>JACVTC010000014.1:742500-810000 GCA_016946835.1 Neocallimastix lanati (nom. inval.)
GGGATAGTTACCATCTCATATAAAGTTACATACATCAGATGCGTAAATACATATAAAATTTCATTAAATGATGTATTCCACATTCCAGAATTCAAAAGAACTCTATTGTTGTAATGAATTCTAAAATTTCAGAAATTAGAATAATAGTCTACTGGTTAGTTATACTGACCTGGACAAACACTTTATGGGTTGACACCGACCTCGACCTATATTACAAAATTATTATTTTAAATATTTATTAATTATATTTTCTATATTTCTTTCTAAAAAAAAAAAAAAAAAAAAAAAAAAAAAAAAAAAAAAAATATATATATATATATTTAATGTAATTTCTTTGGTTAATAATTTAACCGAATAAAACTAAAAAATACTAATTTTATAATTATTTTATCTTTTTTTCCATAAGATTCATTTTCATTAATCAAGGTCTTTTTCATAAACTTTCATACTTTTTTATTCACGAAATTTTTTTCCGGAAAAAGTATAAATATGAGTGATTTCATTAACAAAATATTTTTCTTTATACTTTTATTTTTTTATTTTTAATATATAAGTAATATCTTAATTGTAGTTATTCAATAATTTTTAATACTCTTTAATATTAAAATTAATAAAAATTTTAATAAAACAACTTTCTTTATCTCCTCATTACTTATATATTTATTGTGTCAATATATTAGGTCAATAAAATTATACATGTTGTTATCAATTCAGTTCAATAATAATTAGCTAAACATTACAATTGTCGATAGATAATTTATATAAAGAAGACTTCATGATAATTTTCTATAATTTCAATAATAAGAACTTAATCTCAATATATTATTGTAACAGAAAAAAATTTTCACTAACACTCAAATAAATATAAGAAATACAAAGTTTGGACGTTTAAGAGAATGCTAAGATAACAAATCAAAAATAAGGAGGAACCCATAAAGCATGAAAGTATTATAAAAGCTTTTAATACTTAAAATATGGAACTTTGGCCCAGACGATTAGGCCGTTTCTACATTATAACATTAAGGATATGTTAGTAAGCATAAGCATAAATAATAAATGTAGAGTGCGTGTTTCAAAGATGAAGAAAAGGATTACCATAATTCGGGAAACAAGTCAAAAAAACCTTTTTAATATGTTCTCGTGGATACTATCTCTTCCTCTGATATATTTCTTTATGGAAATAAATACTTTATGACTATGTTCGACGACTATACTAGATATTGTTGGGTTTTCTTCATGAAGATAAAATTCGAAGTATTTCAAAACTTCTATAGATTGTATAAAATAACAAAAAACATATTCAAATTTAACATAAAACAATATACGCTCCGACAACGGAAGTTTGATAAAAATAGTAATAATGGCTTACAATATTTTGTGAAGAGAATGGTAATGTTCATTAATTTACAATACCTTATAATCCACAACAAAATGGATGATCCAAATGTTCCAAGAAACATTAATATATAACCCAATGGTTACGATTAAGGATAGGAAATTAAACCATAAGTTTTAAGAAGATACCATTAGAATAGCCAATTACATACACAACAGATTACTTCACTGATATAATAAAATCCCCTTTGTAAAACTATACAAAAAGAAAGTCGATTATGAAAGTTTTAGGGTATATAATTTAAATAAGTTTACACATTTATTTCAATTTTATTATTTTATTGTTTATAATCGAATTTTATTTATTATTTCTAAGATCATTAAATAATTATTTTATTTTTACTTTTATATTATTTTAATTGTATAAATCTAATTATCACGTTATTAGATAAATGTTCAAGTCTTTATGGGTCATATCACAGTTTAATAATAAATGATATTTTTTTACATTAATATTATTTATATATAAAATTTATTATGTTTTATTACAATAATATCCATATATTAAACTTTATTTCTAACAATATTTAATATTTAGAAGATAAAAAAAAAACATATTACATAATTTCGTGCTTTTATAATTTATATAATTTATTAAAATTTTAAATTATGGAATTAATAATCATAAAAAAAATAAATAAATAAATAAAATGTATATTAAAATACGATACACAGAAATAAAATTAAAAAAAAAAAAAAAAACAATAATAATAATAATAATAATAATAAAATTTAAATTATAAAATTTTTAATAATTCATAAATAAATTCTTATAATAGTTACATAAATGTATTGTATATCATGATTCATGGAAATAAAATTTTAAAAATAAAAAATAAAAAATAAAAATATTTAATTATATTATTTTATAAATTATTATGAAAAAATAAAAATAAATATATATATATAAATATATATTTATTTACATATTTATAGATTAAAATATTTAAAAATTATTAAATAATTTAAAAAAAAAAAAAAAAAAAAAAAAAAAAAAAAAAAAAAAAAAAATCAATACAATAAAATAAAAATTAATATTTGTTAATAGGATTTTGTTGTATTATCAAAGTTATTATTATTATTATTATCAAAACCTTTGCAATATATTATATATATAGAAGAATATCGATAGAAATTAGAAAAATAGTTTAGTGTTTAGCTTTTTTATCAGTAATATCAATTACATCCATTTCCCTTGCTCGTTTCTTTTGTTGTCTATATTGAATTCTTCTTTCATATCTATGTAAATTTAAATAAAATAAAATAAAATGGAATTTAATAAAAATAAATAAAAAAAAAAAAAAAAAATAAAAAGCAAAAAAGAATAAAAAATAAAAAATTAATAATAATAATAATATATATATATATAAATCCACTTACGTTTGATAAACTTTTTGACCTCTTGTCATTGGGTATTCTTGATTCATTTGATTATACATTTTATTACGCATTCCTATTCCCATATTTTGTTGATTCATCATTTGATTCATCATTGGACGATTTGTAGCAGTATTCATCATAACACCTGGAATGCCATCCCACATTTGCATTGTTTCATTATTCATATTCCATCCATTATTATTATAAGACTGATAAACTCTATAATTATTATCATTCATGTATGTTGGTATCATTTTATTATATTCATTCTGCATATTCATATTATTTTTATAATTATTTGAATAATTCATATTATATTGATTATTGCCAGAATAATAATTATGTTTCTGTTTACCATCTTGATTTCTCCCTTTATTAATTTTCATATCATTAGATTTAATTTTATTATTTTGATTTTGTCTTATATTATTCTTATTATTAATTTTACTTTTTGGATTAATATTACTCTTACTATTGTTATTAGTATTAGTATTTGTTAATGGACTATTATTATTATTATTATTATTATTATTATTATTATTATTATTATTATTATTATTATTATTTAAGGTATTTAAATTTCCATCAACTTTATTATCGGAATTAATATTCTTATTATTTCCTGATTTTTTATTAGTATATTCTAATAAATGATGTTCAACAGCTTGACGTAGTTTTTTATTAGGTACTAAATTATCAGGAGACTGACCTTGATGACAATTTGGACATTCCATTTTGGTATTTGTTTCTTTTAATAAATGATTTCTTATACCTATTATTATAAATAAATATTATAAACATTTTATTATATTAAATAAATTATAATTAAAAATATTAATTTTGATCTACTTACACTCATCACAATAGCTTTTACCACAGCATGGAATAGAAACAGCATCTTTAAATATTTTTTCACAAAGTGGACATCGAAGATTGTCTGGAACAGGAACAGCATTATATATATCTTCATTAAATACTGTACCAACTTTAGAGGTCATTTTTTTCCATTCTTGTTCATTCGGTTGTACAACTACTAAATCACCATTTTGATTTACCATTACACCACCTTCTTTTGCTTGTTCCGTATTTGCAGCTTTTAAAAAGCATTTAGGAATACCTGTTGTTCTTTTTAACTTTGGTCTATCAAATTCTTTATCACCAATTGTTGGACAGTTATTTATAAAATGACCTATATATTGCAAACATTATCATATTTTAAAAAATTATAATAATAAAGAATAATAATAAATAAATAAATAAATAAATAAATAAAATAAAATAAAATAAAATAAAAATAAAATATACATATATAAAAAGTCAATAGATATTATAATATAAGGAAAATATAAATATGTAAATTAAAATAAAAACTACAAAATCCTTAAATACTTATTTTTAAATTATATATATATATATATTAAAAAAAAAAAAAAAAAAAAAAAAAAAAAAAAAAAAAAAAAAAAAAAAAAAAATACTAACAATATAAAATAATAATAAATAAAAACAAAATAAAATAAAATAAAATAAAAAATAAAAAATACTATTATTTAATAACAATATATTAATTGTAATAATATATTAATAATATCTTTTATATTTATATTTAAAATAATTTTTTATTTATTTATTTAAAAAATTATTTTTTAAAATTTTTAAACTAAATATTTATTCAGTATATATATATTTATATTTTAGTTATAATAAATATTGTATAAAAAAAAATAAGGAAAAAAAATTTTTTTTATAAAATTATATGAATATAATTCAACTATTAACTTTTAGAAATTCTGATATAAATTATAATTAAAATTAATTATTCATGATATTATTATAATTATGTATCTATATAATGTAGTTAGATATCAAATATTTTGTTACTATATTAAATATCAATCAAATAAAACTTTTTAAAAAATATAATTGACTTTAATTTCTATATCATATATTTATATATATTTATCTTTTACTTTATTTGTTAAATTGTAACATTAAAACTAATTTTTAATATGTATTATAATAAATTTAAATCATTTAAAAATTAAATAAAAAATTTTATTTTATTGAATAAATTTTATTGTTGTTAACTGTTATATAATACATATTTCTTTATGAATATATATAACATTAACAATGATGAATATATATATTATTATTATATTTTATATTTTATTTATTTATATATATTATTTTTTATTTCTTTAGAATTTTGAATTATTGTTTTTTTTTTTTTCCCTTTATGATTCTGATATTTATTTACAATATTTAAAAAATTTGTGTATTATTTCATTAAACATTATAATCAATTATTGTTTATATATAATTGATATTTGTACATAAAATTAAATATTTAAAAATGCTAATATATAAATACATTTTTTACAAACTTAATCATTAATATAAATATATTTACTTTAAAAAATACTTCTTTAAAAAAAAAAAAAAAAAAAAAAAAAAAAAAAAAAATTAAATAAAACCTTAAAAAAAAAATATTTATTATTACAAATTTTAAAATGTAAATTTATACCTTTTTGTCCACATCGAAAGCAAACATATGATGGATTAGGTACTTTTTGAGGAACAGTTGTGGCATTTGGATTTGTTGGCTTTGCACCTGCAGTACTTCCCGTTGAATGACTACTGATAAAATGTGGTCTATATGGTACAGACTTTGCACTAATTCCATTTAAATTTTTTAATTATATATATATATATTTTTTATAATTACAATTAAAAAAATAAATAAATATTATTATTTTAATTTAATGTTTAATTATTTATTTCTTTTATTTTTAAATTTAAAAAAAAATTTACTTAGCCATTTGATCTTGTAATTGCATCCAATGTTCATTTGATTTTTGAAACATTGCATTAATTCTTTCCTCTTCAGTTAATCCTTCAAGCGTTTCCTCAGATTTAACACCATTTTTATTTACTTTACTAATAATATAATATATAAATTAATTTTAACATTTTAATTAATTAGTATTAATATACAATATTAAACTGTTTAATTTATATATATTTATGTACTTCGTAGTAGTTATTTTATTTTTTCCTATTGATGGCCCACTTTTCGCTGAATTTGCAACCCTTCTTCCAATAATATGAGTTGGACCCGTTCCTGTCAAATATTTTTGTGCATTACCTTTTCCAGGTCTTTCAACTGGTACTCTTCTTACTATAATTGAAGTATTTCTAGGTATTGTAGCTGAATCATCAGTATATTCTATATAAAGAAAAATATATTTATTATAAATAATATAATTTTAATATATATCTATTATATATAAATAATTCCTTCTATTTTTATTTTGTTTTACATATATATATCCACCTTCACCAGTTTGAGCATTAGATACTGATAAATCAAAATCTGTTCCTTTACCTAATTTTTTCGAAACCATTATTTCATGTTTAAGATCAAATACTGATAAACTTATTCCATCAAAAGTTACAGTATCATAATCTTTTGCACTCTAATAACGTTAATTTAAATATTTTAAGTTAAAAGCGTGAATAAATAATATATAAATTTCATAATATAATATTAATAATTTATTACTTTATTACCTTAAATTTATAATAGATTACAGACATTTTTTATGATTAAAAACAAAAAAAAAAAAAAATCTACTTTAAACTATTTATAACTTCAAAGATGAAATTTTTGTTATTTTTTTTTTTGATTAATTATAACTAAAAATAAAAAATAAAAAAAGTTTTCAATTATCTATATATAAATAACTTTTATTTAATAAATTTTTTTTACCAATTTATAACTATTCTTTTCTAAAAATTTTATAATATATTAAAATAGTATTGATTATAATTTATTATGAATAAGTATTATTTTTAATAACAATATTATAAATTTAAAACTATGATTTATAATTTGATTAAAGATTTATATTATTAATATATTAACATAAAATAATTATATTTAATTTTTTCAATTCTTATAATTTCTTTATTTTTTGTTTGTTGTCTACTTTAATTAATAATTATATGTATTAATTTAAAAAGTTAAAAAAAAATAATAATAATAATAATAATAATATTATAGCTTAATTTTATTTTGAAAAGATATAGTATTTTTTATTATTTATTAATAAATTAAATAATTGTATATTTTATTGTATGTTATATTATTTTTTTAAAAAAAAAAAAAAAGAAAGAAAGAAAAAAAAAAAAAAAGAAAAAATCTACTATTATTTATCAATTAAACAATTTTAGAATTAAAATCATATTTATTTTCATCTAATATTCAAAATATAATTTACTTCCTTTTTTATAAAAAAAAAATAAAATAAAATAAAATAAAATAACAACAACAATAGAAAAGAAAATATAAAAAAATATAAATAAATTATATATAAATAAAATAATATAATAAAACAATCAGAATATTATCATTTTAGTATATATAATATATTTCATTATTCTTTAATTAAATAATATATAATATTAAACAAATAACATAGAATATAAATACATACTACAAAACTTTAATTTTTAATCATTTAAATACAAATTTCAAATAATAAAATATATAATTTTTAATCATTTAAATACAAATTTCAAATAATAAAATATATAATTTTTAATCATTTAAATACAAATTTCAAATAATAAAATATATAATTTTTAATCATTTAAATACAAATTTCAAATAATAAAATATATAAAAAAAGTATATAAATTAAAAATAATTGTATTTAAATGATTAAAAATTAAATTTTTACTTATTTTATTAATAATATATATCAAATAATGTAGAACTACATTTACATAGTTTTAATTAATATCATTAGTAATAATTATTAATCAAAAAATTTAAATAATGATATTTCTCCATAAATAATTAAAAATAATATATAATTATAATTTTTCTAACCAATAGCAATTAATCTCATATACATATTTAATAAAAATATAGACTTTAACCAACGAATTATAATTTTTAAATTTTATAATTAGATATAGTGAAAAAACATTAGCATAAATACATAATTCAAGAGCGTTTATAAGAAAAATTTCAAAGACTACTTTTATCATAAAATATTGGAAAATTAAAAAATAGTTTAGTTAATAAATTTTTATACTAAAATCAAATATTATATTTATAGTAGGAGAAATGGATGAAACTCTTGATTTTAAAACTATAATTATTAATTGCATAAATTATATTATATAGGATTAGAGTAATAAATAGATTATTTAATATATAAAATATAAATATATATTTTAATTTATTTAAATATATTTTTATATTTTATTTATTTATATTAAATCATAATTCATAATAATAATCATTAATATTTAATTTTTTTTTTTTTTTTTTTTTTTTTTTTTTTTTACTTTTGAAATTTAAAAAAATATATATATATTAAATCTCTTTAACAAAATAATAAGAAATCTTGAAAAAATCATTAAATTAATAACTATAAATTTGATTCGCCTAAGAAATTTTTAATAATTAAAATTATTCATATTATTCATTTTATTCATTTGATTTTGGAAGTTATTGTTGAATGTATTATTCGAATTAGAAATCATATTATTCATTCCATTATTAATTAATTGATTATTATTGATATTCTGTTGCATATTAATATTAAATCCAGTTTGCAAATTACTATTATTGTAATTCATAACATTATCATTCCAATTAATAGCTTTATTATTATAAAATGAATTATTATTATTATTATTATTATTATTAACATTAATTAAAGATGATGATTCAATATTAACCAAATTTTTAATTGACATATCGATTAGTGAATTTACATTATGTTTATCATTTTCCTATTAATTTAAAATTATTTATAATTAATATTTATATATTTATTTTTTTAAAAAAAAAATAAAATATTTAAAATTTACAATTTTGTTTCCATTAGGATCAAATGAAAAGTTTGTAGATGAACTATTTGTTAAATTATAAGAGTAATTTGATCTAAATACATATATATATAATTAGTTCATTTAGTAATTATTTAAATATATTAAGTTTATATCGTATTATTTATTTATATGCATATATTTTTACCCTTGACTTTCTAATAATTTATTATTAGTAGTATTACTATTATTTAAAAAGTTATTTGTATTTCCATTATTAGAATTTAATGCATTTATATTCATATTACTATTATTATTGTATGACATTGAATTTTGATACATTAATAAATTATTATTATTATTATTATTATTACTAACATTATTATTATTGAAAGTCATTGAATTTTGATCCATTAATAACTTATTATCATTATTTGAAAGTATATTATTATTGTTGTTGACAGTACCTAATGATATATTATTAGGGTTCATAGAATTAATACAATATTGGCTATTATTATTATTGGTATTATTATTGTTTGTATTACTTATAAATAAAGATGAATTATCGTTATTCATCATAGAACATAATAAACTATTATTATTATTATTATTATTATTATTTAATAACATATTACTGTTTCCACCTAAATTATTGTTGTTATTATTATTCATTAATAAGTTATTATTATTTCCTATTAAATTGTTATTGTTACTCATTAACAAATTATTGTTTCCTCCTAAATTGCTATTGTTATTCATTAATAAGTTATTATTATTTCCTCCTATATTGTTAATACTCATTAACATATTATTATTTCCTATTAATAAATTATTGTTATTGTTATTATTCATTAACATACTATTCATCATATTTCCCCCGTTTAATTGCATGTTATTCTGATTTTGAGACATTAACATATTTGTGTTATTGTTATTACCAAAGAAATCCATTCCTTGGAATTGTTGTTGTATTTGTTGATATTGCATTTGTTGATACTGTAAATTATTATTTTTTGGTTGAATTTCATCTGGGATTGGTTCATCTAGAATTAATAAATCTTTATCCACACTTTTTCCTTTTTCTGTACTTTTACTACTCTTTCCTTTTCTTTAAATTTAATATATTTACATATATATCAATTTAATATTAGTATCATTATTATTATAAATATTATAACATGTAATAATATATTAATATTTTTATTACTCTCTGTCATTTTTCTCAGTAGTAAGAAGATTTTCTTGACTAAATATACAATTAAACAAAAGTGTTAATATAGTATTATATATTATATTTTTTGCTGTAATTATAATAAAATAGTATATTTTAAATACCTTCTTTTCATTTCACGTCTTTTTTCATCTTGTATTAAAGTTTCTTTACTATTTTCTATAGCTTTTCTAATTTCAAGATCTTCATCATAATCATTAAGATTCTTTGGTGCATCTGATGTTAATGATTTTGTCATTCCAGTTTTTAATCTTGACCTTTCGTTTAATAATTTAGTCTCATCAGTAATTAAATCATATATTTCTTTACTTTTGACTCTTACTATTTGTTTTAGTAATGATAATAAATTAATTTTTTTTTTATTATTATTAATAAGAAAAATTCACTAACATAATAATAAATATAATTAAAACATACCATTAATTCCTTCATCTTGGTTATTCTCATCTCTATATTGGAAATCTTTTAAAGTTTTGATAAGATAAATATTATCTTGAGTATATTTAACTACCATATCAGAGCCATGATATAATAAATATTCAAGAACAGTTAAACTCTAATATAGACAAAATTAATATTTCATATATTTATAAATAAATATTCTCTTCATTCTAAATATTTTTTTATATAACTTATATAATTGTTATATATACCTTATACACATGTCTCCAATTTTTTCCTTTATCATTTAATCTTTTTTCTAATATTTCCATAATTTCAAGAAATTGATGACTAATTTCATAATTATCAGAATATATTTATATATTTTAATTAATATTTTATATATTATAAATAATTTAATATAAAAAAATAAAAATTTGATAGTAATAATATTAATTATAATAAAAATAATAATAATGAAATAATAATTACTCATTCCATGATGCTACTGCAATATCATTTAATAAAAGATTGTTTGCACATTTATTTTCATTTGAGGTTGCTATACATTATTAATATAAGTGTATATATATATGAGAAATTTATAATGTTTTTATGCAATGAAAAAAAGAAAAATTTAGTAAATCAATAATAATTAAAATACTGCTATTACCTTTTCTTATTTTTATTTGAATATCTGTGTATCCACCTAAATTGTTTTTCCTAAAAGCAATTTTTAAATTATTTATTATTATTTCGTTTTATTAATATTTGTTTTTACTTTTACTTAAATTAATTACGTTGTTCTAAGAATTTTTTTTCCTACGTTTGACATTTTTTCTAACCTTTTTTTATTTTAATTTTTATATGATTTTTTTATTATGAAAAAAGAGATAAAAATTTAAATAAAAAAAATAATAATAATAACAAAAAAAAAAAAAAAAAAAAAAAAAAAAAAAAAAATTATATATTTTAAATTTATAAAATTTGAAATTGAAAGTAATTTAAAATAAAGTATGGATTTGATTAAAATACTAAATAATTTTAAATATATCAAAATTTACATATCACTTCAAAATAAAAATTTAAATTATATTATTAATTATATTAATATTAATATAATTAGAAAGATGAAAAATAAAATTATAGCTTTAACTATACAACAGTATTATAATTAAAATTAGTTAAATTTGAATTTAAATTATGATATTATTCCTACATAAAAATTAATTTAATTAACGATTATTTATAATAACGTAAATATAAAATTTAAAATTATTTAGATTATTGGATATTTAAGATGTTAATTATAAACTTTTTTTTAAAAAATTTTTTCATATGAAATAATGGATAATTATTTATTGAATTTAAAAATAAAAATATTATTTGAAATATTATATTAATAATATAATATCAAAATTAAAATTTATATATATAAAATTTAAATGTATGCTAATAAGAAATAAATAATAAGAATAAATAATAATAATAATTAAATAAAAATATATTAAAAAAAAAAAAAAAAAAAAAGAATAAATAATAATAATTATATTAGAATATTTATTTTAATTATAAAATAATTTTACGTTAGTAGATGATATTCTATTGATATTATAAAAAAATATCAATAGAATATTATAAATATAATAATGTAAAAATAATTAAATTATTTTGATATGTATAATATATGAATATATGTAACAATAAAAAGATTATATTCTCAAATTATTTTGATATGTATAATATATGAACATATGTAACAATAAAAAGATTATATTCTCAACTTTTTAAAGTTATTAGTTTGTATGATTTCGAATTATTTCATATTAATCAAGATTAATTTATTATTTCATTTATATTTAAAATATTTTCATTTTAAAATTATTATTTAAATAAATTACAATATATAATTTAAAGGATAAAATAAAAAGATTTAAATATTTCTATAATCTATTAATATAATATTCTATCCATATTAATTATTTATATTATCATATATCATATAGAAACAAAAATGTGGATAATTTTATATCAATAAAAATAAAAAATAAAAAAATAAAAAAAAAAAATTAAAATAAAAATTAAAAAAAAATTTTTTAAAATTTATAATTAATAAAATTTTTATAAAATTTAATTTTGATATTAAAATAAAATTATGATGTACATTATTATATCAATAATGTACATAAATTTATTATGTGGCTATGGGTTTACTGAATGTTGATTGGTTTACTAATTTTTTAGAATATCACTAAAAGATTTCTCACTAGATTACATTTAGTTCCTTCTTTTCCAAAATATATTTCGGCTAAATCGAAAGGTAATTTGGATTATGAATGAATTATGAATGATGTTTTATTATCGGTAATATGTCTATGTATGTCCATCCATCCATCATTAATATTTTTTCAATTTTAATAATTTATTTAGTATAAAGATGACCCGATACGCCGCTACTCCAGAAAATCTCGATAAAGGTATATAATAGTTTTAAATGTTGAATTATTATTATTATATATATAATAATATTTTAATTTATAATATATATATAATTTTATAATAATTAGCTGCTAAGGCTAGTGGTTCTTACCTTCGTGTTCATTTCAAGGTATATAAATAAAAATGAATTTATTAATATTTTTAATAATGAAATAAAATAAATGAATGATCAATAGACATTATATTAATAAGTAATAAAATAAATTATAATTAATATAGAACACCAGAGAAGCCGCCAAAACTATCTCTGGAATGAAGCTCACTAAGGCTGTTAAGTTCTTAAACGATGTTAAGGAAATGAAACAATGTGTTCCATTCAGAAGATTCTCTAAGGGTGTTGGTCGTTGTGCTCAAGCCAAGAACCACAACATTTCTCAAGGTAGATGGCCAGTTAAGAGTGCTGAATTCTTATTAGGTCTCCTTAAGAATGCCGAAAGTAATGCTGAAGTTAAGGGACTTAACTTAGATAACCTTGTCATCAAGCACATCCAAGTTAATCAAGCTCCAAAGCAACGTAGAAGAACCTATAGAGCTCACGGTCGTATCAACGCTTACTTAAGTCACCCATGTCACATTGAAATTATTGTTGCTGAAGAAAATGAAGCTGTTGAAAAGGCCACTGAAAAGACTGTCTCCTTAAACAAGAGAATGGCTGCCAGAGCTGCCAGAATTGCTGCTTACTAAATTTGATGTGTATAAAATTTAAATTTTTAATAAAAAGAATTTAAAATTAAATATATATTAAATTTATATTAAGTTAAATTGTATTCTTGTGTTTTGAGATTAATAAAAGAAGAAATATATATGAAATTGATAACAAAGTTTTAAATATTTAAAAAGTTATAATATTAAATTAAATATATATAGAGAAGTTAGGAAGAAGTGTGATGAAAAGTTGTTGAGATTATCATAAAAAATTATTTACTCAATATTAATATGAAGTAAATTGTATTCAAGTACAAATAATATAATTTTATATTTTTAGTTTTTATTTATTTTTTTATTTTTGGTATTATTTTAATTATTTTGAAAGATTTATTTAATTCCATATAATTATTTAATAATGATTTTAAATATCTGAATGTATTTATTTATTTTTATTTTCATCTATTTATTTATTTATTTTTTCTTTTTACTTTTATTTATTATTTTCTTTTTTATTACATATATAAAATAATTTTTTTTTTATTAATAAAGTTTAGTTTTTATTTTGAACTATATGTTGAAGTCTGAGACGTTTTGATTCTGACCATAAAAAAAATTTTTTAATTTTCATTAATGACCTTGAATCTTGAACTCTTGAACAAGAAAGTGAGTTATGGGAATTCTTTAATAAAAAAATAACAATTTGTAACGAAATTATTCATGGAATTGCTAAAAAGTACTATATTAATATGGATTAACTATTTCATCCTAAGAGTTAACTATAATAATAATATGTATTATTTGAAGGTTATTTATATGATTACAAAACACTTACTTATTAAATGAATAAAAACGTCACAAAAAGTCAATTCTTTTAATAGTAATTCAAATAAACATTAGAATACGTATCAATTAATTTTTACTAAAAAAAAACAAACTCCAATGATTCCAAATGATTTAGAGGATAGTCGTTGCTGTTGGATTACATCAACATTACAAGTTTTATGTAATTTACCAGGTGTTGAGACAGATTTTCCAAGGTAATCCAATAATAAAAAAAAAATTTTTTTTTTCTTTTCTTTTCTTAATTAACAATTTTTAATATATATTACTATATATATACATATATAATTTTTTAATATTTCATGTTTATATTATATATATATTATATAAAAAAAATATTCATCTATTAATATATATATATATACTTTATATTTTATATTTTATCATATATATAAAATCTATATATTTATTTATTTTTTTTTTTTTTTTTTTTTTTTTTTTTTTAATTATTTTTTAATAATTATCAATTATATATTATTATTGCTACAAATTTTATATTATAATTACTATTATTAATATTATTATTTTATTATTATTATTATTTTATTATTATTATTTACATATATGTGTAAATTTTATAAAATAATATCATAGATATAATTGTATGTTGAATGATACTCAACGTGAGTTATATAAAATATTACAAATTATTCAAAGTGATGATGATACTTTAAAAGAAATAATAAAAATAAATGAAAATGATCCAAAATTATTAGCAAATTTAAATAACAACAGTAGTTCATGTACCGTTAATCCTACGACATTAATAAAAACACTATTTACTTCAATACAAGATCCATTCATTGATTACTTTAGTGGCATAATACAGACTTCGTATAAAACATCTAATGGTTTATGCGTTGCAGATAATATGAATCGTGTAAATTATTCATCAGAATTTGCTCGTGTACTGCTTGATAAAATTTTAGTGGGTACTCGATTAAGATCGAGATTTCAAGCCACTATCATATGTAGAGATATGTGTAGTCTATGTAAAAAAAAATCACAGAAATCTGTAATGAAATATTGTCGTTTCTTCCCGTTACTTTTAACGAAAGAACTTAAAGCAAATAATAATTATGAAATTTCTTTTATTGATATCATGCGTGAAGAGCTTAATCATTTACCTGTTTTCATAGATGAGTCGGAAGATAACGAAGAAAATCAAAATTATGAACATACTATGGATATAGATACCAGTTCTAAAAAATAAGAAAATGAGATACCTTTTATTATTTTAAATAATAATGGTAAAAGAAAAAATTATTGTAATAAATTTTCATTTTATTTGGTATAAGCCACAATTAATATAAATAGATATAATTGGGGGTGTCATTTCGAAAATTTTCATTACATAAATTTGTATTTTGTTGTAGTGCATTTCGGAAAACATGGCGTATTATAATGTAATAAATAAATAAATGAATAAATATATTATAAATGAATAAATAAATTTTTAAATAATAATAAAAATAATTAAGACAAACGTTTATTATGACTAAAAAAATTTTTTTTAGAAAATTAAATAAAAATATATATATATATAATTACTACATATATAAAATAATTATATTTTTTTTATTTTATTTTAAATATTATTAATTATTATTAATACATTAATACCTTGTTTATATTATCAACAGAAAATACAGATTGAATAAAATAAAATAAAATGAAATAAAATAAAATAAAATAAATAGTAGAAACATAAATATAAGTACAGATTGAATAAAATAGAATAAAATAAAATAAATAGTAGAAACATAAATATAAGTACAGATTGAATAAAATAAAATAAAATAAAATAAATAGTAGAAACATAAATATAAGTACAGATTGAATAAAATAAAATAAAATAAAATAAAATAAAATAAATAGTAGAATATTAATTAAGAAAGTACAAATTGAATAAAATAAAATAAAATAAAATAAAATAAAATAAAATAAAATAAAATAAAATAAAATAAAATAAAATAAAATAAAATAAAATAAAATAAAATAAAATAAAATAAAATAAAATAAAATAAAATAAAATAAAATAAAATAAAATAAAATAAAATAAAATAAAATAAAATAAAATAAAATAAAATAAAATAAAATAAAATAAAATAAAATAAAATAAAATAAAATAAAATAAAATAAAATAAAATAAAATAAAATAAAATAAAATAAAATAAAATAAAATAAAATAAAATAAAATAAAATAAAATAAAATAAAATAAAATAAAATAAAATAAAATAAAATAAAATAAAATAAAATAAAATAAAATAAAATAAAATAAAATAAAATAAAATAAAATAAATAAATAAAATAAATAGTAGAAATATAAATATAAAGTATAGATCGAATAAAATAAAATAAAATGAAATAAAATAAAATAAAATAAATAGTAGAATATGAATATAAAGTACAGATTGAATAAAATAAAATAAAATAAAATAAAATAAAATAAAATAAAATAAAATAAAATAAAATAAAATAAAATAAAATAAAATAAAATAAAATAAAATAAAATAAAATAAAATAAAATAAAATAAAATAAAATAAAATAAAATAAAATAAAAGTAGAATATTAAATAAGAAAGTACAGATTGAATAAAATAAAATAAAATATAATAATTATTTTATATATATAGGAATCTTATATATTTTAATTTTTTTTCATTTATTTTTCTAAAAAAAAAAATTTAGTTATAATAATGTTTGTCTTTTAATTATTATATTTTATTATAGTAAATAAAAAAATTTAAATGAAAAGTAAATAATTTTAATTATTTATAATTCATATTTTCATAAACGATATATATATATATATTAATTTAAATGATATAAGAATTAAAAATTAAAACAATAAGAGTTGAATAATTAATCCTATTAAAATAATTAATTATTTGCATAGTAATATTTATAATGTTTGATCAATATGAATCAATTATTATTAAAATATAATAATAACAATTATAATTTTAATAAAATAATAAAAATCTTTTATTGAATTTAATATTTTTAATAACATAATTAATTTTGAAAAGTATGTTGATATTAATAAAATTTATAATTTTATAATATTGATATTGATATTAATAAAATTTATAATTATATAATATTGATATTGATATTAATAAAATTTTAACTAGTATCAAATAAATCGGTTTTAGTTATAAATTACTTAATAAAAATAACTAAAAGATAATTTCTATTAAGATTATTAAATAAACACAATAGGTAAATAAATTTGTATTTTTCTAGCATTTTTTTAAATTAAGATTATTTAATTATTATTTAAACGATTATAAATATAAATTTAAAATAAATAAATTTTTATTTTTCTAGCATTTTTTTAAATTAAGATTATTTATTTTAAATTAATATTTATATCGTTTAAATCAATTAAACATTCTTTCCATAATTTAATTAATTCATTTCTGTTGCATCCATTATAAAATAAATTTATTTCCTTACTTTTGTAATTTTCAATTAAAATTTTAATTTCATCAGTTGCACTAAATATTTTTTGCTTTTTTTTCCAATTTCCTTTAGTTCTCCTTTGATAATCATTATAAGATAAGTTTTCTTCTTTTAATATATATATTAATTTATAAAATAAATGTTTATTTGGAAATATATTATTTAAGTAACTATTATAAGATTCTGATGCATTGTTTGTTAAATGCTCTATATTTTCATAATAATTCCAATTATTAACATTATACTTAAGTAAATAATTTTTATTAAAATATTCTAAAAATTGCTGAAAATTATTATACTTTTTTTTTTGACAAATTCTTTTTATTATAATATAAATATCAAATATATAGTTAGGGTTTATAAACGGTAAGTTCGAAATAGCTTTATAATAAATATATACATCATTATTATTCTTCACTTCATGATAACATAATATATTTTTTTGTTTTTCTAATGATCTTTTGTAATGCCAAACACAATATTTAATATTTATATTGGGAAAAACTTTTTTTGCGGCATTAGATATACCTTGTTCAAAATCACAATGAAAATTAATTGTAGTAATTAATGTATTACTCCTAAATTTATTTGCATTTTTTTTTATTTCTTTAAATAATGTTTCATATGTAGATTGTTTTTTATTTTTTAATATAGAAATGGAAGTAGTGTAAAGCATATTAAATTCTCCAACATAAGTTCTTGTTATAAATAACTGATAACTAAATTTCGGAGCTGCATAAAATGTACCGTCCGCAAATAATTTTTTATGATAATTCGAAAATAAATATGCTTGGAATGGTGATTGAAAGATTATTAGATCAGTATTTTTAAATATCATAAAATTTTCATTTCTTTTCGTTTTATAATATTCTGATTCAATGGGAATATCATCAAAACTTTTTATGTTTGGAGGAAATTGTTTATTTATATTTCTTATTATTTGGGATCTAATTGTATTATATTCGGGACATATAAGTCCCATTTCTTGAGAAACGGCATTAAATATATGTTTAGGTTTTATATCCATAGGAATGGAATTTTTCTTAATTTTTTCCTTAATTTTATGCTTTAATACTGATATAGACACATCAATTTCTTTTTCGAGATGGTTATGTAAACTTTCATATTTTAAAACCTCCTTTTTATCATTTAAAATAATTAAAGATTTACATTTATTTAAAGTCTTATATTCAGTGCATCTATAAATTTTTGATTTATCTTTCCTTTGAAATGAAAAATTAAATTTGTGTTTTTTATTAATAATAATTTGTTCATTTCCTCGATTTGTTTCACTTATTTTAATTTCTATATTGTCTTCCATTAATAATTAAAATTTTTCAATAAAATATTTTAATAAATATACTTTTAATTGCTTTGAAACTTTTTTTTTTTTTTTTAATATTTAAAATAATAAACCTTTTTTAATTTATTATATAATTATTTAAATAATTATTTAATTATTAATTATTTATTATTTCTTTATTTACTATTTTATTTATTTATTTTTATTTTTATTTTTTATTTTTTATTTTATTTTTTTTATTTTTTAATGCTTAAAAAATAAATTTTTATTTATTTTTATTTTATTTTTTAAGCATTAAAAAATAAAATGTATATTTATTTTTTATTTTATTTTTCAATGTTAAATAGAAATACCTAACCTAATTATTATTTATTGAAGAGTTGTATTTCGCCAAAAGTTGAATTTCGTCCAGTTGAATTTCGCCAAATTCTTGGTGGCTTATAAATTTTTGTCATAAAATATTACCACATTTATTATTCACTCCATATTGTGAATATATGGCTTTTTAAAAATTGTAGAAAAAAACCACAAAAATATGATACAATTAGATATACGCCCCACGTAATATTACGTGTTTGAAAATTTTTGAGAATTGTAATTTTATTTATTTAATTAATTAATTATTATTCATTAAATTTTTAATAAAATTAAGTGGCTTAAAATTAAAAATATTTAAGCCATACAACAAAATACAAATTTTTATAATAAAAATTTTCGAAATGCACAATCCCCTTTATTATTTATTATTTATTATATATTATTTATTATTTATTTATTATTTATTATTTATTGTTTATTATATATTATTTATTATTTATTTATTATTTATTATTTATTATTTATTATTTATTATTTATTATTTATTATTTATTATTCAATTATTCAATTATTTATTATTCAATTATTTATTATTTATTATTTAATTATTTATTATTTATTATTTATTATTAATTATTTATTATTAATTAAAAGTTTTTTAATTAAAGTTTTTCGAACTTGGTTTTTTCTGTTTTTTCTGTTTTTTCTGTTTTTTTTTTTTGTCTTTTACTGGATATCTTAAACTGCTTTTCATTTAGTTTAATATATGGAAAAGTATATTTGAATATATATTAATCATAATTTTATATATATCAATTTATATAATTTATATATTTGTTTATATAGAATTAAAAAAAATTTTTTTTCACTATTATAATATGATATAAAATTTGGGAGTATTGCATTTCGACATAATTTATGTTTGATCATTTATTCATGTATTACAATGTGGCTTGTAAAAATAAATGAATAGGAATAGGGTTAAATTTATTTTTATTTTTATTTTTATTTTTTTTTTTTTTTTTAATTTTAAAAACATATACAGTAAAAAAAATATATATAATAAAGTAAATAAAAATAAATAAAAAATAAAAAAAAATAAATAATAAAATTATAAAATATAAAAAAAAAAAAAAGTAAAATATAAAATAAAAAAATAAATAATAAAGTAAAATATAAAATAAAAAAAAATAAATAATAAAATTATAAAATATAAAAAAAAAAAAAAAGTAAAATATAAAATAAAAAAATAAATAATAAAGTAAAATATAAAATAAAAAATGAAAAAAAAAAAAAAAAAAAAAAAGGAATAAAATAAAATATAAGATAAAAAAAAAATAGATTAAAACAAAAAAAAATAAAATATAAAAAACAAAACTTTTATTTTAAAATATTTATAATAAATGGATGATCAATTAGAAATAAGTGAAACTAATTGTAATGAATCCGTCAATAAAAAACAGATTATAACAATAAAAAAAAACACTACAATTTAAACAAATAAAATTAAAGTAATTTCTTTTATTAATAAATTCTTTTATTAATTATAAACTTCTTTTATGTTATTAACTGTAAAATAGTTAATAACTAATACATCGATTTAATTAAGAAAAATTACATGTATTTATATTTTTTCTTATTACAATATTAATATATGATGTTATTTAATAATATATATAAAACTATTTATTTATAAACAAAAGATTTTTTTTTAATTAATAATTTTTATTATTTATTAATTTACTAAAACTAAAATTAATTTTTTAAACTCTTTATTTTATTTATTATTTTAATACTTATAATAATTTTAATTATATATTTAATTTTGAAAAACTATTTTTATAAATATTAACTATTTAAGATTATTCCTAAATTAATATCTAACTATTTAAAACTAAACTAAATTACTTAAACTAATTAAAAAATATTTTCAATTTAAAAAAATAATTAAATTTTATTTCAATAAATTTTATATTAAAAAAATAATTCATATACATTAAATAAATTAATTGTACTAAAAATTAAGCTATAAAATGAATTAAAGATTTATTAAATCTTTACAATCTCGCCCTTTAAGTCGAGCTCCTGCGAGACATACGATTTAGTCCGTTTGCTGGTAGATCAATTACAAATGGTTGATATCTATGTCTAACATAGATTTCATTATCACTCAAAGTATTTTCTTTTATGTTTATCCTATTCTTTTTGGTTCGACGATAATATTCCTGAATCAATTGTTTATCATAAATTTGATCTTCATCAATCCAAGTATCCTCATCAGAATCAAGTCCTTTCCAAGATACAAGAAAACGATTCTTTCCTCTATATTTTCTCATATTAACAATCTTTTCTGGAACTTTATCAAAAGTGTCAGTGGTCAAATTAATATTCTTTCTTTTTCTTTTATTTCTGTTTTCGAATTCATTTTTATGATAAGGTTCAAGTAATGATACGTGAAAAACAGGATGACAACGCATATTACTTGGGAGTTTAAGTTTATAAGCAAGTGAACTAATTTTCTCAACAATTTCAAAAGGACCAAGCATTTGATTAGCAAGTTTTTTCTTAACATTTTTAGTAGTACTTCCTTTAAGTAACCAAACTTTGTTACCAACTTGGAAATCAGGTGAGGGTAATCTTCTTTGATCCGCATATTTTTTGTAAGTTTCTTTAGCTTTATCTAAGTTTTCTTTCAGAAATTTAATATTTTCGTTAATATCTTTAACTCTTTGATCAGCTCTATGAGGTCTTTCATTAGATGGAATTTCTAGACTAAATCTAGGATTGAATCCATAGTTAGCAAAAAATGGGGATTGATTGATTGATTGTTGTAAAGTATTGTTATAAGCGAATTCAGCAAAAGGTAATAAATCAACCCAATTTGTTTGTCGTTCATTTATATAACAACGAAGATATTGTTCCAATATCGCGTTCACCCTCTCTGTTTGACCATCAGTCTGCGGATGGTTTGAAGTTGAAAACGAATGCTTAATACAAAGTAAGTCACATAATCTATTCCAAAATTCAGAGGTGAATTGGGTACCTCTATCAGAAATAATGGAATCAGGGAAACCATGCAATTTAAAAATTGAATTAATAAAAGCATCAGCGGCAATTGAAGTAGTAGGAAGACAACGAAGGGGGATAAAATGAGCCATCTTTGTTAAACGATCAACAACCACCATAATAGTAGTCATATCTTTGGATTTTGGCAATTCAACAATGAAATCCATTGAAATATCAGCCCAAGCTCTATTTGGTGTGGATAATGGGGATAACAAACCATACGGCTTATGCCTTGGAACTTTAGCACGACAACAAGTTTCACAAGACTTAATAAATTTCTTAACATCATGTCGTAACTTTGGCCACCATAAGTTTCTGTAAATTAAATCCGAAGTTTTATTTACACCAAAGTGACCAGCTGTTACCGAATCATGGTGCATTTCTAGAATTCTTGTACGAATATTTTCCGGAACATAGATTAAATCATCATAGAGAAGAAATCCTTCATCATCAATTACACACATTTATCAATATTTCTAATAGGAGCAGTATCTTTATTATTACTAGAAAGAAAAGTTTTAATTTTGTTATACAATTCATCATCTTTAAGTGAATTTAAAATTGAATTACATAAGCAATCATCAGAAGCATTACAGTTAATAACACGACAAGAAACAGTCTGAGGGTAATTAAAAAGATGATCACTTCTTCTAGATAAGATATCAGGTTTTCCAGACTTCTTACCAGCACGATAAACTAAATTAAAATCGAAACGAGAGAGAAATTCATACCAATGGATTTGACGTTGCGAGAGCATTTCAGGCTTTCTAGGAAAAGTCAGATTTTTATGATCGGTATAAATTGTAAAAGGATGACGAGCACCTTCTAAATAGTGACGCCATTCCTCAAGAGCAACTTTAATTGCTAGAACTTCATTATCGTAGATTGGATAATTCTTTTCTGATTTGGTTAAGCTAGATGAGATATAAGCTATTGGGTGTAGTTGACCATCGTATTCCTGAGAAAGAATCGCACCAACAGCAAAATTAGAAGCATCTGTTTCAACAACAAAAGGCTTATTACTATCAGGGTTTCTCAAAATAGGAGCAGATGTGAACAACTCTTTTAATTTATCAAATGCCTTCTGTTGATCAGGACCCCAGTTAAAGGATACATTTTTTCTTGTAAGTTTATGCAAAGAACGGGCGATTTTAGCAAAATCTTTAATAAAAATCCTATAATAATTGCATAAACCAATAAAAGATTGAACTTCCTTAACTGTGGTTGGAACAGGCCAATCAAGAATGGCTTTAATTTTATTGGGATCAACCTTTAAACCATCTTTCGATAAAATATAACCAAGAAAAGCAGTTTCAGAGACATCAAACTCACATTTCTCGAGTTTGACATATAAATTATTTTCTAATAGTTTCTTTAAAACTTTCTTGACATGAATATGATGTTCTTCTAAACTTTTTGAATAAATTAAAATATCATCAATATACGAAATAACAAAATCATCTAAGTAATCACTAAGAACATCATTTATAAAATGCTGAAAGGTTGCAGGGGCATTTTTTAACCCAAAAGGCATAACCAAATATTCAAAATGTCCATAACGAGTACGAAATGCTGTCTTATACTCATCACCTTCTTTTATTCTTACTAAGTTATAAGCAGATTTTAAATCCAACTTAGTAAAGAATTTTGCACCTTTAACTCTATCTAGTAATTCACTAATTAAAGGAAGAGGATAGGAATTACGGATGGTCATCTCATTTAACTTTCTATAGTCAACACATAATCTCAATGAACTATCCTTCTTATTAACAAACAATATAGGTGCTCCAGCAGGAGATGTCGATTTCCTAATGAAACCTTTTTCTAAATTTTCTTTGATATACTTCTTCAATTCGTCTCTTTCTACTTCTGTTAAAGGATAAATAGGACCATAAAATAAATTTGAATTATCCTTTAATCTTATTTCACAATCATACTCACGATGTGGAGGGAGTATGTCGCAATTTCTTTCATTGAATACTTCTGTATAATTTTTATAAATAGGAGGTATTCCTATAATTTTGATTTAATTTATTTTCGAAATTACTAATTTTTAAACAATTACAGATACAACACAAATTTTTTACAGAACACTTTTTAGAAATATACTTTTTACTTTCATCTTTATTTAAATTATCATTATGATTACAATTTTTTGTTACATTATTACATAAAACATCAATTTTACAAATTTTATTTAATTCATCTAAATTAATATTATTACTATCACTAAATTCATAAATTTCATCATCATTATCAAACATAAAACTATCATTTACATCACTATCATAATTAATTATACAAAAATTTTTTAAACCATTAAGTTCTTCATTTTCACTACAAGTTTTAATACGAGTACGACGACCTCTAATCGTAATTTCTTCATCAGAATTCATATCGGAGTCAGATTCAAAGGAATACTTACGCTTAGCATTAATTTTTTCCTTTGTTAAGGAAAGTTCTTCATATGGTTCCTTTCCTTTAGAAGAATTTTGTTTAACTTCTTTTTATTTTTATTTTTTCTATTTCTTTTTCCTACATTACAGTGTCGAGCACAGTATCCTTAACTGAAAGAGATTTTCTTTGAATCATGGTAGTTAATAGGGCAATGTTTTTCGATCCATGGGAGTCCTAAAATGATATCTACATCAGGGATACGAAGAGAGTGTAATTGAATTATTTCATAATTATTCTTAAAACGAAGAATACATTTCTCGGTGATTTTCTTCACAGTAGATAAACCATAACCCAAACCAGCAACTTTAAAGGAGTTATCAATATTCATAAGTTTAATGTTGTTCACTCTAGCAAATTCTGGATATATACAGTTAATATCAGAGCCGGAATCAATGAGAACCTTTGCTTTAACCTCATCGGATTCATTTGTTTTAATATAAAAATCAAGTATGTTAGTCTTTCCTTTAAAATTTATATTCTCATTTTCAACAATATCCAAAACTTTGTAGATATTATCATACTTTTCAACTTTCTTAATTCTCCTAACAGAAGAAGAGGTAGATATAGAAGTGGCAGAAGAAGAGGGATCTTCATTTGGAACTTTATTAATCATTTTGAAGTTTTTTGGTTTTATTCTATTTGGACAATTAAATTGCATGTGTCCAGCTTCACCACATTTAAAACATAGTCTCTTCTTTCTTCTTTCTTCAATAATTGATTTGTTTTCAATGTAGTTCTTGTTGTGTGATGGGAAATATCTTGTGACTTTTTGACCTTTTTTAATGCGATAAAGATCCACATCCATTGGATCGTCTTGATTATAATTTCTACGGTCTTGATGAGTTAAGTAATATTCTTGGATGTCGTTTCTTTTGGTAAGGCTTTCAATATTCACAGATTCCCTAAATAGCTGCTCTAAGTTGTTGGGATTTGGATTTACGAGAGCTAAACATTCTCTCATCTTGGGATGGAGTCCTTTAATATACATAAAGATTTTTGCGGACTCATTAAAGTTCGAGTATTGGCTTATCTTCTGGAATGCAGTGATGTATTCCATAACGTGGCCATACTTGAACTGACGAATATTGTTAAGTTTCCCATTAGCGACAGCAGCATCAACGTCAGGGTCGCCAAAGTTTCTTCGTAGTTCATTAATGAAGTTCTCATAGTTTCTAAGAACTTCGTTATTATTCCTCCGTAAGCAAGAAGCCCAGTTAAGTGCTCTTCCAGTAAAATATGAGATAACGAACATGACCTTCCTTCTATCATCGGGGAACCTTCGTGGATTTGCCTCGATAGCTAACTCTATCCTTGTCAAAAATCCATCGAGGTCTTTCGTAGCTCCCGAGAATAAGGGAGGGTCGTTGATGATCTTCAGTTGAGGAGCTGGATTAAGTTGTTGTTCCATTTGATCCTCAAGATTTAAATTTTGAAATATAAGATCCAATTCTTCCAACTTGATTAATTTATTTGTATACTTAGATTTCAACTAATATTTTATTTATTTTCTGACCTGCTTATTTATTAAGGTATTTACTTATATAATTTATTTTATTTATTCTAAATTATTTTCGTTCTAGTAATTAATTATTATTATATTAATATTATATTATTATTCATAAAGTCGTCAGCACGATATCCAATTGTAATGGTGTGCGACGAGTAAACGAAACAAATATAATATAATATAATAATATTAACTAATATTTTATTAAAGAGCCACAGTAGAAATAAAACACCTTGAAGATAAAGCGCAAAAGACAACACAGTAACGATAAACACGGTATGGATCAAACACAGTAGAAACCAAACACAGTAGAAACCAAACACAGTAGAAACCAAACACAGTAGAAACCAAACACAGTAGAAGAATCCAAACGCAATAGTAGTTTTTTACTTGTTATAACGTGTTTTTTTTGTTTAAATCTTAATGGGTATTAGTTATTGTAATGAATCCGTCAATAAAAAACAGATTATAACAATAAAAAAAAACACTACAATTTAAACAAATAAAATTAAAGTAATTTCTTTTATTAATAAATTCTTTTATTAATTATAAACTTCTTTTATGTTATTAACTGTAAAATAGTTAATAACTAATACATCGATTTAATTAAGAAAAATTACATGTATTTATATTTTTTCTTATTACAATATTAATATATGATGTTATTTAATAATATATATAAAACTATTTATTTATAAACAAAAGATTTTTTTTTAATTAATAATTTTTATTATTTATTAATTTACTAAAACTAAAATTAATTTTTTAAACTCTTTATTTTATTTATTATTTTAATACTTATAATAATTTTAATTATATATTTAATTTTGAAAAACTATTTTTATAAATATTAACTATTTAAGATTATTCCTAAATTAATATTTAACTATTTAAAACTAAACTAAATTACTTAAACTAATTAAAAAATATTTTCAATTTAAAAAAATAATTAAATTTTATTTCAATAAATTTTATATTAAAAAAATAATTCATATACATTAAATAAATTAATTGTACGAAAAATTAAGCTATTTAATGTATTAAAGATTTATTAAATCTTTATACTAATAAAGAAAAAAACCAAATCATTGTAAATAGAAAATATAAATTTAATTTATGGTATATAACGAATAATACAAAAATATTCAAATGTACTAAATATAAAACAGTTAAAAAATGTAAATCTTACATTATTCTAAATGATAATAATAAAGTAATAAAATATGAAAACAAACATACTCATCCAGGAAAAGAATATGATGCATCTGTATCAATAGTAAAACATAAAATGAAAAATGAAATTAGAAAAACCTCAATCCCATTTGATATAAATCCAAAACATATATAATGAAATATTTGAAGAAATTGGATTGATATGCCCTGAATATAATTCAATTAAATCCCAAATATCATGATATATTAAAAAACAACTACCTCCTGATATATCAAAATTTAATGAAATTCCAGATAAATCTGAATATTATATAAACGAAAGAGATGAAAATTTTATGATATACAAAAATTCTAATATTATAATTTTTCAATCATCATTCCCCATTCCAAATAGAATTGTCCATAAAATATAACGAACATATGTTTGCTGATGGTACATTTTATATTGGACCAATATTTGGTTATCAAGTGTTTATAACAAGAGTATTTGCTCCAGAAATAAAATAGTTTTTTTTATACTACATCACTATCTATATTAAATAATAAAGAACAAGCAACCTATGAATTGTTATTTGAAGAATTAAAAAAGAATGAAAGTAATTATAATAATAATATTATAGTTATACCAAAAATTTTGCGTTGTGATTTTGAAAAAAGTATATCCAATGCTTCCATTAAAATATTTCATAATATTACTATTAAATATTGTGTATGGCATTATAAAAGATCGTTTGAAGTTCAAAAAAATAAATTATGTTATAATGAAGTTGAAAATAATCATAAAATTTATTTGTTATATAAAGCTATTACAAATTTTCCTTTTATAAATCCTGAATATATATTTGATATTTATAATTATATTAAAGTTATATGTCAAATATATAATTATTTCAATTTTTTAAATTTTTTGGAATATTTTAATAAGACTTATTTATATAAATATGATATTTAATATTGGAATTATTATAACGATATAAACCACTTAACAAATAATGCTTCAGAATCTTTTAACAATTACTTAAAAAAATTGTTTTACAAAAAACCTTCTTTATATGAATTGATTTATCATTTAAAAAGAGAAGAATCTTTATCTTACAATAATTACAAAAGGAAAATTGAAGGAGTTTGGAAAAAAAAAGAATATTAACAAAAGCTGATGAAATCAATGATTTCATTAAAAAATACAAAAAAAAGGGAATCCGATTAATTGATAAAAAATGTGAAAAAATGATATCATTGATTTATGGTATAAATGTTTAATAAAATTAAATACACTCTAAATATATGAATAATAATCAACTAGAATATATATAGCTTAAATTATATTTATATCAATATCAATATATTTTATTAATATCAATATCAAAATATTTTATTAATATCAATGTCAAAATATTTCATTAATATCAATATCAAAATATTTTATTAATATCAATATCAATATTTAAATTTTATTAATAATAAATATTTAATATTATAATAAATTTTATTATTTAATTAATTTAATAATAAAATATATAATTTTATTTATTTTATTTGAATAAAATAAAATGGAAAGGTTTTATTATTAAAATATTTAATAATAAAATATAATAATAAAATAAAATTATAAAAAAAAATAAAAATAAAATAAAATTCTCAACAGAAAACTTATTTATTCTTTTTTTGTTTTTATTTTATTTTTTTAATGCTAAAATACATTTATTCTTTTATTTATTCTTTTTTTTGTTTTTATTTTATTTTTTTAATGCTAAAAAACAATAAATAAAAATATACGTTGAAAATAGTGGCGTATTACATATATTATACACATTGTACAAAATTTTATGATGATTATACATAAATTATGTCGAAATGCTTCACATTCATAAAATTTATTTAGATTGAAATAAATAAATAAATAAATAAATAATTAATTAATTAATTAATTAATAAATTAATTAATAAATAAATAAATAATAAATAAATAAATAAATAATAAATAAATAAATAAATAAATAAATAATAAATAAATAAATAATAAATAAATAAATAAATATAAATAAATAAGTAAATAAATAAATAAAAGTTATTATTCTTTTTATTATATATTAAAATTGTTAATACATCATCATAAATTTTTTTTTTTTTTTTACTTTTTTTGTAAATTTTTTTTTTTATTTTTTATTTAATTTTTGAATGGGAATATCAACTTTTTTTTTTTTTTTTTTAAAAAAAAGAAAAAAAATTAAAATTTAAATTATATTTTTAATTAATAATAATATATATATATATGTATATAGAATAATATAAAATAATATTAATAACCTTTTTAATAAAGATTACATAATTAATAATTTTAAGTAAAGGAAATCAAAAAAAAAAAAAAAAAAAGAATTAAAAAAAATAAAAATATAGTTATATTGAATTGTCTTTTAAAATTTATAATATATATATATTTGATATTAATTGTCATAAGACAATCTTTTTGAATTTGTAAATAATAAATACATTAATATTATTACTATATAAATATATATATATATATTTTCTCTTCCTCTCTCTTTATATATATAATTTTTATTTTTATTATTATTTATTTAATATCATAAAAACAATATACCAAAAATGATAATTACAAATGTAAGAAATTTAAGAAGAGTATTGACAAAACTTGAACATATCTTAGAACGACCACCTAGTTATATAAAAAATTATTTAAGAAAACAAAGAATTGATTTAGCTACTATTAATTTGGATGTTAATCCTATTAATGAAGCATTAAAATTAAATGCTCCACTAGATAAAATACATGCTTTATTAAAAAATTTTTCTACAATAAATAATAAAAAAACTATTACTGAAGCAGATATAGAATTATTGAAAAAGAAAATTGAATTAAATAAAAGACTTTTAAATGAAATAAAAGAGGATAATTTAGAAGGTATTCAAAATTTATTAGTAGAGGATGATATAGATTTAAATTTGTTTAAATGTGATGACAATCCTTTAATATATTCCTTAAAAAATAATAAATCTCAAAAAATTATTGAACTTTTTGTTCAACACTATATTAATTTAAACTTTCAACAATTCAATGGAAATACACCACTCACTGAAACAGTTATCCTTAATAATAAAGGTGCTTTCAATTTATTAATAGATCATGGTGCTGATGTCAATTACATTAATGATGTGGATGAACCTTCATTTCTTTATCTTATAAAAAATAAATTTATGTCAAAATACTATCTTTTAAGTTTTTTAGAACACCACATGGATGTAAATATTCAAGATAACGAAGGAAAAACAATTTTAATGTATTTGGTGGAAACTAATGAGTTACAACTTCTCAGTTTACTTTTGTCTTACTTAATATTTAATAATAGTTTTATCATTAATTTAATTACTTTTGGAAAACATAAAATTCAAATTGGCAATGAAAAACTGAAAGAACTCATTGCTCAGGAATATTCTAGAATAAATATCGATATTGAAGATGATATGGGTTATACTTCCTTAATGTATGCAAGTCGAGATGGTAATTTTGAATTGGCCTCTATTCTTCTAACCTATAAAGCAGATGTTAATAAAGAAAATTCAAGTCGTAATACACCATTACTTTTAGCTTGTGAAAATGACCATACCCATACAGCGGAACTCTTACTTAAAACAAACCAAGTTAGAATGAATCATAAGAATAGAAATGGTGATACAGAACTCACATTGGCTAGCCAAAATAATAATTCTGAATTAATCAACCTTTTATTGGAATACCATTCTGATATTAATATTAAGAATGATAAAAATTATACCCCATTGCATGTAGCAACCTCTAATGACAATCTCTATGTAGTGCGAACTTTATTGGAACATCATGCTGATGTGAACGTTGAGGATTCTGATGGTAATACACCATTAATCTTGGCATGTCAAAACCAGAATCCATTGATAATGGAATTGCTTTTACAATATCAATCCGATGTTCATCATAAAAATAAATTAGGATGTACTGGATTACATTATACCAAGGATAAGGAACTGATTCAAATTTTATTAAATTATAAGGCCAATATTAATGAAAGAAATAGTAAGGGAGATTCACTTATCAACATTTTATGCTATCCTAAAAATAAGAGAAATAAAAAGGTAATAGCAACGTTGACCTATATTTTAGATCATGGTGCGGATATTAATAATACCAATAATGACAATGAGAATGCTTTAATTATTGCAAGTAAAAATGGAAACTTAGAGGTCATTGATTTACTGTTATCTCGACAAATTGATTTCAATCATGTTAAAAATAATGGTGATAGTGCATTGACTATTGCCTGTAAACAACAAAATTTAGATATTGTTAATCGTTTATTAGCTATAGAAGGAATTGATGTAGATCCTGTGAATAATGAAGGGGATACCCCATTTTTAATTGCCAGTCAAAATAATTATATAACTATTATTGATGCTCTTTTAAAATTTAAAGATTTAATCAACGTAAATGTTAAGAATATTAAGGAAGATTTCCCTCTCTATTATGCAGTCTATTTCAATAATGAAGAATTAATTAAACTTTTATTGGAAAAGAAGGCCAATATGTATGAAGAAAAGGGTTATAGTCGTTTTACTCCCTTCCTTTTAGCCTGTAGTAGTCTTGGTAAAGAGAAAAATATAAAATTATTTATTGATCATGGCATAGATATTAATCGTCCAAATTCTATTGGTCTCTACCCATTAATTCAAGCCTGTAAATCCAATAAAATTAATGCGGTGAAAATCCTATTACAACATGGCGCCAATCCTAACTTAGTATGTGATTATTCTACACCTCTAATTGATGCTTGTATGATGAATAATATAGATATTGTGAAGGAATTACTGAACTATGGGGCAGATGTCAATTTAAAATCCAATAATGATATGACCGCTATAATTCATTTAGTGAATTCGGATCAAGTGAAAAACAATTCCATGATACAACTTCTTATTGAATATGGTGCTGATATTTTCATCAAGGATAACTCTGGTAACGGTCTTCTCTATATTCTTAAAAATTCAAATAAAATTGATAAAGAAGAGGTTTATGAAACCTTGGTAACCGCCATGAAGAAATTTGATGAATGCTACTATGATAATGATATTTCTTCCTTTATTGAAACCTATGATGACTATACTACAGTGATGGCTACCCTTCATCCTAATGGGGATAATATTAAAGAATTTAACAAAACTCAATTGGAACATGCTTTCTTACAAGCTTGTATCTTTAGTAACAGTTATTATGCTGAACTCTTTCTTCAAAAATGTCCAGAAATTGATGTGAACTTAAGAGAAACCAATGGTGATACCCCACTAATTATAGCTAGTCAACTTGGTAATTCCTATTTAATCGAAGTATTATTAAGATACCATGCTGATCCTACCATTGTGAGTGAATGTCATAATACTGCCTTATTTGTAGCCATATCGTATTACAGTCGACATAACGACTTAGCAATTATTCGTGCCCTCTTGGAGCATGGCTCGAATCCAAATGAAATTTGTCAATATTCTCATACAGCCTTGATGATGGCTTGTAAAAATGAATTACTGGATGTTGTCGCTCTTCTACTTCAGTACCATGTGGATCCTAACGTTCGTAATAGTGAGGGCCACAGTGCCCTCTCTATTGCCTGTATGTATGGTAATCATCAAATTGTAAAACTCCTTCTCGATACCGAAAATATTAATATTGATAATCAAACCAATCTTGGTGATACCCCATTAATGATTGCTTGTGAAAATGCTTTTGGAAGTGTCGTTAGTCTTTTACTCCAATATAATGCAAATGTTTATCTGAAGAATCATTATCATCAGACAGCCCTTCATATTGCTTGTAGTAAAGGACTTAATCCAATCATTATTCAATTTTTAGAATATAAGAAAAAAATGGACTTTTTAGATGAGGATGATTTATTCCTTTCCCCCTATCAAATGTTAAAATTAAATGGTAATACCATCTTTTTAAGTATTGTTATGGATTATGAAATTACTTATTTGAAGACGTTAATGTGTTATTATAATAGTGAATCCACTACTGATGATTTTTCAGAAAAATATGCCTATTATTTAAGTGAGGAAGAAGATAAAAAAGAAAAGGATAAGGAAAAAGAAAAAGAAAATAATAATGATAATGATAATGAAAATAATAATGATAATGAAAATAATAATGGTAATGAAAATAATAATGGTAATGAAAATAATAATAGTAATGAAAATAATAAAAATGATAATGATAATGATAATGATGTTGAAAGCGAAAGTAAAAATGAAAATGAAAGTGAAAATGATAATGATAATGAGGAAAGAAAAATAAATTCTTTTGAATCTAAAAAAATAATTGCTAATTTAAATAAAAAATTAAAGATGGTTGAACATCAAAAGGATCGTTTAGTACAGTATAAACAAATTGTTATGGGAGAATATCCATATATTATGAATAATAATGTTCATACACTTTCCATGGATTGTCTTCATGAATTATTTATTAATGCTACTATTTTCCTTAATACCGAATATATTTATAAATTTTTAGAATTGAAGGATGAAAATAATGGAAATCATCCAAGAATAAATATTAATTATCAAGATAATGATGGTAATACTGCTCTTCACTATATCTGTAGTCATAAGAGTCAAAAGAAAGATGTGATACTCTATATCGTAAAACTCTTCATTCAACATCAAGCGAATATCAATCTTCCAAATTATAAAGGATTTACACCACTGATGTATGCCTGTCAAAATGATAATGAAGATGTCGTTAAACTTTTAGTGAATCATCATGCCGACATTAATGCTGTCAATTATAATCAACAAACCGCTATTATGCTTGCCTGTCTGGAACCTTGTCGTGAAACCATCAATCTTTTAATGGATAAAGGTGCTGATTTAGATATCCAGGATGCTCTTCATCAAGATACAGCCTTAACCCTAGCATGTAAGTACTATCAGAATACCATTATCATTAAAGATTTAATTGTTAGAGGTAAGGCGAATATTAATTTAGCTAATGGAGACGGAAATACACCATTAATCTTAACCTGTCAAAATGATATCATTCATATTCCCAAACTCTTGGTAGATTATGGAGCTGAAGTGAATACCCGTAATAAGGTGGATCAGTCATCAGCACTTCTAGTAACCATGAATAATTGTAACTATTCCATGATGAAATATCTTTTGAATCATGGAGCAGATATTAATATCAGAAATGCACGAGGAGAGACGCCCTTAATGATAGCTTGTCGTATTAATAATAAATATATGGCAGAATATTTGCTGGAAAGAAAGCCTGATCTTACCCTTCGAGATGTGGATGGTCATACGGCCAAAGAGATAACTGAAATGAATCATTATCCTTCTATTTTAGGACTTTAAGAAAAAATAAAAAAATAACAAAAAAAAAAAAAAAATAAATAAATAAATAATATTAATACAAATAATAATAATAATAATAATAATTTAATAATAATAACAATAATAATAATTTAATAATAATAATAATAATAATAATAATAATAATTTAATAATAATAATAATAATAATAATAATAATTTAATAATAATAATAATAATAATAATAATAATAATAATAATAATAATAATAATAATAATAATAATAATAATAATAATAATTTAATAATAATTATAATAATTTAATAATAATAACAATAATAACAATAATAACAATAATAACAATTTGATAATAAAAATATTTTAAATAAAAAAAAAAAAAAATTAAAACAATTTTTTTTTTTTCTCTCCATATACTATTAAGTATTCTTTCCAATTCCTTTTTTTTTTTTTTTTTTTTTTTTTTTTTTTTTTTTTTTTTCACAATCGTATACATTGAATAAAGATGTTTTTACTACCACCACCACTTTACCTTATTCATTTACATTATCTATATCCACAACCATAATCAAGTAGGTTGGTGCATTTGGGAAAGTTGCATTTTGCAATGTGGCGTTCATATTGTTTGGAATTTAACATCAAAAAAATTTTTTACTATTTTCTAAATAAATAAATAAATAAATAAATAAATAAATAAATTATTATCTGGTTTAGAAATAAATGAAAAAAGTTTTTATTTTCCTAATTACTTTGTAACAAACAAACAAACAAACAAACAAACAAACAAACAAACAACAACAACAACAAAAAAAAAAAAAAAAAAAAAGAATAATAAATATTAATATATTTATAATAAATAATTAATATTAAATAATAAAAATAAATAATAAAATATTTAAATATAAATATATTTTTTTTCTAGTATATAAATATATATATATATATATATATATATATATTTTTTTTAAAAAAAAAAAAAAAAAAAAAAAAAAAAAACTATAAATTAAAACATTTATTTAAAAAATTTTTTAACTATAGAATTAAATATATCTATTTAATTAAAATTATTTTATTATAAACGGAAGAAAATATAAATGTTGAAAGAAGTGAAACTAATCAAGGAAAGGAAGAAATTATTATTAACAAAAAATATAAATTGAACTTTTTATCTATAAAAAAAAAAAAAAAAAAAAAAAAAAAAAGATAATTCCAGAATATATTGAGGTACTAAATATAAAATTTGAAATAAATGTTAAAATTATCATTATTTTAAACAATATGAGAGAAATTTTAAAAATATGAATGTTTATATAAATTATCGTGAAAAAGAATTTGTGGCATCTATATCAATTGCAATAGTATAAAAATTAGGGAAAAAGTTCAATTTCTTTGGGTATAAAGCCTAAAAAAAATTATTTAATTAAGTTAAACAAAAAACAAAAAACAACAAAAAAAAAAAACGGATTTATATGTCCTGAATAAAATGCAATTAAACCCAAAATAATAAGAAATATAAAGGAATAACTACTTCCTGATGTAACAAAGTTTACCAAAATTCCTTATTAAATCAATATATTATAAAACAGTAAGAAATGAGAATTTTTATGATATTCAAAAATCTAAATTTAATAATTTTTTTTTTTTTTTTTTTTTTTTTTTTGTGAGTGTGTGTTTTATTTTATTTACCTTTTTTAGATAATGAAATTCTTTAATTATAAAATTATAATGCTATTATATTTAGATAATATTTTTAAAATATAAATCTTTTTTTCTTTTTTTTTTTTTCTTTTTTTTTTTTTTTTTTAATAAATAATAATAATAATAATAATAATAATAATAATAATAATAATAATAATAATAATAATAATAATAATAATAATAATAATAATAATAATAATAATAATAATAATAATAATAATAATAATAATAATAATAATAATAATAATAATAATAATAATAATAATAATAATAATAATAATAATAATAATAATAATAATAAATAATAATAATAATAATAATAATAATATTATTATTATTATTATTATTATTATTAATAAAATTTTGACCAATGTCTGCATGAAATTATAACTTTTGTAATATATGATAATGATAATTCTGTTGATTTGCCATATTTAGAATATATATTATATAATTCTTTATATATATCATTTATTAAATCCTTTTATTTATAAATATTTATATTTGTACTTAATCTAATTATATATTGTTTAATTAAGTATTTTACTAGATTATCATTTTCAGAATAAAATGCATTTACTAGAATAGTATTATTTTCTTTATTTTCTTTATTTATATCTGCTCCAAATTCTAATAGATACTTTACAATTTCTTCATTTCCACTTTTACATGCATTAAATAATGGTGTTTCACCATCATATCTATTTTCTTTATTTATATCAGCTCCATGTTCTACTAAATATTCTACTAATTCTTTACTTCCACAACTACATGCATTAAATAATGGTGTTTCACCATTGCTAAGTTCCTTTTTTATATCAGCTCCATGTTCTACTAAATATTCTACTAATTCTTTACTTCCACAACTACATGCATTAAATAATGGTGTTTCACCATTGCTAAGTTCCTTTTTTATATCAGCTCCATGTTCTACTAAATATTCTACTAATTCTTTACTTCCACTTTTACATGCATTAAATAATGGAGTTACAAAATTTCCATCTTCATAATTTATATCAGCTCCATGTTCTACTAAATATTCTACTAATTCCTTATTTCCACTTAAGCATGCATTAAATAATGGTGTTTCACCATAATCACCATTTCCATTGTTTATATCAGCTCCATGTTCTACTAAATATTCTACTAATTCTTTACTTCCACTTCTACATGCATTAAATAATGGTGTTTCACCATTGCTAAGTTCCTTTTTTATATCAGCTCCATGTTCTACTAAATATTCTATTAATTCCTTATTTCCACTACTACATGCATTAAATAATGCTGTTTCACCATTGCTAAGTTCCTTATTTATATCAGCTCCATGTTCTACTAAATTTTCTACTAATTCTTTATTTCCATTACTACATGCATAAAATAATGGTGACCTACCAAATTCATCTGTTTTATTAAAATCTACTACATGTTCCATTAAATATTGTGTTAAATGCTTATTTTTATTTTCAATTGTATTATTTAAATATGAAATAGTAGTAGTTGCTTCTTTCTTAGAACAATTACTTTCTGGTATCTTATATTGTTTATCAGAAATTTTTTGATTTAATTCCTTAGGAGAGATAGATATTTTACTTTTATATTGATAAAGTAACCATTTAATAAATTCATTATCATAAAATTTTAAATTATTAAAAATAATATCTAAAACCTCAAATTTATTATCATTTATTAATTTTTTTATTAACGAAGAGGATATATATATGTCATTGATATCAACCTCTGAATTATTTATTTTAAGTCTATTTTTATTATATGCTTCCAATACAATATCTCTCTTATTCATATAATTAGTATTATAAATTAATTTGTTATTATCTTTCTGATAAATCATTTTGAATTATAACTAATATTAATATTATTGAAAAATATTTATTATTTATCCTAAGATATTTAAATAATATATAAAATCAAAATATATTAAATTTTATGTTTAATTTAAAAAAAAAACATATATAAATAAATGTTAATTGTAATTAAATATGTATGTTTTTTATTTTATATTTAATTTTTATTTTTATTTATATATAATAAAATAAAAAAAAATTAAATAAAAATAAAATAAAAATAAATAAATTTTTAAGTTTATTTCTAATGTTTTTTTTTCGTTTTTGGACATAACCAAACCAATAAATTTTTTAATAAATTTATTTGAAATATTTAAAAAAAAAAAAAATTTTTTTTATTTTTTAATTTTTAATTTCATTTTGGAATAATTAAAATTATATTTTTATAAATTTTCCATTTTAATTAATAAGAAACAATTATTTTATTTTTATTTTATTTATTTAATCTGTTCTTTATATTCATATTCTATCAGATTGTAGTAATTATCGAGGTATTTCTCTCATCTGTTTTATTAAAATCTATTACATGTTCTATTTAATATTGTATTAAATGCTTATGTTTATCTTTAATTATATTATTTAAATAAGAAATAGGAGTGGTTGCTTCTTTCTTAGAACAATTACTTTCTGGTATTTTATATTTTTTATTAGAAATTTTTTGATTTAATACCTTTGGAGAGATAGATATTTTGTTTTTTTATATTTGTAAAGTAACCATTTAATAAATTCATTATCATAAAATTTTAAATTATTAAAAATAATATCTAAAACCTCAAATTTATTATCATTTAATAATTTCTTATTAACGAAGAGGATATGTATAAGTCACTGATATTAATTTCTATTACAACTTCTGAATTATTTATTTTAAGTCTATTTTTATTATATGCTTCCAATACAATATCTCTCTTATTCATACTATTAGTACTAAAAATTAATTTGTTATTATCTTTCTGATAAATCTTTTTGAATTATAGCTAACATTAATATTATTGAAAAATATTTATTATTTATAAGATATTTAAATATTATATAAAATCAAAATAGATTAAACTTTATGTTTAATTTGAAAAAAAAAAATATATATATATATATATATAAATAAATGTTAATTATAATTAAATATGTTATATTTTTATTTAATATTTAATTTTTACATTTATTATAATAAAATAAAAAAAAAATAAAAAAAAAAAATAAAAATAAAAAAAAATAATAATAATAATTGAAGGTAATTCATTCATAATAAATTAAATAATAAATAACTTAATATTAATAACAAATAATAAAAAAATAATATATATATATATATATTTAAAAAAAAAAAAAAAAAAAAAAACTTTAAATTAAAGCATTTATTTAGAAAATTTTTAACTATATAATTATAAATGGAAGAAAATATGAATATTGAAAGAAGTGAAACTAATCAAGGAAAGGAATAAATTATTATAAACAAAAAATATAAATTGAAAATAATTCTAAAATATATTGAGGTACTAAATATAAAATTTGAAATAAATGTTAAATTTTTCATTATTTTAAACAATAAGAGAGAAATTTTAAAAATATGAATGTTTATATAAATTATCTTGAAAAAGAATTTGTGGCATTTATATCAATTGCAATAGTATAAAAATTAAAGACAAAAATTAGGGAAAAAGTTCAATTTCTTTTGGTATTAAGCTTAAACGTATATTTAATGAAGTTTAACAAAAAAAAATAAAAAAAAAAAAAAAAAAAACGGATTTATATGCCTGAATATAATACAATTAAACCCAAAATAATAAGAAATATAAAGGAATAACTACTTCCTGATGTAACAAGGTTTAATGAAATCCATTATTAAATCAATATATTATAAAACAGTAAGAAATGAAAATTTTTATGATATTCAAAAATCTAAATTTAATAATTTTTTTTTTTTTTTTTTTTTTTTTTTTTTTTTTTTTTTTTTTTTTTTTTGTGTGTGTGTGTGTGTGTGTGTGTGTATGTTTTATTTTATTTTATTGATTTTTTTAGATAATTAAATTCTTTAATTATAAAATTATAATGCTATTATATTTAGATAATATTTTTAAAATATAAATCTTTTTTCTTTTTTTTTTTTTTTTTTTTTTAATAAATAATAATAATAATAATAATAATATTATTATTATTATTAATATTATTATTATTATTATTAGCATGAACTTATAACTTTTTTAATATATGATAATGATAATTTTGTTGATTTGCCAAATTTGGAATATTCATTATATAATTCTTTATATATATTATTTATTAAATTCTTTTGTCTATAAATATTTATATTTACATTTAATCTAATTAAATATTGCTTAATTAAGTATTTTACTAGATTATCATTTTCAGAATAAAATGCATTTACTAGAATAGTATTATTTTCTATATTTTCTATATTTATATCTACTCCATATTCTAATAGATACTTTACAATTTCTTCATTTCCACTTTTACATGCATTAAATAATGGTGTTTCACCATCATAATAACTTTCACGATTTATATCAGCTCCATATTCTACTAAATATTCTACTAATTCTTTACTTCCACTTTCGCATGCATAAAATAATGCATCTTTACCATCATCACTTTCGCTAATGATATCAGCTCCATGTTCTACTAAATATTCTACTAATTCCTTATTTCCACTTCTACATGCACCAAATAATGGAGTCCTACGATATTTATTTTCTTTATTTATATCAGCTCCATGTTCTACTAAATATTCTACTAATACTTTATTTCCACTACTACATGCATTAAATAATGGAGTTCCACGATTTTTATTTTCTTTATTGATATCAGCTCCATGTTCTACTAAATATTCTACTAATTCTTTACTTCCACTTTCGCATGCATAAAATAATGGAGTTTTTAAATCATCATTTTTGTTATTGATATTAGCTCCATGTTCTACTAAATATTCTACTAATTCTTTACTTCCACTACTACATGCATTAAATAATGGTGTTGTACTATCATAATAACTTTTATGATTTATATCAGCTCCATGTTCTACTAAATATTCTACTAGTTCTTTACTTCCACTACTACATGCACTAAATAATGGAGTTTTTAAATCATCACTTATGTTATTGATATCAGCTCCATGTTCTACTAAATATTCTACTAATTATTTACTTCCACTACTACATGCATTAAATAATGGAGTTCCACGATTTTTATTTTCTTTATTGATATCAGCTCCATGTTCTACTAAATATTCTACTAATACTTTAATACTTTATTTCCACTACTACATGCATTAAATAATGGTGCTTCACCATTGCTAAGTTCCTTATTGATATCAGCTCCATGTTCTACTAAATATTCTACTAATTCCTCATTTCCATTACTACATGCATAAAATAATGGTGAATTACCAAATTCATCTGTTCTATTAAAATCTATTACATGTTCTATTAAATATTGTGTTAAATGTTTATTTTTATCTTTAATAGTATTATTTAAATATGAAATAGTAGTGGTTGCTTCTTTCTTAGAACAACAATTTTCTGGTATCTTATATTGTTTATCAGAAATTTTTTGATTTAATTCCTTAGGAGAGATAGATATTTTACTTTTATATTGATAAAGTAACCATTTAATAAATTCATTATCATAAAATTTTAAATTATTAAAAATGATATCTAAAACCTCAAATTTATTATCATTTATTAATTTTTTTATTAACGAAGAGGATATGTATAAGTCATTGATATTAAGTTCTATTATAACCTCTGAATTATTTATTTTAAGTCTATTTTTATTATATGCTTCCAATACAATATCTCTCTTATTCGTATTATTGGTACTAAAAATTAATTTGTTATTATCTTTCTGATAAATCATTTTGAATTTTAACTAATATTAATATTATTGAAAAATATTTATATTTATCTTAAGATATTTAAATAATATATAAAATCAAAATAGATTAAATTTTATGTTTAATTTAAAAAAAAAACATATATAAATAAATGTTAATTGTAATTAAATATGTATATTTTTTATTTTTTATTTTATATTTAATTTTTATTTTATATAAAAAAAAAAAAAATAAAAATAAAAGTAAATAAATTTTTAAGTTTATTTCAAATGTTTTTTTTTCGTTTTTGGGCATAACCAATAAATTTTTTAATAAATTTATTTGAAATATTTAAAAAAAAAAAATTTTTTTTATTTTTTAATTTTTAATTTCATTTTGGAATAATTAAAATTATATTTTATTAACTCAGATGAAAGATTAACAATTCATATTATATTTTCGTATTTATTTATTTATAAAAGTGTTAAGTAAAAATAAAAATAAAAAATACATAATGCTTATTTTATACATTTAGATAATTAATTCTATTGGTTAAATATATTAAATATTAATTCTTATATTTGATATTTATCTCATTTCACACTCCCCCTCAAATCTAATTTCTACATGTAGTAAAAATTAGATTTGCTTTTCTGATGTATTACCCTTTAATCTTTAATTCTTTCGAGAAGTGTATTTCTAAATTTATCCATTAATGAATTATTCAGATATTTAGTGAACCCATCGGCTAGATTATTCTCTGATTTTATGTATTTTAATCTTATTTTATCCTTTTTAACAAGATCTCTTATATGATGATATTTTATATCAATATGTTTTGATTTCGCATTAATAGAATGATTCTGACAATTATATATTGTTGCCTTATTATCAACATTTATTATTACATAGTTAAGATTGATATTTAGCTCATTTAAAAGGTTCATATACCAAAGACTATGTTTAGCGCATTCGCTTACGCTATAGTATTCTGATTCTGCCGTTGAAGTTGCAACGCAATGTTGTAGTTTGGAATACCAGCTAGTAGGTGCATCTCCCATCATCATCAGAAAACCGGAGGTTGATTTTCTTGTATCAATGTCTCCAGCATAATCGGCGTCCACAAATATTTTTAATGAGCTATTCTTTGAGAATTTAATTCCATAATTTTCAGTACCCTTTAGGTATTTGAAAATCTTTTCTACGTTAATCCAGTCCTCCATAGTAGGATTTTTGCTTTTTCTTGCTGCTTGATTTACTGAAAATAATATGTCTGGTCTTGTACAAATTGCAAGGTATAGGAGGTTCCCAATGGCACTTCTGTAAAAGGTTTCATTAAATTTTTTGTTTCTTAATTCCTTATTTTCCAATGGCTTCATATTTCTTACAGGTGCGCAATTAGTCAGTCTAAACTTATTTAGTAATTCTCTTAGATATCCTCTTTGATGTATAATATAACCATCACTTTGTCTTTCAAATTTTATCCCAATGACGAAATCTACTTCACCTATATATTTAATGTTATAATTCATTTTAATTTGTTCCTTAATATTTATTATTACATTTTCCTTGCCTATTAAAAGTATATCATCAACATATACCGTAAGAATACATATTATTTCCTTCAATTTATTTTCCTTCACATAAATACAAGGTTCACTATTCAATCTTCTAAATTTCATTTCTAATAGTGTAGAGTCCAATTTTTCGTTCCATTCCCTGCCGGCTTGCCTTAAACCATATAAGGCTTTGTTTAATTTAAAATAAACTTTGTTGTATAATGGGTGACCTTGAGGTGGCCTCATATAAATGTCTTCGCTCAAGTCGGCATTTAGGTATGCTGCATTAATGTCTAATTGAAAAATTTTAAAGTTTTTCTGTACTGCGATTGCTATAATTATTCGCAGTGAATCATGTTTTAAAGTAGGCGAGAAGGTAAGTAAGTAGTCTATACCAAACTTTTGTGTGAATCCCCTTGCGACTAAACGTGCTTTGCGTACAAGGATATTTCCGTTGAAATCCCGCTTATATTTGAAAACCCATTTACAGGAAACTATGTTTACTCCCTTTGGAATGGATTTTATTGGTTTGAACACGTTAAGTTGTTCCATATTTTCTAGTTCTTTGTTAACGGCATCCAACCATTCATCCTTATCTGGTAGATTGAATATGTCATAAAAATCTTTTGGTTCTTTTAAGTTTGTATTATTGTGAGTTTTTGGTGTAGATGATTTGTGATTTGTTAGTTTTGGTCTTTTGTCATTTATTGAATTGTTGTATATTGCATTTATTACTTCGTTATTTGTATTGATATTATTATTATTATTGTTATTATTATTGTTATTGTTATTGTTATTATTATTATTATTGTTATTGTTATTGTTATTATTATTGTTATTGTTATTGTTATTGTTATTATTATTGTTATTGTTATTGTTATTGTTATTGTTATTGTTATTGTTATTGTTATTGTTATTGTTATTGTTATTGTTATTGTTATTGTTATTGTTATTGTTATTGTTATTGTTATTGTTATTGTTATTGTTATTGTTATTGTTATTGTTATTGTTATTGTTATTGTTATTGTTATTGTTATTGTTAAAAAAGTTATAATGGTTGAATCTTTTGGAATCATTATTACTGAGTAAATCGCTCCCCCTGATTTCGGAATTGGGAATAAAATAGTAGAAATCCTTGGGGATGGAAGAAGTGATTTTAGAATTGCCAGGGTTATTTTCAAAAAATTCAACAGAGCGGGAAAGAATAATTTTATTAGAAGACAAATTAAGAATTTTATAAGCTGAAGAATACGGATGATAACCCAGGAAAATGCCTGGTAAAGCATTATTGTCAAATTTATTTCGAAAAGATTTTGGAACGTGGAAAAATACGCGACATCCAAAAACCTTAAAGTGAGAATAATCAACTTTTGATTTAAATAAAATTTCGTAAGGTATTTTGTTATGGATACCAGAGTGTGGTATTCTATTATGTATATAGTTAGCTGTATCAACAGCATATTCCCAGAATTCGTGACTTAATTGAGCCTCATTTAATAAGGCTTTAGCAGAATTTATAAGGATACCATTAAAGCGTTCCGCACGACCATTTTGTTGGGGAGAATATGGGATAGTAAATTGTTGAACAATCTCATTATTGGTACAGAATGTTTTGAATTTTCTATTGTTGAATTCCGTTCCATTATCGGTACGAATAAAAGATATAGATTTATTGAAAATATTATTGATTTCTTTATACCAAGAGTGAAATTTATCGAACGTTTCACTTTTGTTGTCGAGAAAGAGGACCCATCCATAACGTGAAAAATCATCTAGAATTGAGAGGAAATACTTACTTCCATGAATTGATTCATTGACTGGCCCAACAAGGTCCATGTGGATTAATTCGAAAATGGATTTAGATTTATTTATAGATCTTTTATATGGAAAATTTTTTAATTTTGAATTAGAACAAATAGGACATTTTGATTTAATATCAATTTTTAATAATTTGTTTTTGATGGGATTAATATAAAAATGCCCTAATCTCCTATGCCATAATTTTATTTTATCGGGGATAGATAGTCTTGATAAGTGAAATAGATGTATAGGTGTATTAATTGGTTTATTATAAATTATGGGATTGGTTGATAACCAAATAATGAAAGTATTTTGTTCGTTTGAAAATAGATTAATTATTCTGCTTCCATATTGATCATAGATGGTTGCACATAAATGATTTTTGTTATTAAAGAAAATGACCTTATAATATTGTTGGATGAGTTTAGTAACTGAAATTATATTTTTAGTTATGTGTGGTACAAAATGGACGTTTCTTAATACAACTTTATTATTATTTAAATATCCAATGAAATCACCACATTTATGTGATGTGACTATGTTACCATTTGGGAGTACAATATTTTCATTGCAATACTTTAAATTTTTGAGGGAACTGATGGAATTAGTGATATGTAATGAAGCTCCAGAATCTAAAATCCAAGACGAAATTTTATTGTTTTGTTCAAGTTTTGTTTTCGAATCATTTTGTATTTTAGTTGTGATACAGTTTAATAAAACGTCATTTTCTAAATTGTAATCTTCTGAAAAAATACCAGAATTATGGTTTTTATCATTTGAACTAACACAGTTTATTTGTTTATTTGTATTTCTAAATGTTTTGTTTTTAAACTGGTTATTTCTGGTATTTTTATAGTGTTGTTTTTTGAATTTAAAGTAATTTTTATGCTTGTTCTTAAGTTTGTTATTGTGCCAACAGTCCCTTGAAAAGTGACCGAATTTTCCACAGGTATGACATTTTCCGTTATTTGATTTTCTTTTGACATTGTGTTTTTTGCTATTAGTACGAAATCTAGTTTTCTGTTCAATATGGAATATCTGTTTATCGGATCCTTCTTGTTTTATTGATTCCTTCATGTTAGAGAATATAATGTCAGGAATGACATTTTTAATGTAGGAACATAGTTTATTCCAATCATCTTTATATTGGAAAACATTTATAAATCTTAGGTTTTCGGGTAGAGATCTGTTAAGTATTCCAGCTTTTATATTATCACTAATATCGTGATCTAGGTTTTCAAGCTCTTCTATGGCATTTTGTAGTTTTGCCATAAAGATATTTATGTCTTGGTCTTCATTGTATTTTAGATTGTTTATTTTATTTTGTATTTCTAATTTTCTTCGTTCTGGACTTCTTGTGAAGGAATGTTCTAAGATTTTCCATGTTTGGAAAGCTGTTTTCCCTTGTCCCTCGATTATTTTCCTAGTTTCCTCTCCTAAACTATTAATGATGATCCATTTTACCATGACATCATTTTTAATGTCTAGAAGGTTGGTGTCTTTATCATACACTAAATTATTATCGAACTTATCTTCCATGTAATCACTGAGGTCATCTTTAACATTCCTTTTTCTTATCTTCTTTACCTTTTCAGAAACAACGTATCCTTCAAGGTTATTTATCATTAATAAGTAAAGGATACTAGTTCTCCAGCTGTTGTAATTTTCTGGAGTGAGATCAATTACTCTATTGAAATTTTCAGAGTAACTGAAAGTGATACCCTTTGTTTGGGGATCGTTAATCACAATAGGTTGATTAATATTTCCTTGTCTTGTCATATTATTTTGATTGTTAATACTGCTTTATTTAAGGGATTAGTTGTATTTCGTAATATAAATTTAATATTGTTATAGAATAATTCTTTTATTTTATTATTTGTTCTATTTATATTTATATTTTTAATTTAAATTTTGATTAAAGAATGGTTTATGATTGGGGGTTTATATTGAATTGTTTATATTATTTTAATATGCCGAATACTGATTTTGTCCTGCTTTATTGGGTATATTTTAGTTAAAGATATCATCTGATTATTAAATGTTGATTTTTGCGATTGGTTATTTATATTATTTTCATTGTTTAAATTGTTTATTTTTGATTCATTGAAATTTTATTTTGATCTTTAGTTTTGTCAAATAGGATGATTATATTTTGTTATTCATTTGATTGAATGATTTCTTTGATAAAAAAAAAATTTTTTTTTTTTTATTCTTATTTTTATTTTTTATTATTTTTTATATTTATATTTATGTAATCAGCTCAGATTATTTGGCTGACTTTACTCAGCTCAAAATATTATTATTCATTTGGCTGACTTTATTCAGCTCAGAGTATTTTTAACCATTTGGCTGACTTTACTCAGCTCAAAATATTTTAACCATTTGGCTGACTTTACTCAGCTCAAAATATTTTAACCATTTGGCTGACTTTACTCAGCTCAAAATATTTTAACCATTTGGCTGACTTTACTCAGCTCAAAGTATTTTTGTTCATTTTGCTGACTTTACTCAGCTCAAAATATTTTTGCTATTATTTTTATTTATATTTTATTATAAATGATATTTGTATTTGTTTATTTAATTTTTAATTCATCTAAATTTAATATCACATTATGTTGTAAGATTTCTTGAAAAAAAAATTAATATCATTGAAATATATTTCTTATTTTGAACACATTAGGTTGAGTTATAGTTTTTGTTTAAGTTATATGTTTAAGATTTATATAAGAGTAAACGTTAAAAAAAAAAAAAGGAGTTTTTTTTTTTTTAATTTTAAAACTTTTGAACATTTATGACAAAAAAAATATCATTGTTTATATGATCCAAAAAAAAAAATAAAAAAATATAAATATTTATCTTTTGTTATAGCTCAATCTGAGGAGATTGAGACTCTTAATCTATTAACTCAGATGAAAGATTAACAATTCATATTATATTTTCGTATTTATTTATTTATAAAAGTGTTAAGTAAAAATAAAAATAAAAAATACATAATGCTTATTTTATACATTTAGATAATTAATTCTATTGGTTAAATATATTAAATATTAATTCTTATATTTGATATTTATCTCATTTCACATATTTTTATAAATTTTCCATTTTTATTAATAAAAAAAAAAAATTATTTTATTTTTATTTTATTTTATTTAATCTGTTCTTTATATTCATATTCTAGTATTTATTATATTTTTTTTTCGAAGTTAATTATAATATTATATTTTTTTATAGATATGTAATATGTATTATTAATGGAAACTTTATATTCTTTTATATTATATTTTATTTATAAATCTTTTTTTTTTTTTTTTTCTAAAGAGGACAAAAAAAATAAAAAATTTTTTCCTTTTTTTTTTTTTTTTTTTTTTATTATTAGTAAAATTAATTTTATTATTTAATTAATAATATATATATATATATATATATTATATATATAAATTCAAAAATCAAGAATCAAAAATAAAAAAAATCATATTAATAAAAATAATTAATTATTATTATTGTGGGCTTATTTATATTAAAAAAAAAAAAAAAAAATTAAATAGTAATATCCGCTTCATATTTTTTTAAAAATTTTATTTATATCAGCTCCATATTTTTCTATGCATTTTATTTATATCAGCCTCATGTTCTTCTAAATATTCTATTATTTTCTTATGTCTACTTCGGCATGCACTAAATAATGGAGTTTCACCATATCTATTTTCTTCTTTATTTATATCAACTCCATGTTCTACTAAATACACTACCAATTCCTTATTTCCACTTTGGCATGCTTTAAATATTGTTATATCACCATCTTCATTTTCCCTATTTATGATAGCTCCATGTTCTACTAAATATTCTACTATTTCTTTATTTCCAGTATAACATACATCAAATAATGGTGACCTACCAAATTCATCTGTTTTATTAAAATCTATTACATGTTCTATTAAATATTGTGTTAAATGCTTATTTTTATTTTCAATTGTATTATTTAAATATGAAATAGTAGAGATGAGTCCTTGATAAAAATATTTATAATATATTTTTGGTATCTTATATTGTTTATCAGATACTTTGATTTTGATTTCTTAGGAGAGATAGATATTTTACTTTTATATTGATAAAATAACCATTTAATAAATTCATTATCATAAAATTTTAAATTATTAAAAATGATATCTAAAACTTCAAATTTATTATCATTTATTAATTTTTTTATTAACGAAGAGGATATGTATAAATCATTGATATTAAGTTTTATTATAACCTCTGATTTATTTATTTTAAGTCTATTTTTATTATATGCTTCCAATACAATATCTCTCTTATTCGTATTATTGGTACTAAAAATTAATTTGTTATTATCTTTCTGATAAATCATTTTGAATTTTAACTAATATTAATATTATTGAAAAATATTTATTATTTATCCTAAGATATTTAAATAATATATAAAATCAAAATATATTAAATTTTATGTTTAATTTAAAAAAAAAACATATATAAATAAATGTTAATTGTAATTAAATATGTATGTTTTTTATTTTATATTTAATTTTTATTTTTATTTATATATAATAAAATAAAAAAAAATTAAATAAAAATAAAATAAAAATAAATAAATTTTTAAGTTTATTTCTAATGTTTTTTTTTCGTTTTTGGACATAACCAATAAATTTTTTAATAAATTTATTTGAAATATTTAAAAAAAAAAAAATTTTTTTTATTTTTTAATTTTTAATTTCATTTTGGAATAATTAAAATTATATTTTTATAAATTTTCCATTATTATTAATAAAAAAAAAATTATTTTATTTTATTATATTCTATTTTATCTTTTTTTGAAGTTAATTATAGTAATACTATTTATTTAATTGATATGTAATAAAATTTTATTAATGAATACTTTATATTCTTTTTTTTTTTTATTATTATCATTTTTTATTTAAAAATTTTTTTCTTTAATTTTAATTTTAAGAAGACAAAAAAAAAAAAAAAAAAAAATAATAATATATAAAATTAAAACAGAATTTATAATTAAATTATATAAACTTAAATTGTCAAATAGTAATGACCATGACCTAAATTGGTTATTATCACCTTATTATATTTTTACAGAATAAATTCTTATATAAATAATTATTAATGAAATAATTAAAAATAATAATAATAAATAAATAAAATAATAAATAAAAAATCATAATAATAAAAATATAGATAGAATATTTATTAATAAATTTTAATTTTAATTAAAATAATATATATATATATATATATATAATCATTCTTTCTTCATTGATGTATTTTATAATTATGAATTTATATAATTATAATAATAATAATAATTCTTTTAAAAACACTCCAAAAAAAATATTTTCTCTTATTTCTTTTTTTTTTTTTTTAATATTTATTCAAAAGTTCATTTTTCATAATTTTTTTTTTTTTTTTTTTTTTTTTTTTTTTTTTTTTTTTTGTTAATAAAATTAATTTTTTTACTTAATTAGTAAAGAAAAAAAAAAATTTCAAAAAATAAGAAATAAAAAATCATATTAATAAAAATTATTAATTATTATTATTGTTGTTTGCTTATTTATATTTAGAAAAAAATTTTTAAATAGTGATATTAGCTTCATGTTTTTCTAAATATTTTATTAATTATATATTTCCACCTTTTGTATACATAATATAATGGGGTACTTTTCTAATTTTTCATTTTATTTATATCACTCCATGTTCTTTTAAATATTTTACCAATTCTTTGTTTCCATTTCTACATGCATAAAATAATAGTGTTTCACCATGCTTATCTTATTTATTTATATCAGCTCTATGTTCTACAAAATATTCTACTAATTCTTTATTTCCTTCAAAACATGTTCTATTAAAATCTATTACATATTCTATTAGATATTGTGTTAAATGCTTATTTTTATCTTTAATTGCATTATTTAAATATGAAATAGTAGTGGTTGCTTCTTTCTCATAACAATTATTTTCTGGTATCTTATATTGTATATCAGAAATTTTTTGATTTAATTCCTTAGGAGCAATAGATATTTTATTTTTATTTTGATAAAGTAACAATTTAATAAATTCATTATTATAAAATAATTATTAAAAATAATATCTAAAATCTCAAATTTGTTATCATTTTTTAATTTTTTTTATTAAGCAAATTTTTTTTTTTTTTATAAAGGGAAGAGAATACACTTTCATAATTTTATTAAATTTATTATAAAAAAAAAAAATACATGTATGTAAAAACATCATTTATTAAGCAAAATAAATGAATAAATTAATAAATAAATAAAATTTTTTCTGAAAATGGCGAATTAATATATAAAATCATTATTTTTTTTGAAATTTATCACGTTTTTAAGTATTTTTAATAATTATTATTATATTAATTGTGCCATTTTTTTATTAGTATTTTTTAAATAATTAATATAAAAAAACTATAAAAGCCACGTTTCGAAATTAAGAAATTTACATAAATATTTAAAGTCACGGTCCGAAATGCAACACTCACATCTACAAGTTAGATGGTTATTATGGGGTATGTCATTTCGAAAATTTTTATTACATAAATTTGTATTTTGTTGTAGTGTATTTCGGAAAACATGGCGTATTATAATGTAATAAATAAATAAATGAATAAATAAATTATAAATGAATAAATAAATTTTTAAATAATAATAAAAATAATTAAGACAAACGTTTATTATGACTAAAAAAATTTTTTTTAGAAAATTAAATAAAAATATATATATAAATATATAATTACTACATATATAAAATAATTATTATATTTTTTTTATTTTATTTTAAATATTATTAATTATTATTAATACATTAATACCTTTTTTATATTATCAACAGAAAATACAGATTGAATAAAATAAAATAAAATGAAATAAAATAAAATAAAATAAATAGTAGAAACATAAATATAAGTACAGATTGAATAAAACAAAATAAAATAAAACAAAATAAAATAAAATAAAATAAAATGAAATAAAATAAAATAAAATAAATAGTAGAATATCAAATATAAAGTATAGATCGAATAAAATAAAATAAAATAAAATAAAATAAAATAAAATAAATAGTAGAATATCAAATATAAAGTATAGATCGAATAAAATAAAATAAAATAAAATAAAATAAAATAAATAGTAGAATATCAAATATAAAGTATAGATCGAATAAAATAAAATAAAATAAAATAAAATAAAATAAATAGTAGAATATCAAATATAAAGAATAGATCGAATAAAATAAAATAAAATAAAATAAAATAAATAGTAGAATATCAAATATAAAGAATAGATCGAATATAATAAAATAAAATAAAATAAAATAAAATAAATAGTAGAATATCAAATATAAAGTATAGATCGAATAAAAAAAAATAAAATGAAATGAAATAAAATAAAATAAAATAAATAGTAGAAACATAAATATAAGTACAGATTGAATAAAATAAAATAAAATAAAATAAATAGTAGAATATCAAATATAAAGTATAGATCGAATAAAATAAAATAAAATAAAATAAAATAAATAGTAGAATATCAAATATAAAGTATAGATCGAATAAAATAAAATAAAATAAAATAAAATAAAATAAATAGTAGAATATCAAATATAAAGTATAGATCGAATAAAATAAAATAAAATAAAATAAATAGTAGAATATCAAATATAAAGTATAGATCGAATAAAATAAAATAAAATAAAATAAAATAAAATAAAATAAAATAAATAGTAGAAACATAAATATAAGTACAGATTGAATAAAATAAAATAAAATAAAATAAATAGTAGAAACATAAATATAAGTACAGATTGAATAAAATAAAATAAATAAAATAAAATAAATAAAATAAAATAAAATAAAATAAAATAAAATAAAATAAAATAAAATAAAATAAAATAAAATAAAATAAAATAAAATAAAATAAAATAAAATAAAATAAAATAAAATAAATAAAATAAAATAAAATAAAATAAATAAAATAAAATAAAATAAAATAAAATAAAATAAAATAAAATAAAATAAAATAAAATAAAATAAAATAAAATAAAATAAATAAAATAAAATAAAATAAATAGTAGATTATAAATATAAATTACAGATTGAATAAAATAAAATAAAATAAAATAAAATAAAATAAAATAAAATAAAATAAAATAAAATAAAATAAAATAAAATAAAATAAAATAAAATAAAATAAAATAAAATAAAATAAAATAAAATAAATAGTAGATTATAAATATAAATTACAGATTGAATAAAATAAAATAAAATAAAATAAAATAAATAGTAGATTATAAATATAAATTACAGATTGAATAAAATAAAATAAAATAAAATAAAATAAAATAAAATAAATAGTAGATTATAAATATAAATTACAGATTGAATAAAATAAAATAAAATAAAATAAATAGTAGATTATAAATATAAATTACAGATTGAATAAAATAAAATAAAATAAAATAAATAGTAGATTATAAATATAAATTACAGATTGAATAAAATAAAATAAAATAAAATAAATAGTAGATTATAAATATAAATTACAGATTGAATAAAATAAAATAAAATAAAATAAAATAAAATAAATAGTAGATTATAAATATAAATTACAGATTGAATAAAATAAAATAAAATAAAATAAATAGTAGATTATAAATATAAATTACAGATTGAATAAAATAAAATAAAATAAAATAAAATAAAATAAATAGTAGATTATAAATATAAATTACAGATTGAATAAAATAAAATAAAATAAATAGTAGATTATAAATATAAATTACAGATTGAATAAAATAAAATAAAATAAAATAAATAGTAGATTATATATATAAATTATAGATTGAATAAAATAAAATAAATAGTAGATTATAAATATAAATTACAGATTGAATAAAATAAAATAAAATAAAATAAAATAAATAGTAGATTATAAATATAAATTATAGATTGAATAAAATAAAATAAAATAAAATAAATAGTAGATTATAAATATAAATTACAGATTGAATAAAATAAAATAAAATAAAATAAATAGTAGATTATAAATATAAATTACAGATTGAATAAAATAAAATAAAATAAAATAAAATAAAATAAATAGTAGATTATAAATATAAATTACAGATTGAATAAAATAAAATAAAATAAATAGTAGATTATAAATATAAATTACAGATTGAATAAAATAAAATAAAATAAAATAAATAGTAGATTATATATATAAATTATAGATTGAATAAAATAAAATAAATAGTAGATTATAAATATAAATTACAGATTGAATAAAATAAAATAAAATAAAATAAATAGTAGATTATAAATATAAATTACAGATTGAATAAAATAAAATAAAATAAAATAAAATAAATAGTAGATTATAAATATAAATTATAGATTGAATAAAATAAAATAAAATAAAATAAATAGTAGATTATAAATATAAATTACAGATTGAATAAAATAAAATAAAATAAAATAAATAGTAGATTATAAATATAAATTACAGATTGAATAAAATAAAATAAAATAAAATAAAATAAAATAAATAGTAGATTATAAATATAAATTATAGATTGAATAAAATAAAATAAAATAAAATAAATAGTAGATTATAAATATAAATTATAGATTGAATAAAATAAAATAAAATAAAATAAATAGTAGATTATAAATATAAATTACAGATTGAATAAAATAAAATAAAATAAAATAAATAGTAGATTATATATATAAATTATAGATTGAATAAAATAAAATAAATAGTAGATTATAAATATAAATTACAGATTGAATAAAATAAAATAAAATAAAATAAATAGTAGATTATAAATATAAATTACAGATTGAATAAAATAAAATAAAATAAAATAAAATAAATAGTAGATTATAAATATAAATTATAGATTGAATAAAATAAAATAAAATAAAATAAATAGTAGATTATAAATATAAATTACAGATTGAATAAAATAAAATAAAATAAAATAAATAGTAGATTATAAATATAAATTACAGATTGAATAAAATAAAATAAAATAAAATAAAATAAAATGAAATAAAATGAAATAAAATAAAATATAATAATTATTTTATATATATAGGAACCTTATATATTTTAATTTTTTTTCATTTATTTTTCTAAAAAAAAAAATTTAGTTATAATAATGTTTGTCTTTTAATTATTATATTTTATTATAGTAAATAAAAAAATTTAAATGAAAAGTAAATAATTTTAATTATTTATAATTCATATTTTCATAAACGATATATATATATATATTAATTTGAATTATATAAGAATTAAAAATTAAAACAATAAGAGTTGAATAATTGATCCTATGAAAATAATTAATTATTTGCATAGTAATATTTATAATGTTTGATCAATATGAATCAATTATTATTAAAATATAATAATAACAATTAATAAAATAATAAAAATCTTTTATTGAATTTAATAGCATAATTAATTTTGAAAAGTATATTGATATTAATAAAATTTATAATTTTATAATATTGATATTGATATTAATAAAATTTATAATTATATAATATTGATATTGATATTAATAAAATTTATAATTATATAATATTGATATTGATATTAATAAAATTTTAACTAGTATCAAATAAATCGGTTTTAGTTATAAATTATTTAATAAAAATAACTAAAAGATAATTTCTATTAAGATTATTAAATAAACACAATAGGTAAATAAATTTGTATTTTTCTAGCATTTTTTTAAATTAAGATTATTTAATTATTATTTAAACGATTATAAATATAAATTTAAAATAAATAAATTTTTATTTTTCTATAATTTTTTTAAATTAAGACTATTTATTTTAAATTAATATTTATATCGTTTAAATAAATTAAACATTCTTTCCATAATTTAATTAATTCATTTCTGTTGCATCCATTATAAAATAAATTTATTTCCTTACTTTTGTAATTTTCAATTAAAATTTTAATTTCATCAGTTGCACTAAATATTTTTTGCTTTTTTTTCCAAGTTCCTTTAGTTCTCCTTTAGTAATCATTATAAGATAAGTTTTCTTCTTTTAATATATATATTAATTTATAAAATAAATGTTTATTTGGAAATATATTATTTAAGTAGCTATTATAAGATTCTGATGCATTGTTTGTTAAATGCTCTATATTTTCATAATAATTCCAATTATTAACATTATACTTAAGTAAATAATTTTTATTAAAATATTCTAAAAATTGCTGAAAATTATTATACTTTTTTTTTTGATAAATTCTTTTTATTATAATATAAATATCAAATATATAGTTAGGGTTTATAAACGGTAAGTTCGAAATAGCTTTATAATAAATATATACATCATTATTATTCTTCACTTCATGATAACATAATATATTTTTTTGTTTTTCTAATGATCTTTTGTAATGCCAAACACAATATTTAATATTTATATTGGGAAAAACTTTTTTTGCGGCATTAGATATACCTTGTTCAAAATCACAATGAAAATTAATTGTAGTAATTAATGTATTACTCCTAAATTTATTTGCATTTTTTTTATTTCTTTAAATAATGTTTCATATGTAGATTGTTTTTTATTTTTTAATATAGAAATGGAAGTAGTGTAAAACATATTAAATTCTCCAACATAAGTTCTTGTTATAAATAACTGATAACTAAATTTCGGAGCTGCATAAAATGTACCGTCCGCAAATATATTTTTATGATAATTCGAAAATAAATATGCTTGGAATGGTGATTGAAAGATTATTAGATCAGTATTTTTAAATATCATAAAATTTTCATTTCTTTTCGTTTTATAATATTTTGATTCAATGGGAATATCATCAAAACTTTTTATGTTTGGAGGAAATTGTTTATTTATATTTCTTATTATTAGGGATCTAATTGTATTATATTCGGGACATATAAGTCCCATTTCTTGAGAAACGGCATTAAATATATGTTTAGGTTTTATATCCATAGGAATGGAATTTTTCTTAATTTTTTCCTTAATTTTATGCTTTGCTACTGATATAGGCACATCAATTTCTTTTTCGAGATGGTTATGTAAACTTTCATATTTTAAAACCTTCTTTTTATCATTTAAAATAATTAAAGATTTACATTTATTTAAAGTCTTATATTCAGTACATCTATAAATTTTTGATTTATCTTTCCTTTGAAATGAAAAATTAAATTTGTATTTTTTATTAATAATAATTTGTTCATTTCCTCGATTTGTTTCACTTATTTCAATTTCTATATTGTCTTCCATTAATAATTAAAATTTTTCAATAAAATATTTTAATAAATATACTTTTAAATGCTTTGAAACTTTTTTTTTTTTTTTTTTAATATTTAAAATAATGAACCTTTTTTTAATTAATTATATAATTATTTAAATAATTATTTAATTATTAATTATTTAAATATTAATAATTTATTATTTCTTTATTTACTATTTTATTTATTTATTTTTTTTTTATTTTTTATTTTATTTTTTTTATATTTTTAATGCTTAAAAAATAAAATTTTTATTTATTTTTATTTTATTTTTTAATATTTAAAAAATAAAAGTTTTCTTATTATTTTTATTTTATTTTTTAATGTTTAAAAAAAAGTTTTCTTATTTCTTATTTTTTTTTTTTTTTTTTTTTATTTTTTTAGCATTAAAAAATAAAATGTTTATTTATTTTTATTTTATTTTTCAATTTTTAAAAAAAAAGTTTTTTTATTTCTTATTTTTTTTTTTATTTTTTAAATGTTAAATAGAAATACCTAACCTAATTATTATTTATTGAAGTGTTGTGTGTTGTATTTCGCCAAAAGTTGAATTTCGTCCAGTTGAAATTCGCCAAATTCATGGTGGCTTATAATTTTACGTCATAAAATACCACCACGATTATTATTCACGCCATATTTTGAATATATGGTTTTTTAAAAATTGTAGAAACAAGCCACAAATTATGATACAATGAGATATGAGCCCCACGTAAGATTACGTGTTTGAAAATTTTTGAGAATTGTAATTTTATTTATTTAATTAATTAATTATTATTCATTAAAATTTTAATAAAATTAAGTGGCTTAAAATTATAAGTATTTAAGCCATACAGCAAAATACTAATTTTTGTAATAAAAATTTTCGAAATGCACACTCCCCAAATATATTGTTCTAAAAAATAAATTAAATTTCAAAATATATAAAACAAAGTTTAAATGTAAAACAACATAACTTTATTAAATATTTATTTTTTATATGAAAATATCTGTCTGATTATAACTATATAAAAATGTTTTATAATTTTATATTAAAATTTTCATTTCTAAATATGGATAATTTAAGTTAATAAAATAGAATAATAAAATCAATATGCATTCTATATATGGATAATAAATGTTTATAAATATTATATACAATTACAAAATGATTATGCATACCTTTCTATGCTTTATTAGTAAAAAGTCTATTTTTTTAATAAATTATTATTATTAACATCTAAAAAAATATTTTTAAGAAAGTTGTTAATTTAGGGATTATTCAAAACATACTTGAAAATATTATAATCGTTTAATATATTATAAATAGTGTTAAGAATAAACCATTTTCATCTCTTTTATAAAAACTTAATTTTTTATAAAAGAGATGAAAATGGTTTATTTTTAACACTATTTATAACATATATCATAAATCAAAGATCAATGTAATTTTTATGATATTCATTTAAATAATAATCATTTAATCTAATGAAAAAAAAATATTTGATATAAATATTAAAAAGTCAATAATAATAATAATAATAATAATAATAATAATAATAATAATAATAATAATAATAATAATAATAATTAAAAATAACATTTTTTAAAGTATTTCATATTAATTTTTATATTAGACATTATTATAATTATTTATACTAATTTTTCTATGTAAAAATAATAAAAATTTTTATATTTTATAACTATGGTCTTTCAAATATAGAAGATATATTATTAAACCTAATCTTTTGAACCCATTGGCTATATTAAACATTTTATTAAAAATTTTAATTAATAAAATGATTTAGCACAGAATCTTATTTATAATTATGATATTAATTACATTAATAATTATTTCATATAAAATAATATAAAATAATATAAACTAAAATATATTAAACATAATATATAATATATTTGTAAGAAATGGGATAAATTAATGTTGAAAGCATTATTTTAAACGTAACTATTATATAATTTTAATTAATAATATTTTAATAATATTAATATTGTTTATGATGATATTACGAAAAATAAAAGATAAAGTTTCACTTTTATTAATGATTTTATATTTATAATTTTTTTTACTCACTCTTATAAATGATTTTATATTTATAATATTTTTTTTACCCTCTTTATATTTATGTTTTTATTATTCTATTTTATTTAGATTTAATTTTTTCTTTTATTTTAAAAATTTTTAAAAGGATAATTATAAACTATTGTAATATAAATATAAATAATAGATTAGATGTTAAAAGATATAACAAAACTAACATAAATGTTATTATTTAATATGTTTTAATAATTCCGAAAAATGTAATTCTATTTTACTTAAAATTTATTTTAATATTAATTTTAATTATTATTTTATTACTTAATAAATATTATTGAATTCAATTGATTTTGTATAAAATTTTATTAATAAATATTATTTTATTTTATTTTATTTTATTTTATATTAATAATAAATTACTAATAAATTATTATGGTTTATAATTATTCTTAATTATTAAAGATATTTTAACGGTATTAATTTGAATAATTGTATTTTAATATTATAATTCAAAACAAAACAAACTATATTAAAAAAAAAAATAAAAAAGAAAAAACAAATCAATTTATATAATTTAAAAAGTTCAATTAAATAATAATTGTAATAAAGAAAATAAAGAAAATAATAATAATAAAAAGAAATAAACTTTACATTGAATATATATGAATGATAAATTCATATAAAATAAATAATTATTTTAAATCTTGTTATTATGTAGATATTAAAATGGAATTCTATATCTTATAATAAATTAATAATTAAAATTTATATATAAATAAAGCAAAGTAAAAAAAAAGTAAAATAGCTATCTTATTATTATTTTTTATTATATTATTTATAATATATATATACTTTTTTTTTTTTTTTTTTTTTTTTTTTTTTTTTTTTTTGAAGAGCTATTAAATATTAAATATATTTTATTTGATATATTATTTTTGTTTGATTTTATTTTCTGATTATCCGTATCTATGGAAGATTCAGAAATATTAATTATATTCTCAAATTTCAAAATAAGAAATACTAATTAAATAAACGAATAATAAAAAAAAAAAAAAAAAGGAAAAAAGAAGTTTAAAAAATATTATATTGTAAAAATAAAAATAGAAAATAAGAGTAGTGATTAAAAACAAGAGAAAACAAAATAAAAACATAACAGAACGAAACGAAACTAAACAAAACAAAACAAAACAAAAACGAAAGTAAAGAATATTTTAAAAATATAAAATATTTTTAATGAATTAAATTATTAAATATAAAATATTATTACTTTACAAATTGCTTTTAATAGTATTATTAATAAAATTATTATATTATTATAAATCAATTAATTGGTTTTAAAAGTATTATTAATAAAATTATTATATTATTATAAATCAATTATTATCAATATATTATAAATTAGGAATATATACTTTAAATAAACAATAATTAAACATAAATACAATACAATATAAAATAATATAAATAATGTAAGTAGAACAGAAAAAAAAAAAAAAATTAATAATAAGAGAATGTAATTAATATTATTTAGTTAATACGTATATATATATACATTTTTTATTATAATAATATATTTTATATAGGAAAAATGGGTGATTTTTCGAGAATAACAGAAAGAACTGTGAGTTAATACAAATTCACAATATTATTAATTATAAATTAATTTTAATATTAATAATTATACATGATATCTTTATTTTTAATGTAATAATTTAAATATTTATTTATGATGTTTCATTTTTTTTTTTTTTATTATTTTTTGTTCATTGTTCTGTTTTTTTGTATTATGAATTATTTAGTCATCGAGAAAAGGTTTTGATTCTCTTAAGAGACCTAATAAAATTGAAACAAGATATCCACCAGCTAGTGGTAGTCTTTCAGCAGGAATACGTTCTCCAAATTCTGGAGTAACTATGGCATTACAACCACCTAATTATCCACCAGCAGGAAGTCGTAGTGCAACACCTGATCATTCCATTTATGCAACTATTCCAAGAAAACCATTGCCTGAAAAACGTTCTCACAATGATTTATATGGTACAATTTCTCGTAAACCAGTAGCAGAAAAGCATAATCATACAGCTGATCAAGTTTATGCAACAATTCCAAGAAGACGTCCTGAACGTGAACGTGAACGTGATAGAGAAAGAGATAGGGATAGAGATAGAGAAAGGGATAGAGATAGAGAAAGGGATAGAGACAGAGATAGAGATAGAGAAAGAAGAGATAGAGACAGAGAAAGAGATAGAGATAGAGAAAGAGATAGAGATAGAACAGCACACTCTCACACACGTGAAATATATGGAACAATACCTAGAAGGCCAAAAGATGCCAATACTAGTAGGAGTGCAGATATTTATGGAACAATATCAAGAAAGCCAAGACTTTCCGTTGATACAAAAAGTATACAAAGTCCTCAAGAAAAATTAGCTGATCTTTTAAATAGAGATTTAATGCTCGATCATAATTTTGGATCATTAGATAAAGGTATATATTACTCATTTAAATAACTGTTTTTTTTTTTTTTTTTTTTTTTTATAATAATGTTGTATTGAATATAAAAATTAATTTCAATTTATAAAAATAAAAAAAATACAAATATTAAATTTAATATTAATTAATTATAAATATATATATATGTAATTTAAATGTTAAATAATACAATAGGATCTGATAAAAAAGAAAATAAGGAAGATACACCTCCAGTACCTGAGAAAATGTCTAAATTTGCTAATGAAAGAGGTAGACGTCGTTCACCTTCACGTAATCGCTCGAGTTCAAGACCTCGTTCATCATCACGTCATCGTTCTAGTTCTCGTCCTAGAAGACCAGATGAAAGTACGGTTCATAGAAGACCACCTTCTCCTTCATCTCATAATCATTCAAGTTCTCATGCTCATGGCGCTTATAAATCGTTACCAAGACCAACTCGTAGTGGTAGTTCTACTTCAGGGGATACTTCAAAAATTGGAAGAAGTCATATTCGAAATCTTTCAACAACTCATTCTCCAACTTCTGCAACTTTACCTCGTTCTCATCGTTCACCCCATCCTAGTGATGAAGGTAGCGCAACTGATTCTCTTTCGAGAAGTCGTCATTGTCGTGACAAAAGTGAATTAAGTGGTATTGATTCTGGATCAATATCTCGTTCTCAATCTCGTGTAAATCTTGGAACAAATAGCTCTACAAAAGATGAAATTGCCCGTTCAAATTCTACAACAACTGATCAAAGTAAACTTAAAATTAGTTCTAATATAGATGATTTATCACCAGATTTCCGTGATATTACTACAAGTAGTCCGAAAACATCAAGTGGAATATTTGCTACTAATCCAATAGATATAGGACTTGATGGTAATAATATTTCGATGGATTTAAATTTCAAGTCAGAATTTTCATTTAGTATGGATACATTTGGTGGTGAGAAGAGTTCTAATGCTACACCAACAAAATCAAATTTACCTAATGGAGTATCCACTTCTGATAATAAAGAAAATAGTCCTCTTTCAAAAGAGATCACTTTTCCTTCTAATGAAGAAAAAAATGGACCAGTTAATTCTACTAATGAAAATAAATCTAAAGATAAACCAAGTTCTGAAAATAATTCAACTTCTACTTCAATTAATAATTTAATTCCTCCAAGAAGTGGTAGTCGTTCTACTACTAAAAATGTTCAAGAAAGAGAAAAATTCATAGCTCTTGCAGATAAAAAAACAAATCGTAAGGTAGAACAATTAGAAAAAACATTAGAAAAAGAACGTAAAGCATATGAGGAAACTAAGGAAAAATATCGTCATAAATTAAAGAAATATGCACAACAAATTAAACTTTTACAAAAACAATTAAAAATTAAAGGTGATAAAGAAGATGATGATTATTTATCTCTTCTTGATCCAAATGCTAATGCATCTGAGAAAGAGAAAGAATTAAGGGAACAGAATGATTCATTACAGGAAAAAATTATTGATTTGAATGTTCAATTAGAAAAAGCTAATGATAATGTTAATTATTTACAAGATATTGAATCAACTTTAACAAATGAACTTCAAGTTCTTATGAATGAAAAAGACGAAATTCAACAACAACTTGATAAGTATATGAAAAATAATAATCTTGAAGAGAAGCAAAAAACTGAAGATTTGGTGAAAAAATTAGATGATATGAAAAATGAAATTAGAAAGGTTCGTGATGAAAATAGTTTATTAAAGATGTCTGAACTTAATCAGGCTAACGAAATTGAACAAGCCAGACATGAAAGAAATAATATTGAAAAGGATTATAATGCTCTTCAAGAAAACTATAAGAAATTTAAGGATCGTGTAGTAAAATCAAATGATATCGCGTCTGAAATTGCTAAGAATTTGGAAAGAGAAAAAGCTGAATCAGAGGAAAAGGTTGAGCGCATAAAGGAAGAGTTAGAGGAAACGAAAAAACAACTCAAAGAAAAAGATGATGAATTGCGAAATTATAAAAATAATTTAAGAAAGACATTAAATCGTTTCAGTACTTTGGATAAAAACTTTGAATATGAACAATTAATGAAGTCACCAACAGAGGATGATAAAGACTTACTTCGTCCATTTAATAATCTTCTTAATAGAACAAAGAATACAATGAATGAAAATCAAGAAGAATATAAACATTTAAAAGAAGAGTATGATGCTTTACTTGAAGAAATTAAAGAAAAAGATAAAATAATTGCTGAAAATGCTAGTAATAATGATGATTACAATGATTTAAAAAATAAATATGAAAAACAACAAGATGAAGTTATTGATCTTCGTAAACAGATTGATAATTATGAAGAAAAATTAGAAGTTAAAGAAATTGAATTGGCTAAGGCTATGCTAAAGGAATTAGTTATTAACGAAAAGGATGAGACTATTAAAAAATTAGAACAAGAAAATGAAATTCTTTCAAGGTCAGCCGGTAATAGTACACCAAATGCTATTGATCCAATTCTTAAGGAAAAAGATGACGAAATTAAAAAGCTAAAGGATGATAATAATAAATTAAAAGATCATATTGATGAGATTGAAAGAGAAATTGCTTTAAGTAATACTTCAGAATTACAAGAAGAGGTTGAAAACCTTCAACAATATAATAAGGAATTAAAAGATAAATTAAGGAAAGCTGAAGAAAGTGCATCAGAAGCATATCTTCAAGAAATTAATGATCTTTTCAAGAAATTAACTGATGCTGAAGAAGAAAGGGACAAGGCTATTCGTGAGGCTGAAGAAGGTAAGGAAAAGATTGAACTATTAGAAGAAAAAATAAAGGAAGGTGATTTATCATCAAGTGCTAGAGATCTTAAGGTATCAGATGAAATTGAAAATTTAAAGAATGATAATAGATCATTAGAAAATAAGAATAAAATTATTGAGGAAAAAATGGATGGTTATGTAAGAGATATTAATTCGTACAAAGAAAAAATTGATAGATATGAAGAGGAAACTATGGATTATAAGATTAAGGTTTCAAAATTAGAACGTGATATTCAAGATTTAGAAGATTCAAAGGAAAAATTATTAAAGAAATTAGAAGAAAGTGAAAATCAAATTAATGAACTAAATGCTCAATTCATGAATAAGGATCGCGAGTCAAAGGAAGATCATGAAAAATCTATGAATAATTTATATTCCAAGATTAGAGAAAAAGAAGTGGAATGCCAAGACCTAGAAGCATCTGTTGCCAAGTATAAGAATGATATTAATGAAAAGGAAGCAGAATTAGAAAATTACATAGAGAAATGTAAAAAGAAGGAAGATGATATTATTGATTTACAAGATGCTATAAAGAATCTTAAGGAAGATCTCTTAAAAACAAAACAATCAGAACAAATGCTAAATGATAGACAATCCAAAGAATTGAGTAACTTTTCAACTCAAATTTCACAGTACCAAAAAGATATTGAAGATTTGAATACTAAGCTTAATGTAACTGAAGAAGAAAACAAGGAACAGTCATCTATAATTAATCAACTTAAGAATGATATTGAAAAATTAGAATTGGAAAATGATAAGAAAGAACAAAAATATCAAGATCAAGTTAAGATTTGTAATAACTTGAAGGATGAAATTATGAACTTAAACACTAATATTGAAAATAGACGTCTTTCTAGTCAAAACAATAATGCTCACATGAGTGAATTAGAACAGAAATTATTAGATGTTCAAATGCATAACCGTGAATTATCCGATGAAGTCAGTAATTTAACTATGAAATTAACTGATACTACTTCTGAACATAAGCAAAATATCCTTGAATTACAACAATCGCTTCAAAAGTATAAGAATTCACAGGAAGAAGATCAAAAGAAGATAAATGAAACAAAAACAATGTTAGAAGAAGCAAAAATAAAATATGAAGAAGCATCGAAATCTTTAAAGGAACTTGAAGATATAAATGATAATCTTAATCAACAAATAAATGAACTTAACTTTAAGCAAGCAGCTAATGATGATGAAAATAAGAATATTATTGATCGTTTGAACAAAGATTTAGAAGAATCTTATGAAATGAATGATAATCTTAATAATAAGATTACCCAACTTAAAGAAACAATTGAAAATTTAAATAATTCTATTAATATTCCAAAATGCTCTATTGAGATCCAAACTAATCCAGAGGATGATCCAAATGTTCTTCATGAACGTTTTGATGAAGTTAGTGATGAGTTGAGATCAATTAAGGAAGAATGTGAAAATCTTAGAGAATTATTAGATAAGGCAAATAATAAAATTGAAAACGATGCAAAAACTTATGAAATTACAATTGATGAACTTAATAGAAAGAATTTTTCACTTTCAGAAGAAATTAATCGTAATAACAATCAATTGAAAGATGCTAGTAATACGTTACAAGATGAATTGGATTATACAAAAAGTCTTCTTCAACAACGTGATAATGAAATATCTGATACTAAAAAGACCCTTCTAAGTCTTGAAGATGAACTTAATCAATCAAGAGATACTATTCATGCTTTGGAAAGTGAACTAGATATAACTAAAAAAACACTTAATAGTATAAAGGATAATAATGAACAAATGAAGGAAGATAATCAAGATCTAAGTGAAAAAATAACAGCATTAACTGAAGAAATTAATGAATTAATGATCAAAAACGAAGACATAAAAGATCAATTAACTAGAGCTCTTGAAGAAAGTGAAGATAAGGATAAACAAAATGATCAACTTCAAAAAGACTATCAATATGCAATGAAAAATAAGGATGAACTTAATAATACTTTTAAGAAAATGGAAGAAAATATAAGAAATATTAGTGAAGAGAGAGAAGAATTAAAGACTAAGATTAATTCATTAAATGATGAGATAGAAAACTTAAATATTCAAATGAATGAATGGATTGAAACAGCAGAAAGTCGTGCTAAGCGTATTAAATCCATGGAAAATGAAATAGAAGAATTAACTAAGAAACGTGATGAATTTACAAATATAGTTGGCAAAAATAAAAATGGTGTTAATGTTAATGAGGTTATTCAACAAAAATTAGATTTAG
>JACVTC010000014.1:815000-1195000 GCA_016946835.1 Neocallimastix lanati (nom. inval.)
TATAAGATAAGGTTTCTTCTTCTTTTAATATATATATTAATTTATAAAATAAAGGTTTATTTGGAAATATATTATTTAAGTAGCTATTATAAGATTCTGATGCATTGTTTGTTAAATGCTCTATATTTTCATAATAATTCCAATTATTAACATTATACTTAAGTAAATAATTTTTATTAAAATATTCTAAAAATTGTAGAAAATTATTATACTTTTTTTTTTGACAAATTCTTTTTATTATAATATAAATATCAAATATATAGTTAGGGTTTTGTTGTAAAATAAAATACTTATCAAGTCTAGGTTTGTGGCTATTCTAAACTAACTTTACTACACTAATAACACTATATCTTAAACCTCTATTATTTAATTAATTATTTTCTTTTTTAATTTCTTTTATTTATTTATTTTATTTATTAACTAATTTTCAACAACCACTTAACTGGGTAACGCAGGGTCCTTTCCGGAGTTCCCACTAGCAGTTAAGGTTTTACAAACTATAATATAATTGTTTTATAAGAAAGTAACTATTCTAATAATAGTTACGAAACTAATAATAAAATTTAAATTTTCCTATTCTATACGATTTTCCTATTCTATACGATTTTCCAACTATCGTTCAATAGTTGAAAAATTAACTCTTTTTATACTTTTTCAAAATAAAGTTTTAAATCAAAATAAATTTTAATAAATTACATAAACATATTATTTTATATTATCAATTACATTATTTAATAAATTACATGAAATGTTATGAATTATTTTAATATAAATCCTATTTAAAACTATCTAATTTTTCTAAAATTTTCTATGAAGAAAATTTAGAGTTTAATTCATTAATTATATGATTAAATATATTCTATCCATATATTTAATTTAAATTTTGCCAAGTTGTGAAAACCAATTTACTAAACCACAACTTGCTATTTTTATTTTTAGAATTTTTATAATTTAAAAGACAAGTAAACAAAACGGCAAGTTTTTGTAAACAAACGGAAAAGGCAATATTCCTTTAATTATTTTAATTTAACTAATTAATGACTAATTATTTTTTAATTTATGAAGTTTCGTGATTCAACTGAGTAATTGTTACGTAAATTCTCCAAATAATTTAGTCATAAATTTTTGAGAAAATTATTTAAATTAATAATTTGGAATACATTTAAATTTATATTAAAAATTTGGAAAACATTTTTATCCACAATAGTTTACATTACATTACATTTAAATACGTATTCAAATTATTAAATATTTTACATGCCCCTCTGTTTAAGTCGAGCCCCTGAGCGACTTATAATCTCGAAGGAACTCTATTAGTTCTATTGAACTCTTGAACTAATTGAGGATCGGAGATTTCTTCTTCAGACAACCAAGTGCATTCAGTAGCTGGAAGTCCTTTCCATAACATAAAGTAAAGAGGTTTATTGTTAACAACTTTAGCGGCAACAATCTTCAAAGGTTCCTTTCCTTCAGTATCAGTAGCGATCGAAGTAATTCGAGTATTAGTACTTGCACTTGATTCATCAAATTCTCTTTCATTGTAAGGTTCTAGGTTTGAAATATGGAAAACATTATGACATTTAATAGTATCAGGCAATTCTAATTTATAAGAAACAGGGCCTGTTTTTTCAATAATTTTAAAAGGACCAAGTTTTCTGTTAGTCAATTTAGAAGGACCTTTTGGAAGTAAGTCTGGACGCTTTAACCAAACTTTATCACCTACTTTTAATTTTGGTCCTACAATTCTTAAGTGATCTGCATATCTCTTATATCTTTCCTTAGCTTTTTCTAAATTTTTCTTGAGGAATTGCATGTTTTTCCTTATTTGTTCAACATGGTCAATGGTACTTGTTCTTCTGCTATCAGCAGGTATAACTGGATTGAATTTTGGATTAAAACCATAATTTGAGAAGAATGGTGTCTGATTAGTCGATTGTTGTAATGTGTTATTATATGCGAATTCAGCATAAGGAAGAATGTCCATCCAGTTATTTTTTCTTTTGTTAATATAGCACCTTTAAAATTGTTCTAATATACCATTAACTCGTTCAGTTTGACCATCTGTTTGAGGGTGATGTGCTGTTGACAAATTTTGAAGAATATCTAATAGACTGCATAATCGTGTCCAAAATTCCGAGGTAAATTGAGAACCTCTATCGGAAGTAATATCTTCTGGTAATCCGTGTAAACGAAAAACTTCTCTAAAAAATACATCAGCAGCGATTTGAGTAGTAGGTATACTCCTAAATGGAATAAAGTGAGCCATCTTTGTTAATCTATCAACTACGACCATTATAACTGTTTTGTCTCTTGACTTAGGTAAATCAGTTATAAAATCCATTGAAACTGAGGACCATGGTCTTTTTGGAGTAGGGAGCGGTTGAAGTAATCCATATGGTTTATGACGATCATCTTTAGCTTGACAACAAATCTTACAAGAAGCAATGTACTTTACGATATCATCCGTCATTCTGAACCAAACAAAATTTCTACTAATAACTTCTTTAGTTTTAAGAATTCCAAAGTGGCCTTGCACAGGATTATCATGGTGGATACCGATAATAATATCTTTCATCTTGTTAGGAACAAAGATAAGTCCTTTATAAAGAAGTAATCCATCCTCCTCAAGTTCGAAATCTTTCATTTTACTTTTATATTTATTGTTAGTAGTCGATACTCCTTTCTTTACGCTAATTAATTCCTGGATAAATTTATCCTCTTTTGTATTCTTTATTAATTCCTCTTTTAGTTGACCTTGGATTGAAGGGTATGAATTATTATCTAAGTCCATGATAGCGAAGCACGGGGTTGAGTCTTCTTCATCCTCAATTTCTTTATCTTCATAGTCTGGTCTTCTTGAAAAAGCATCTGGTTTTCCACCCTCTTTTCCTGGTCTATATTGCAATTTATAATCGAATCGTGACAAAAATAAATTCCATCTAATTTGTCGTTGAGATAGAAGTTCTGGCTTACGAGGAAAAGTACGATTTTTGTGATCTGTGAAAATTGTAAACTGGTGTTTTGAACCATCAAGGTAATGTCTCCATTCTTGTAATGCACACTTAACAGCTAAAAGTTCCTTGTCATAAATAGGGTAGTTTCTTTCAGATTTGGACAAACCTCTAGAATAATAACAGATTGGATGTAACTCATTTGTATCCTTATTTCTTTGAGATAATACGGCACCAATTGCAAAATTACTTGCATCTGTCTCTACTATAAACGGTAATTCTGGATCTGCATGGGCAAGAATAGGTTCTATGGTAAAAAGTTTCTTCAAAGTTTCGAATGCAACGGAGCATTCTTCAGTCCATTCATATTTAATATCTTTTCTTGTTAAGCTGTGTAACGGCTTAGCAATTTTAGCAAAGTTTGGGATGAATCTTCGGTAGTAGTTGCATAAACCTATAAATGATTGTACTTCTTTGACTGTAGTTGGTATTGGCCATTCTAAGATAGACTTAACTTTATCCGGATCCATGGAAATTCCTTGATTGGATATTACGTGCCCCAAGAATGTTGTTTTCTGGACTTCAAATTCACACTTACTTAATTTTGCATAAAGTCCACTTTCTTGCAAACGTTTAAGAATCTTCTTCACATGCACGCGATGTTCTTCTAGGGTGTTTGAGTATATAAGTATATCATCAATATAAGCGAAAGCGAATTCATCTAAGTATTCCCCTAATACATCATTAATAAAGTGTTGGAAAGTAGCAGGTGCATTCTTTAATCCAAAGGGCATTACTCGGTATTCATAATGACCGTATCTTGTTCTGAAAGCGGTTTTATACTCATCTCCTTTACGAATTCTTACTAGATTATATGCTAATTTTAAATCTAACTTAGTAAAATACTTAGCTTCTCTCAATCTGTCAAAAAGCTCGGTGATTAAAGGGAGTGGATAGGAGTCCCTTATAGTATTTTCATTAAGTCTTCGATAATCGATACAAAGTCTTAAACTTCCATCCTTTTTTCTAACGAATAAAATTGGAGCACCAGCAGGAGATGTTGAAGGTCTAATGAAGCCTTTTTCTAAATTTTCTTTGATATATTCTTTTAAAGCTTCACGTTCTTCCTCCGTTAATGGATATAAAGGACCATAAAATAAGTCAACATCATCCTTTAATCTAATTTTACAGTCATACAACCGGTGAGGAGGTAATTTATCGCATTCTCTTTCATCAAATACACTTTTATATTCCTTATATTGTTCTGGAATCTCTTCTTTAACTTCATCTTTTATATTAATTTTATTTCTATCTTGTTTTTCTCGATCAATACTAGTATTCCTTTTTACATTTTCACATTTTTCTCTAATAACACGTAAAACTTTATCTTTACTTTCAGTTTTTGAAACACAATAAAATACATAATTTTCAATTTTATCTTTATTTAAATTTTTTCTTTTTAAACTCTTATTTTTCTTAACTAAGGCTTTTTTCATAACAGCCTTTTTACTACATACTTTACAAATATATGCCTTATTTTTTTCAATCTCTAAACTACTTTTAAAATCATCATTATCTAATCTAATACAATTATCTTTATTATTTTCAACCTTATAATTAATAATTTCTTTTGCTAATTGGATTTTATTCCTGCGTTCTTCTTCTTCTTTTCTTCTTTTTTCTTCAACTCTTCTGGCAATTTCTTCGGCGGTAGCACAGCAGTTTCTTTTACAATACTGAGAACTGAATCTAATATTTCCGTGGTCAAATTCAATTGTTGGGCAGTGTTTCTTTAACCATGGATTTCCAAGGATAATGGGTATTCCTTCAGGTAAATCATAAATGTAAAAATTAATAGTTTCAGAATGCTGACCCATAACCATAGTTAAAGGAATGGTTTCATAGCGGATAATTCCATTTCCGTTAATACCTAAAACATTCTTTTCATAACGAAGACGTTGCATTGGAATACCATACCTGTCAACAACTTTTCTATCAATTAAGTTAATGTCAGATCCGGTATCTAAAATTGCCTTTAGGATTAATCCATCTCTGAACTTGATAGCTACATTGTAGGTGTGAGATAAACTCTTTTTACTAACAGTTATCTGTAATACCTTTTCTCTTCTCCGAATTTTCTCCTTTTGTTTAGGACAGTTAGACTTCAAATGATTAGTACTGTTGCATATAAAACATTTCTTAATTCTTGACAATTTATTTGCTGGCGGCATTCCATAATTTCTTTCGGTATCTTGGTAATTAGTCCTGTAGCGGCTTGTTCCTAAACTTCTGCTAAAAGGTCTAATTCTTCTCTGGTCTACATCCATGGGGTCACTTCCAAAAACACGACGGTCTTCTTCAGCGTTGGCAGATACCACATTAATTAGTTCGTTGAGTTTCCTGATCCTGGGATAGATCAATCTTGTTCTTTCTTTTGCTCTTGCTGGCAATCCATCAATAAAAAAGTGAATCTTGGCTTCATCATTAAAGGAGGAGTCTCTGGCTACCTTTTCGAACTGATCACAGTATTCGGCAAGAGAACAATAATGGTGGCTTTTTATCTTCGTAATCCTACTGTTGGCTACATCGGTACTGGCACAGGTTTTATATCTTTCTTTTATTGCATTTATAAAGAGATCGTAACTTTGGAGCAAGGGGCTTTCTTCTTTACACAAATCAGCATACCATTCTGCAGCGGTTCCATCTAAGTAGCTGCTCACTACATCTATCTTGAATTCGTCATCTTCAATTGCTTCACCTTCTAAGTTATATTTGAAATATCTTGAAATATGGCCTAAAAACGCTGACAGTTCGTTCCTTTTTCCTGAAAATACCTTAGGTTTTGGAATGAGGCGTGCCCTGGTATTGACGTGATTACCAGCCTCATTTTCTACTTCCATAGAGCTGGCTTCAGAGACTGCGTCAAAGTCTCTCCTAGCTCCTGGGTCTTGGTTGTTGATTCTCAAATACTCCATTCTATTTATAAACCTATTTTTATTACTAAACAATAAACTATATACTATACTATAACTAATTATTAAATCCACCTTTATTTACTATTACTAATTTTAAACTAAAATTTTTTTTTTTTTTTTTTTTTTTAAAAACTAAAACTAAAAATATTAACTATTCCTTATTTCTTAACAATGCCACAAAGGTAAACTTCTATTCTAAAGAGTTGGAAAATTGTAAAATAAAATACTTATCAAGTCTAGGTTTGTGGCTATTCTAAACTAACTTTACTACACTAATAACACTATATCTTAAACCTCTATTATTTAATTAATTATTTTCTTTTTTAATTTCTTTTATTTATTTATTTTATTTATTAACTAATTTTCAACAACCACTTAACTGGGTAACGCAGGGTCCTTTCCGGAGTTCCCACTAGCAGTTAAGGTTTTACAAACTATAATATAATTGTTTTATAAGAAAGTAACTATTCTAATAATAGTTACGAAACTAATAATAAAATTTAAATTTTCCTATTCTATACGATTTTCCTATTCTATACGATTTTCCAACTATCGTTCAATAGTTGAAAAATTAACTCTTTTTATACTTTTTCAAAATAAAGTTTTAAATCAAAATAAATTTTAATAAATTACATAAACATATTATTTTATATTATCAATTACATTATTTAATAAATTACATGAAATGTTATGAATTATTTTAATATAAATCCTATTTAAAACTATCTAATTTTTCTAAAATTTTCTATGAAGAAAATTTAGAGTTTAATTCATTAATTATATGATTAAATATATTCTATCCATATATTTAATTTAAATTTTGCCAAGTTGTGAAAACCAATTTACTAAACCACAACTTGCTATTTTTATTTTTAGAATTTTTATAATTTAAAAGACAAGTAAACAAAACGGCAAGTTTTTGTAAACAAACGGAAAAGGCAATATTCCTTTAATTATTTTAATTTAACTAATTAATGACTAATTATTTTTTAATTTATGAAGTTTCGTGATTCAACTGAGTAATTGTTACGTAAATTCTCCAAATAATTTAGTCATAAATTTTTGAGAAAATTATTTAAATTAATAATTTGGAATACATTTAAATTTATATTAAAAATTTGGAAAACATTTTTATCCACAATAGTTTACATTACATTACATTTAAATACGTATTCAAATTATTAAATATTTTACATTTGTAACGAAATCTTCTGTGGTATGGTTCATATAATTTTAGGAATATAATAATAATTAACACAAATAATAAAATTACAATAAAAAAATAATTTGTTTTAAAAATCAATATTTATTTATTTAAATTTATAAAAGAAAAATAATAATATAATTATTTATTTAATAAAAAGAAAGTTATTGATTATATTTTATTTCACTAAAATTACATGTATTTATATTTTTTTATCAAATTAAAATTTGTAAAGCCTAACTATTTTTTTAATAAACTAATTACTAATTATTTTTATAAATAAAACATTTAAATTGAAATTGAATTATTATTTTAGTTAATAATATTATTGTTATAAATAGTAGTTATATATTATTGAATTATTAATTATTTAATAATAGTTTAATACTAATATATATAAAATAAAAATAAAGAGATTATACAGAATATTTTATTGTGGTTTAGTTAAATTTAATAATTAAAAATAAATTTAAATTGATAACGAAAATTTTAATAACTAATTAAATAGATTTGATTATTTTCAATATAACATAATACAAAAGAAATATAATATTAATATATTAAGTGGGCAAGGACAATATTCTTGGCTAAAGATTTTTAATACATTATAATGGAATCGGATCGATAATTCAAAAAGGAATTATAAGTTAATTAGTGATTTATTAACTTAAGATTTCTATTTAGTAATATTTGAAGAATATTGGAAAGTTCCAATTATATAGAATAGAATAATCTATAAGGTTAGAATAATTTATATTATTTTAGTACAATTAGTATTATTTGTTCATTCTGTATTAAGATGCCCCCGCTAAGACTCAAGCTAGGTAGAAGCTGAGTTAAACTTGACAATATTTTTCAAATGAACATTACGATTCATTTGTATATTAGTAGCAGGATCGGCTAAAGTGACTGTATTGAATTGTTTCTTTACCACTTTCATAGGTCCAACAAAATAAGGTTCTAATTTAGTTCGATTAAAGTTTCTTACTAGTACTAAATCACCTGGTTTTATTCTTTTAGCTTGATTCATACTGGTCTTTTCTTCTCTCCTAGTAGCCCAATACTTCGAAGCATTTTTGATATTAGATGCGGCCTCCATTACCCATTGGTAGTGTGATACAAATTTTTCCAGTAGAATTTCGTCAGAAGACTTATTTATACCCTTAGTTGGTCTGGCAGCAATGTCAAAAGGTTGTTGGTCCTCCCTTCCATAAACTAATTCAAAACTTGAATGGTTGGTGATTGAGTTTTTAGTAGTTCTTAAAGCCCAAAGTGCAGATGGTAAAATTTCATCCCATTCTTTGTGTTGTTGTTCTAGTAATCGTAATAATTTTCCAATTTCTTTATTACGATTCTCAACTAAACCATTGCTTTCAGGATGATATGGAGTGATAAATTTAACATATACATCATATAAATCAAGGAAGATTTTTGTCATATCTGATGTAAATTGTGTTCCATTATCAGTAGTGATAATTTGAGGTACACCGTGTCGAGCAAATACATTAATTAAAAATTTTATCACATCCTGAGAAGTAACATTTTCAGTGGGCTCTGCCTCAACCCATTTAGTAAAATAATCAACCACAACGATTATATATTGATTATTATTTCTGGTTTTACTTAGAGGTCCTATAATGTCCAATCCTAAGTGTGTAAATGGTCCTTCCACTTCAGTTGGTTTATCTTCCGTTGGTTCAGGGTATGGTTGAGATTTATTTAATTGACATTTTTCACATTTACCTATAATTCGCTTAATGTCATTAACCATATTGTTCCAATAGTAGCTCTTTTTCAAACGTTGGTATGTCTTGTAATAGCCTTCGTGTCCTATACTGTGTGCTTGAAAAATTAATTGAAGTTTTTCTTTTGTATCTGTAACTAATTTTCTATAATTATTGCCATCAACAAAGTAGTCCACACCATCAATTGTCGTAAATTTTTCTTCAATAAATTCCTTAATGGTTCTTGAAAGCAGGTTTTCATCTTGTTCTTTGATTATTTGTGTTGTTAATACAACTTTTTCTTTTTCATTTTTCATTCTTGATAAAGCATCTGCGACAACATTATTCTTTCCAGTTTCATATCGTAAATCAATTCCTAACATACTGACAGTCAAACACCATCTTGTATGGCGAGAGTTTTGTGGTTCCTTATTTTTAAGTAATCCGATTAAGGGTCTATGGTCTGTATATACTATAGTTTGCTTAGGATTTCCCATAATATAAGATTTTAATTTATTAATACAGTAAATTAGAGCAGCACCTTCTAGATCCGTAATTCCATAATTCTTTTCCGATTTAGATAAACTTCTACTAATATAATGAACCGGATGCTCCTTTCCAGTTTCATCATCCTTTTGTAAAAGCACACCGCCTATTCCATCATAGGAAGCATCTGTTCTTATAATAAATTCTCTATCGAATCTAGGAAATCTTAATATTGGAGCATTGATTAATCTTTCCTTAAGAATTTTAAAGCTTTCTTCTTGTTCCTTTTTCCATTCAAACTTAACACCTTTTCTTAATAGAGTGCAGAGAGGAGCAGTAACTTTTGCAAAGTCCTTAATGAAATTTCTATAATATCCAATGGCTCCTAAAAATGATCGAAGTTCGTGAATGTTAGAGGGAGCCTTCCATTCTTTAATAGCTTCAACTTTGTTTTCCAATGGACTTAAACCTTCTGAGGATACTTTATGTCCAAGTACTTCTACTTCAGTTTGCATGAAAGAACACTTTTCGATATTGATTTTTAACTTATGTTCCTTGAATATTTCTAAGACTTGTTTAAGATGTTCTAGGTGTTCTTCTTCAGTTCTTGAGTAGATTAAAATATCATCGATAAAGTTATAGACGCATTTTCCTATTAAGGGAAATAGTATACGGTTCATTTCTCTTTGGAATGTAGCTGGAGCACCTGTTAAACCGAAGGGCATTACCTTGAATTGGTAGTTTCCGAACTTAGTTGTAAAGGTAGTGATTTCAACACTATCATCATCCATTAATATTTGATGATAACCGGAATAAAGATCTAATGTTGAGAAGATTTTTGCTCCATCTAAGCTATCAAAAATTTCCTCAATATTTGGTAAAGAATAAGAATCCTTCTTAGTTGCTTCATTTACTTTCCTATAGTCAATACACAGGCGCCATTTACCGTTCTTTTTAGGCACAAGTACTACTGGTGATGACCATTCTGAACATGAAGGTTCAATTAATCGTTTATATATGAGTTTGGTTAATTCTTCTTTTAAGATATCTGTTTTTAATTTACTAAGTCGATAAAATTTTTGTTTAATAGGTTTAACTCCTTCCTTAAGAATAATTTTGTGTGGTGATAAATCTGAAGGTGTTAATTCTTCAGAAGAAGTTGCAATTATATCAATATATTCTTCAAGTAATTTAGTAATAGCTTCTCTATAATTTGAATTAATTGTACTTTGAAAAACTGTGTCATATATATATTTTATGGGTGGTAATCCTTCAATCGTTTTCAATTGTTGCTTAGCTTCTTGGTGATTCAATGCTTTGATTACACATAATAATTTTTCTTCGTCATCATATTCATTATTAATAGGTGTAATTTCTTCAATTAAACCTTGATCATTAAATCGACAAAGACTATATCTAATTGGATGTATAAATAACTGGTTATCAATTTGAGTTTTGAGGTTGATTAATATATCATAGAATGGATCCTCCTTGTCTATAATTCTACACGTAACAAGTAGTTCTAGTTCATTAATTTTTACGGGAACTTTGATTAACACATCTTCTGAGTAATCATCATTCAGCGTTGCTAAACGTATTCGTCCTGCACTAACTCCTATAGGTTCATACTGATAAGGTAATTTATCTAAAAATTGCTTTGTGATAATACTTAAGTTGCTACATGAATCTATTAAAGCCTTACCACGAACTCCATCTACTATTACATCAACCATAGCAATATCATCTTCTTGTGGTTCATGATGTTTACTTTTATATGTATGATCTATATTGTTCGTTATTATTGTAGTAGCACACATATTATCCACTGCACCTGAAATTTTAGTATTATTCTTTTCTAATTTAAGTCCTTGTGATACTTGAGACCGTATCTTTGGAGCAACGTCCAATAATTGTCCAAATGTAATATTGCAATTACTGGAGTTTAAATCTTTGATCACGTCATAACTATCACAATCAGTTTGCATTTGTATTCTTTTTGGAATTCTAGTTGGCATAATTTCAGTTGACTTTTCTGATGATTTTTCTTGAATTAATTTATTTAAAGTTTGTTTAGAATTATTTCCTTCCTGAGAAGTTTCTTCATTAATAATATTAACAATACTATTTTTATTATTTTCCACAGAAGTACTAGTACTAGCTCTTTCCTTATCTCTTAGCTCTTTCTCAATCCTCTTTTCTTTCTCTATTCTGGGTTGAGCCATAATCGAAGGATGTAATTGAGTTGTTGGCTTTTTGACTGGTCGCGATGTTCCCCTTAATTGATTTTCTTTTTGTTTTCGTAAACCTGGAGTAACTATTGGCTTAGGATCATCTCTTAGACTACGGTGAACCCTCTTTCCTCTTTGGTCACTAGTCTCTTCATCTTTAGGATTTGCCTTTCTCTTTATAACGTTTACTAAGTAATCCAATTCTTTGGAACCATCCGACTCATCATCAAAATCTTCGTAATAATCCGTAGTAGTACCTTCTTGGAAATCAGCAATTTCTTCATAATCATCATCTTCTTTTAAGTCAACTGTTTTGGGACGATGGCAGACTGAAGCAATTTTTTTGACGATGGGAGTGCTTCTACTCCCTTTTAGTGGTTTAAATGATTTTCATAAAACTTCTTGCGGTTATTTTCCAATATAGAATTTAATTTAGGACAGTTTCGTTTGGTATGTCCTTCATTGCTACAAAACCAGCAAGTACTAATTTTCATTTCTTTCATCTTGTTAGTGAGATTTTCTATAGATACATTTTTGTGGGTTTTTGGTTTGTTAAAATCATTTGAAATGTTCTTATTAAAATTACTTTTAGAGTTAAGGAGATTGTAACGAGTCTTATCATAATATTCAGTACTATTTTTAATAGATAAACGATCAACTTTTTCAGCTATAGCGAATGCTTTGGTAATAGAAATATTGTCTTTAAGCATAACCTTTCTCCATGCGTCAGGATTATTGGTTAAGGAATCTGCATAATCTAAAACACTAATTTTTCTTCTTCTCTTTTTATCCAATTTATGGTACAAAGATCTATAACGGACATTAAAATCTTTAACTTTCTCGTTCTTCTTTATTTTCATGGAACGTAATTCTCGTAACAAATTGGTTTGATCTTCTTTAAGTCCATAGAAAGTCTTCAGATGATTTATGATTTCATCAAGGCTTGGGTAGGTGCTAGTAGATTCACTTTCTTCATCACCTTCTCCTTCACTATCGCTATCGAAATCAGAATCTTCATCTTCAGTAAGGTCATTTCCATCTTCTAGTTCTTGGATAATTTCTCTTGGTTCTCCAGAAGCCGTTAATATACAAGCAGTAAAAATAGTTTCAGGATCCTTGATATGTTGGTATTTTATCCATGCCTTTAACTCATTTGCCCAGGAGTTGATGTCAAGGTTTTGTTTAGTAAGCTTTTCAAAATCTTTTAATTCTTTCTTTAATTCTCTGAAGCTAAGCTTACTTTCTGGAGTACTCTCTGTTGGAGTACTGGAAGTACTGGATGTTCTCATAAAATAAAATTTATTGTATCTATAGAATGCTAAACCTCGTAATGTATAAATTGTTATAAAAAAGTAAAAATAAAAAAAAATTAAAAAAAATAAATCTTTTAACTAATAAAATTATTAATTATTTATTATTATTAATCACTTATTAAATTATAATAATCGTGCAATCTGATAGTACACACTGTCTGACGTGCAGCTTACCTCTTGAAAGGTGTCATGCCACGCGTGTGCCACGGTTACTATTTTCAATATAAAAAATAGCAGTCCAGAGCCTACTAGCCCAATTACTATGTAGGATAAACTTAACCCGGAAATCTATGCACGAATATTAGTTTAATTTAATATTAATTAATATTTTTAACAATTAATAATAATTAGTTAAAAATATAAAAATTGTTTTCTTTTTTAAAAAAATATTTGTTTTATTAGAAAAATTATTTATTAATATTATAATTTTATCCCCAATGTATTAATTTATTATTATATTCCCCGATATCTCCACCAATTTTTCATGGTATGGTTCATATAATTTTAGGAATATAATAATAATTAACACAAATAATAAAATTACAATAAAAAAAAATAATTTGTTTTAAAATCAATATTTATTTATTTAAATTTATAAAAGAAAAATAATAATATAATTATTTATTTAATAAAAAGAAAGTTATTGATTATATTTTATTTCACTAAAATTACATGTATTTATATTTTTTTATCAAATTAAAATTTGTAAAGCCTAACTATTTTTTTAATAAACTAATTACTAATTATTTTTATAAATAAAACATTTAAATTGAAATTGAATTATTATTTTAGTTAATAATATTATTGTTATAAATAGTAGTTATATATTATTGAATTATTAATTATTTAATAATAGTTTAATACTAATATATATAAAATAAAAATAAAGAGATTATACAGAATATTTTATTGTGGTTTAGTTAAATTTAATAATTAAAAATAAATTTAAATTGATAACGAAAATTTTAATAACTAATTAAATAGATTTGATTATTTTCAATATAACATAATACAAAAGAAATATAATATTAATATATTAAGTGGGCAAGGACAATATTCTTGGCTAAAGATTTTTAATACATTATAATGGAATCGGATCGATAATTCAAAAAGGAATTATAAGTTAATTAGTGATTTATTAACTTAAGATTTCTATTTAGTAATATTTGAAGAATATTGGAAAGTTCCAATTATATAGAATAGAATAATCTATAAGGTTAGAATAATTTATATTATTTTAGTACAATTAGTATTATTTGTTCATTCTGTATTACTTTAGTTGTTAAGGTTTTAGAGAATTAAATAAAAATAAAGTAAAGAAACACAAATTTTATTTTTTTTTATTTATTATTTTTATTTATAAATTTATTTTATTAATTTTACTTGATGATTTTTAAAAATTAGTAGCAAAATTTACAACTATTTATACTTTTTTTTCAAGGCATAAAAGTTGTTCTTGCCACTAAATTACATTTTATTTTTATTTTTTTTTTTATAAAAACTATTAAATTTAAATTGATTTTTATAATCAATTATATAAAATTTAATTATAACAATATAAATAAAATACATTTATAATATTAATAAAACATATTTTTTTTTTTTTTTTTTTTTTTTTTTTTTTTTTTTTTTTTTATAATCTATCTAAAATATTACTAATAAGAATTTATTTAATTGGCTATAATTTTTATTACAATCTGTTAAAATATTCAAATAAAAATAAAAATACTATTCTAATATAAAGGTTTTTAATAAAATAAAATATTTTTCAATATAAAATAAAACATTTCGATATAAAATTTTATAATAAAAGTTAAAATATAATATATAAATTTTTAATTATCAATATATAAAAATATTATTAATACAAATTTTCATTATTAATATAAAAATAAAAAAATAAGATTTATTATTAATATTGCTAATATAAGTTTTAAATATATAAAAATATTACTATTAATATAAGATTTAATATAAAAATATAAAGTTTAATATAATTTTTGATTTAATTTTTGATTTTTGGATTTAAAAATTTATTAAAGTACAAAAATAATAATGTACACATAATGTATTAGAAATAAATCGTAGATTTAATTAAGAATGCATTATTTAGTACATTCTTATCATAGTGGTACAGGACTTTTCATTTATTTATTTTCAATAATAATATATTCTAATTAATTCTAATTAAACTTATTTAATTATTTCCGAATATTATCTAAACTAATTAAACTCAACATTAATATTCTAATGTTTTTAAATATTAACTAAGCTCTCTTTTATTTTATTTTAAACCCCTTAATTAACTTAATTATTATTTAAACTTAAAACTATTATATTAACAACACAGCTTAACACTAAATTAAAACACCCTTAATTTATTTTACCTTATTTTATTCTAAAATTTAATTTATAAAATTTTGAGAGAGAGTTTTTTAATATTTTTTTGATTTTACAAGTTATTTATAGAATTTAATGAAGTTTTTTAATTGGTTCAAATAAATTTTTAATTAATTAAAATAAAATAATGTATAAAAAATAATAAAATAATATATAAAAATAATAAAAATTAAAGTAAAAATAAAAGTAAAAGTAAAAATAAAAATAAAAATATAAAATAAAAATAAATTATAAGATAAAAATAATATAATAAAAATTAAAATAAAAATAAAGTAAAAGTAAAAATACAAATAAAAATTTAAAATAAAAATAAAGATATAAAATAAAAATAATATAAAAAAAAATAAAAACAAATATAAAATAATAAATTCAATAATATAAGCAATATTAGATTGTTCCGTATCAAGATGCCCCCGTTGAGTTAGGACTTCGTCCCTGAAGTCTCTATTTCACATAACTTATACGGAACAATATTTTTTAAATGGACATTACGTTCTGCAATTTCATTAGTGAGCGGATCACACAAGGTAACAGTATTAAATTGTTTTTTTAACTATCTTCATTGGTCCAAGGAAAAATGGGTCAAGTTTTCTTCGATTTATTAGTCGTACTAATACAAGATCCCCTGGATTGTAATCTGCCTTAAGTCTCTTCATTTGTTTTCTCCGATCTTCCCAAAGCTTATTAGCTGTTTCAATATTGTTAACAGCTTCTTTTATCCATTTATTATGTTTTGTGAATCTTCTAATTAAATATTCTTCGTCAGACTCCCACTCCTCTTTTTTATCTAAGTTAATCATTAGCTCAAATGGCTGCAAATTCCGACGACCATATAGAAGCTCAAAACTTGAAAATTTAGTTGTTTCATGCTTACATGTTCTAATAGCCCATAATGCACTTGGAAGGATTTCGTCCCAATTAGTAGTATTTTTATTACATAATATTCTTAAATACTTCCCAATTTCTTTATTGCGATTCTCTACCTCGCCATTGGATTCCGGGTGATAAACATTAGTATAGTTTACATAGACACCATAGAGATCTAAGAAAGACTTTGTCTTATCTGATCGAAACTGCGGACCGTTGTCAGTGACAAGTATCTCTGGTGTACCGTGCCTAGAAAATACTCTTGTAAGAAAATGTATGACATCATCAGATTCGATATTAATACTGGGTTCGGCTTCGACCCACTTGGTAAGATAATCTACTAATACAAAGATATATTGGTATCCCTTCTGTGTTTTGGGTAAAGGTCCAACAATGTCTAATCCAACCTTCGTAAATGGTAAACCAGGTTTAGTAGGTAAATTTTCAGTTTGATAGTTTCCTGTTTGTGGACGAAAGAGTTGGCATCTTTTACATGTTCTAACTAAGTACTTAACATCCAATATCATGTTTCTCCAGTAGTAGTCGCGTTTGAGCCGATTATAAGTCTTGAATATTCCTTCATGCCCGATTCCATGGGCCTGTAAAACAAGATTTATCTTTTCTTCATTATCCTTTATAACTTTTCTTAGGGTTTTAGAATCTTTATCATCATAATATTCTACATTGTCAATTGTTACAAAGCTATTTTTAAAATTATTAACGGGGTTATTACCATCTTCCAATATTAAAGGAGCAACTATTTCGTCTTTAGATTCCATTCTGGACAGTGCATCTGCTATGACATTCTTTTTTCCGGGTTCGTATAATACTTTTATTTTAAGCATTGAAAATAATATTACCCATCTTGTCTGTCTTGCATTATTTGTTTCTTTATTCTTAAAGAGTCCTACTAATGGTTTGTGATCCGTGTAGAGAAGAGTTTCGAATTTATTTCCAGCAAAGTATGATTTAAATTTTTTGACACAATAAGCAGCAGCAGTACCTTCAAGATCAGTAATTCCGTAGTTTTGTTCTCCTGGTTTTAAAGTTCGATTAATAAAATGTATTGGCTTTTCATTATTATTTTCATCTTTCTGTAATAATACACCTCCTATTCCTGAATATGATGCATCCGTACGTATAATAAATTGCTTTTCAAAATCTGGCATTGTTAGTATTGGTGCTTTCATTAATCTATCTTTCAACTTATCGAATCCTTCTTCTTGTTCTGAGTTCCAAACAAATGGGGTTTCTTTCTTTAAAAGTTTATAGAGAGGTTTAGCAATACTTGAGTAATTAGCAATAAATTTACGATAGTATCCAACTGCGCCCAAGAAGGACTGGAGTTGCTTTACTGTTGTAGGAGCAGACCAACTAGCAATGGCGTTGACTTTAGACATTATCGGTGAAATTCCTTCAACTGAGAGTGTATGTCCCAGAAGCTCTACCTTTTTCTTAAAGAAATTGCATTTTTCTAGATTTACTTTTAACCGATTTACGGATATAATTTCAAAAACTTTAATAATATCTTTAATATGTTCTTCTAATGAATTGGAAAAAATAACTAAGTCGTCGATGTAGATGAACATACATACTCCAATTAGTGGGAAAAAGATCCTGTTCATTTCCCTCTGGAAGGTTGCTGGTGCATTACAGAGACCGAAAGGCATGACGCGAAATTGATAGTTTCCAAAGATAGTAGTGAAACTGGTTTTAGGAATATCATTCTTTGACATTGGAATTTGATGGAATCCTGAAAACAAGTCTATGGTTGTAAAATATTTGACTTTCTTCCCTATGGAGAAAAGGATTTCATCTATTAAGGGTAATGAGTATGCATCTTTTATAGTTAAATCATTCAATTTTCGAAAGTCTATGCACATTCGCCATTTATTATTTTTTTTAAGAACTAGTATTACAGGGAAAGACCATGGTGAATTGGATGGTTCTATTAGTTTATTATTAATTAACTTGGTGATTTCTTCCTTAAGTGCATCAGCTTGTACCTTTGATAAGCGATAGCATTTTTGTTTGATTGGTTTAGCACCATCTTTCAATTGAATGGTATGTGGTAATAATTTAGTTGACTGTAATTCCTCAATTTTGGTAGCTAAAATATGATAATATTTATTAAATAATTTTTTAACTTGTTTTTTATATTTCCACGGAATTTCCAATATTAACTTATCAATTATTTCCTTTTTCTCGTCAATATCCTCTTTTTCTTTTACCTTTTTTGTAAAACAAAGTAACAACAATCTGTCTTCTTCTTCATTTGTTTGTTTGGTAGGCAATTCTTCAGTGCTTATACATTTATCCTTTTTGTGTAAAGGTATTATTCTCTCCCAAGTCTCATCTCTGTTCATTCTACAAAGGAAATTGTCAACTGGGTTTATGAAAAGGTGATTTTCTTTAAGTGTTCTATATCCGATTAGTACGTCAAAGATATTTTTATCATGATCAATTATCCTAAAGCTATCTTGTATTTCTATATTTCCAAATTTTAGTCTCAAATAACAAGTTTCCATAACGATATTCTTATTGGAGAAAACTTGAATAATGTTATCATCAGTGTATCCAGATGGAGTTATATTCTTTAATTTGTTAAAGTATTTCCTTGTAATTAAGTTAATGCTAGCACAAGTATCTAGAAACGCTACTCCTGGTGTGTTTTCTACGATACATTCTGCGGTCGCAACGTCTTCTCTGCTTAATGCGGACATCATCACCTTTTCTGGGTTTTCTTCAGTCATCTCAGGGGCTTTCAATTTTAATGCCTTAGAGAGTTCCGATCTTAGCTTAGGACTCGCATCAATCAATTGGGATATTGAGATATTTGCCATTAGCTTGTTTAGGTCGTCTGTAATGTTGTACCTTTTCCTTCCTTCCATCATAGACACATGTTTAGTATTGTTATTACCTAGTTGCTTATTCCTTTTTTCTTTTATTGTATCACTTGGTAATGTACTTTGATTCTTATTTGGTTTATTGATATTGCTGTTATTCTTTTCTGCTTCGGTCTGTATTTCTTTAGTTCTTTCTATTTTTGACATGCTTTTCGCTTTATTTATTGATGGTTGTGCAATTATTGAAACATCTACTTCTTCAAGTTTTTCTGTGTTGGAATTTTTGTTATTTTCAGTTTCCATGTTATCTTGAGCATACTGAAGGCCTTTAGGGATTGGTATACTAACTGGGTTTTCTTTTAATGTTCTTATAGTTCTATTTTCATAAGGTTTTGAACCAGAATTATTTTTATTTCTTCTTATAACCGCAGCTAAAATTGGTTCTTTTGACTCTGTAGGGTTCTGATAGGTTGTGGTTTGATATACGGGAGTTTCCCTTCTCCCATTTATTAGTTTAAATGATTATTTTCTTTTTCTTTATTTTCTCTCTCTTCTATTTCAGCTAACTGCTTAAATGTATAAGGACACCTTCTAAAGATGTGACCTATTTTTCCACATCGGAAGCAAACTATATTTTCATTGCGATTTGTTTCATTTTGAGATTTATTTTCAAATTCAGTATTATTTACATTTCTTTGGTTAAAATAATTATTATTTTGAAGTGTGCGTCTTTGATTCTGCTTCTGATTATAATTATAGTTATTATTATAATTATTCCTTCTAGTATTAAAGTAATTATTACTCCTTCTATTATTATTGTATTCATGTTGATATCTTTCAGATTGATTATTGGACTGGCCATGAAATAGTGTTGTCATTACCGTAACTTTATTTGACGTCTTTATTTGTTCCGCTCTCTCGGCCAATTCAGCTTCTTCAAACGCGTCTTCTAAATCTTCCGATCGTTGGGTAATTACTTGAGATCTAATGTAAGGTCTATACTTAATTGATTCAATATAATCATCTACAGTAACAAATGTTTGGTAAAATTTTGGTAAGCTATCGTAGAGTTTCTTATATCTCCAGTTGAAGTCGGCTATTGTTTCACCCCTTTGAATCTTCAATTTTTGTAGCATTTTACATTTTTCTTGTGGTGTGATCCTAAGTGCTTCCTCCAAAGCTTCTTTTATCTCTTTTATGGATGGATAAATCTTACCATCTTCAGTTTCCTTTTCTAGTTCTTGTACTACACCTCTTAGCCTTCCATTTACACATTCTAATGCCCAAATGAATATACTCTTAGGAGATTCTATATCTGCTAGAGCCATCAACCTATTAAACTCTTCAAACCAAGAGTCCAATTCTCCTGTTGATTCAGTTACTCTTGGTAATAATTTTTGGATTTCTAAAATCTTCATTCTCTTACTTTCTATTGTTAATATTTTAATATTTTATATAACTAATTAAACTGTTATTTTGTTATAAAAACCCGACCAGTAATCTTATTATTATACGCTAATTTCTGTGACGTTTCGTCCCCTGTGTTCATTCCGTCACTTCTCCTCGCACTTGCAAACGACTCGAAGATCTTTACACAGCCCTAATCCCCCACGCTGACCGAAATTAGCAGCTTGTATAATGCTGAAATTAAAATTACTGTTGTTTAAATAACAAAAGAAGGAAAACTTCTATTACCAGTTGAACAACAATAACAATATTTCAATCCAAAGGTTGATGGATGGATCACTCTTTTTTTTTTTTTTTTTTTTTTTTTTTTTTTTTTTTTTTTTTTTTTTTATTATTATTATTATTATTATTATTATTATTATTATTTTTATAACTCACTATTACTACTATCACTATTATATATAAATATATTTATTAAAATTCTACACACTAAATTAATTATTATTCAATTATTTATTACTTTAACTATATTTTATTCTTTCAATTTATAAAATTTCTTATATTATTGTTATTATTAATTTATACTAATTTTTTTTTTTTTTTTTTTTTTTTTTTTTAAATTAGTCTATTCTAAATTATTGAATTAATTATTTTCATATTATTATTGTCTTGTCCTGCATAGCTCGCCAAAATTTTTATGGTACAGGACTTTTCATTTATTTATTTTCAATAATAATATATTCTAATTAATTCTAATTAAACTTATTTAATTATTTCCGAATATTATCTAAACTAATTAAACTCAACATTAATATTCTAATGTTTTTAAATATTAACTAAGCTCTCTTTTATTTTATTTTAAACCCCTTAATTAACTTAATTATTATTTAAACTTAAAACTATTATATTAACAACACAGCTTAACACTAAATTAAAACACCCTTAATTTATTTTACCTTATTTTATTCTAAAATTTAATTTATAAAATTTTGAGAGAGAGTTTTTTAATATTTTTTTGATTTTACAAGTTATTTATAGAATTTAATGAAGTTTTTTAATTGGTTCAAATAAATTTTTAATTAATTAAAATAAAATAATGTATAAAAAATAATAAAATAATATATAAAAATAATAAAAATTAAAGTAAAAATAAAAGTAAAAGTAAAAATAAAAATAAAAATATAAAATAAAAATAAATTATAAGATAAAAATAATATAATAAAAATTAAAATAAAAATAAAGTAAAAGTAAAAATACAAATAAAAATTTAAAATAAAAATAAAGATATAAAATAAAAATAATATAAAAAAAAATAAAAACAAATATAAAATAATAAATTCAATAATATAAGCAATATTAGATTGTTCCGTATCATAGTGTAAGAAATTGATATAAATTTTTATAATTTATTTCTATTTCTTATTAATTAATAATTATTTCATAATTATTATTCTTTAAAAAAATTTATTTCATTTAAAAACAATTATACCAATTAATGTATTAATTGTTATATGAAAAAATGTATTTAATATAACTTCTGTATTATTTCATAGAAAAAATGTATTTAATAAAATTTCTGCATTATTTTATCCTTCTCTTTTTTATCCTTTTTCTTTTTAATTCTTTTAGTTATTAAAATCGGTTATTAAAGTTTTTCCGATTAATTATAATTGGTTTTATTTAATAACACGATGATCAATAAGTATAGATTATTGATCAAAAATCTTTCCAGTTTTTTCTTCTAATCTTTTTCTGGAAAGAATCATTGTTAAGATTAGAAAAATACATTTATTTTGGTAAAAATATAAATAGCTGTTGATTTTCGTCTTTAGAAAATCAAGAGTTATTATTTTAAGAAAAATATAATAACAATAAAAGACATTAATATTTCAATTAATATAAAATAGTTATTTTAAAATTTGTCAAAAAAAAATAATAAAATATTTAATAATAAAATAGATTAATAAAGTTCTTTTTATAAAAACATATTTTATTTCTCTTTCATTTAAGGTCTATTATATTTTCTTATAATAAGCTCTAATTTTAAAGATAAGTATTAAATTCTTATTTTTATTTTAATTTTTTATTTTAATTTTTATTTAATCTTAATAGTTTAGTTAATATTAATTATAAATAATAATCTCTATAATTTATAGAAATTATTACAATAATAACTCTTCTAGATAATTAGTTAATTGTATTATGATATTGTAGTACAAAAGTAAAAAAAAAAAAAATTTATTTTATCCGATCAAATAAATAAATAGATAATATTAGAGAAAAAAAAAAAAAAAAAAAAAAATTATTTTTTCCAATCAGATAAATAAATAATATAATAAAAAAAAAAAAAAAAAAAAAAAAAAAAAAAAATTTTAATAGTAAATTATAATTATATAAATTAAATTGTATATACTAATAGATAGTAAAATTATATTATTAAATAAAATAATTATAACAATAACAATAATAATAAATACGTAAATTATATACTATAAATTATACTAACAATTAAATTTTTTATATTTAATAATATTAATTTATAATAAAGGATTCTAGAAGTTATTTCCAAAAATAAACAATATAATGAGAATTAGTACGAACTTTAGAAGCAGGAGTAGCCTGAGTCTTGTAACTGAGTGATTTCCGGATTAAGTTTACCCTTCACGACAAGCTGTGCGGGAGGCTCTGAACTGGTCTGTTTTAATGGTAAACAGATTGCAATCGTGGTGCGCGCGGCAACAAGACACCATTAATAGGTAAGCTGGTCGTATAGCGCATACTATCACTCAAACTCAGGGGCTTCTGGAAAATTGGTCGGAAATGCTCATTTTTGTTAAAATATTGGAAGTGTTCTTCTAGACTCCGAAGTTATAAATTTCTATTATTAATATAAATAATTTATATTTTACAATTATATACATATATTAAAGATATATTAAAGATATTTTAAAGATCTATATTAAAAAAGTCTATTTAGTATTTTAATGAATTCAATCAGTATGGAAGCTACTAAGGAAGCTGAAGCGTCAAAATTAATTTCTGCAATTACCGAATTTATTCCCACATTTTTTTCACCTAACGGTGTGTTGGCCCGCAATGAAGACAACACAAAGCTTAATCTAAACGAACTAACGGAACAGTGTGAATTGTTCTTTGATGAACATGCCAATTCGTTCCCAAATGACAACTTTAGAAACGCTTTCGTTATCAGCAAACTTTATGGACCAGCTAAAAAATGGGGATTATCTCTCAAGGCTGATGGAACACTTAATTCTCTCACCTATGAGGAATTTAAGAGGTTATTGTTAGAAAATTTTGGAGATACAAAGGAACAAAGGTTTGTTTTAATTGAAGAACTTTTGAACCTTAAACAGCTTCACCTCGGAAAGGCAGCTTTCTTTACTATTGAATTCAGAAGATTAGCGTCAAGAATTGGTTGGAACGACGATGTTTTTATTGACCTTATCCGGAGAGGCCTTCTTGAGGAGGTTCGTCTGGAGTTCGATAAAATCGAAAGACCAAAGACCCTTTTTGAAGCAACAAATTCAATCATCAGCATCGATAAAAAATGTTTCATTAACAACCTAGCCAAAACAAATAAGTCAACCAACAAGTCGCAAAAAAGAAAAAGAGATGAGCATCCAAAACAGGAATTCAAGAACAACAAAGTACACAAGAAATTCAGAAAAAATCAGAACAAAGAAAGCATCCTTTCGGCTAACTATACACCAAACACCTCAAATTCAATGACCACTACATTTATATTAAATAATAATGGAAAGAAAATGAAAATAAACGTCCTTATTGATTCTGGTTCTGCAAGAAGTTACATCTGTAGAGACTTTGTAAACGCCAACAGAATTCAATTATCTACCTTGTCTTCACCATTGAACATTCAGTTACCGAACAACAAAAGTATGAATATAAGACAAGTAACGAAGAAATTAGGCCTTGCCTTCATGGACCACAAGGAAAGCTATGAATTCTACGTAGCTACCTTACAACTTCAGGGAATATCAGCCATCCTTGGAAGAGATTGGTTGAGTATTCATATGCCATACGTAGATTTCAAAAATAATAAGATTTACTTTTTAGAGAACCACTGCGGAAATCACTGCCCTTCAGCAAAAGGGAATAAATTCATTTTTCACTCTAAAGATGTTACTGCTGCAATTTTGCCAAACAACGAAAACAACAATGTATCAAAAGATAAAACAGAAACATACTCAATATCTGGTGACGAACTTTTTGATATAGATATTTGCGCCGCTTTAGTAAATGAAACTGATAAAGATGAAATTATCAACATATACTATCAAGATTTGAAAATTGTATTTGAAAAGAAAGAGGCAGACAAATTGCCTCCACATCGTGAATATGATATATCAATTGACCTAGTCCCTGGTGGTCAATTATATTATGGACCTGTGTACTCTCTTACGATTGTCGAAATGGAAGCTCTTAAAAACTATTTAAAAGAAAATTTAGATAAGGGGTTTATAAGGAAGTCAAAATCACCTGCTGGTGCCCCTGTCCTGTTTGTAAAAAAACAAGACGGAAGCTTACGACTCTGCGTTGATTATAGGAAATTAAATTCTATTACAATTAGGAATAGCTACCCTATCCCAAGATTGGTTGACTTGATTGAATCGTTTAAGGGGGCAGTAATATTCACTCGTTTGGACCTTCGATCTGCATATAACCTTGTCCGCGTTAAAGAAGGTCATGAATATTTAACTGCTTTTAGAACACCTTTAGGCCAATTTGAATATCTAGTAATGCCCTTTGGCCTAAGAAATGCCCCCTCGGTGTTTCAAAGATTCATCCAGGATGTTTTATCTGATGCAATTGGCATATTTGTTCAAGTATACTTGGATGATATAATAATTTATTCAAAAAGTTTAGACGAACATATTCAACATGTTCGTAAAATATTGTCGCTTCTAATTAAAAATGGTCTTTACGTGAAATTGGAAAAATGTGATTTTCATGTTAAAGAAACTATTTTTTTAGGGTTTGTGGTGTCTGTAAATGGTCTTTCAATGGACAGGAATAAGGTTAAAGCTGTTATCGACTGGCCTATCCCAAAAAATATTAAAGAACTCCAAGGGTTTCTAGGACTTTGTAACTTCTATAGGAAGTTTATAAATAATTTTGCCGAGATCATTGAACCTCTCCGTCGGCTTTTGAAGAAGAACTCTCCCTTCATTTGGGATGTTAGGGCAGACAATGCTTTCAACAAACTCAAAGAAGCTTTTACGACGGAAGAAATCCTAGTTTATCCAGATCCAGAGAAAGAATTCTTTGTAGAAACGGACGCTAGCAATTTCGCTGTTGGTTGTGTTTTATCCCAAATTAGTAACAAAGACAATAAACTCCATCCGGTTGCTTTCTACTCTAGGTCCTTGTCTTCTGCTGAAATCAATTATACTATTTATGACAAGGAATTACTTGCAATAATCGTAGCTTTTGAAACCTGGCGCCATCACCTAGAAGGTGCTAAATTTCCAGTACAAGTAGTCACAGATCACAGAAATCTGTTATATTTTAAGCAACCTCAAAAATTAAACCAAAGACAAATTAGATGGAGTCTCTTTCTCTCAAAGTTCACTTATAGGATTTCATTTCGCTCCGGTATTAAGAGTGGTAAACCTGACTCTTTATCAAGACGCCCTGATTACGTCAACAAGGATTCGACCAATGAAGGTTATCCTCTGTTAGATGAAGAGATATTTTGTTGTGCACCTTCTGACAACTTAAAAGCCTTAATTGAAGCTCAGAAGTCTGACACATACTGTAAGGATACACTCAATAAAATTAAAACAAGGTCAAATGAAGTAAAAAGTTCGCTTTTTACCATCGTCGAAGGGGTTCTGCATTTTCAGAACCGAATAATTGTCCCTTCTTCACTCAAGGCCAAGGTATTGAAAATGTATCATGATGGTCCAACTAATGGTCACCAAGGAGTAGATAAAACTTTTGAAAAATTAAGAAGAAATTATTGGTGGCCAAATATGAAAAAAGACATCAAGAATTACATATCCTCATGCGATGTTTGTGGAAGAAATAAGCTCCGAAGACACAAGCCATATGGTAAAATACAACCTTTACCGGTTCCCAGTAGACCTTGGGAAATAATTGGCGTTGACTTTATCACTTCACTTCCCAGCTCGCAAGATTGTACATGTTTAATGGTTGTAGCTGACCATCTGACCAAAATGATTCACCTTGTCCCTTGTTCTGATGTTCCCTCCGCTGATCTGACGGCCAAAATGCTTCTATTCAATGTTTTTCGCTACCATGGATTCCCTAAAATAATTGTTTCGGACCATGGTTCTCAATTTTCATCAGAATTTTGGACTTCGTTGTGCTCTGCTATTAACGCTAATCCAAGACTTGCCACAGCTCACCATCAACAATCCAATGGACAAATTGAGCGTGCAAATTCAGTAATTGAGCAGTATCTCCGATGTTATTGTTCAACCTCCCAAAATGAATGGTGTTATTATGTTCCTTTATGTGAAATGGCCTATAACAACTCCCTGCATAAGTCCATAGGTAAATCACCATTCTTTGCTAATTATGGCTTTAATCCTTCCTGTACTATAGAGTCGCCTCCTGTTCTTCTAAAGGATAATGCTTCCGCTTTAACCAGGGATTGGTCCTCACATTTCGAAGCATTGAAGAGACACTTACAAAAAGCTAAAGAAAATTTTAAGAAGTTTGGAGATTCGAAGAAAGCTACAGGACCTTCATTCAAAGTAAATGATTTTGTATGGCTAAAAAGATATTATTTTACAAATGAGCCATCCAAAAAACTTTCTTCACAATATCTTGGGCCGTTTAGAGTTTTGGAAGTGAGGGAGAGAATGAATTACCGTTTAGATTTGCCAGAAAATCTACATTTACATCCGGTATTTCATGTTTCCCAGTTGGAGCCTTATACAAAAAGAAATCCGGAACTAGTGGATGCATCATAAGGAGGTGCAATGTAAGAAATTGATATAAATTTTTATAATTTATTTCTATTTCTTATTAATTAATAATTATTTCATAATTATTATTCTTTAAAAAAATTTATTTCATTTAAAAACAATTATACCAATTAATGTATTAATTGTTATATGAAAAAATGTATTTAATATAACTTCTGTATTATTTCATAGAAAAAATGTATTTAATAAAATTTCTGCATTATTTTATCCTTCTCTTTTTTATCCTTTTTCTTTTTAATTCTTTTAGTTATTAAAATCGGTTATTAAAGTTTTTCCGATTAATTATAATTGGTTTTATTTAATAACACGATGATCAATAAGTATAGATTATTGATCAAAAATCTTTCCAGTTTTTTCTTCTAATCTTTTTCTGGAAAGAATCATTGTTAAGATTAGAAAAATACATTTATTTTGGTAAAAATATAAATAGCTGTTGATTTTCGTCTTTAGAAAATCAAGAGTTATTATTTTAAGAAAAATATAATAACAATAAAAGACATTAATATTTCAATTAATATAAAATAGTTATTTTAAAATTTGTCAAAAAAAAATAATAAAATATTTAATAATAAAATAGATTAATAAAGTTCTTTTTATAAAAACATATTTTATTTCTCTTTCATTTAAGGTCTATTATATTTTCTTATAATAAGCTCTAATTTTAAAGATAAGTATTAAATTCTTATTTTTATTTTAATTTTTTATTTTAATTTTTATTTAATCTTAATAGTTTAGTTAATATTAATTATAAATAATAATCTCTATAATTTATAGAAATTATTACACATAGTCAGTAAAATTAGAACTTTGGTTCAATGGTTAGTTACATTGACCATGACCAATACTTCATGGGTTCGACTCACACCTCAACTCATTTTGCATAAATAATTATTTTATTAATTATTTTATTAATTATTAATAATATCTTCTTGAATATTCTTTCTGTATAAAATTATAGAAAGTTAAAGATTCTTTCGGTTCGTAATTCAACCGAAATGAATTTAGAAATTCTTATTATATAAATTATTTTATTCTTTTTTGATAAGATTCATTTTCATCAATTAAAATCTATATTCTAGAAACTTTACATTATTAATTATTACAAACATATTTCTAAATATTTCTTTAAAATTATTTTTACATGTTAAAACTGTTTTTCCGTTAAAAGTATAAATAGTGCGAACTTCACGAATGAAAATATTTTTCTTCGTGCTTTTATTAATAATAATTAACGTATAAGTAATTCGAAATATTACCTTGTTGATTAATATTAATAATTATTTTAAATTTTATAATTAATAAAAAATATTTCTAATAAAACGAATTATTTATACAGATAGTGTAAACCTATTGAGTTTTCTTCTTTCTGTGTTTCTATATCTCATCCCGCCTTTACAATAGAAGCACCTCCGTTACAGGTTTATAAACGGTAAGTTCGAAATAGCTTTATAATAAATATATACATCATTATTATTCTTCACTTCATGATAACATAATATATTTTTTTGTTTTTCTAATGATCTTTTGTAATGCCAAACACAATATTTAATATTTATATTGGGAAAAACTTTTTTTGCGGCATTAGATATACCTTGTTCAAAATCACAATGAAAATTAATTGTAGTAATTAATGTATTACTCCTAAATTTATTTGCATTTTTTTTTATTTCTTTAAATAATGTTTCATATGTAGATTGTTTTTTATTTTTTAATATAGAAATGGAAGTAGTGTAAAGCATATTAAATTCTCCAACATAAGTTCTTGTTATAAATAACTGATAACTAAATTTCGGAGCTGCATAAAATGTACCGTCCGCAAATATATTTTTATGATAATTCGAAAATAAATATGCTTGGAATGGTGATTGAAAGATTATTAGATCAGTATTTTTAAATATCATAAAATTTTCATTTCTTTTCATTTTATAATATTCTGATTCAATGGGAATATCATCAAAACCTTTTATGTTTGGAGGAAATTGTTTATTTATATTTCTTATTATTTGGGATCTAATTGTACTATATTCGGGACATATAAGTCCCATTTCTTGAGAAACGGCATTAAATATATGTTTAGGTTTTATATCCATAGGAATTGAATTTTTCTTAATTTCTTCCTTAATTTTATGCTTTGCTACTGATATAGACACATCAATTTCTTTTTCGAGATGGTTATGTAAACTTTCATATTTTAAAACCTCCTTTTTATCATTTAAAATAATTAAAGATTTACATTTATTTAAAGTCTTATATTCAGTACATCTATAAATTTTTGATTTATCTTTCCTTTGAAATGAAAAATTAAATTTGTGTTTTTTATTAATAATAATTTGTTCATTTCCTCGATTTGTTTCACTTATTTCAATTTCTATATTGTCTTCCATTAATAATTAAAATTTTTCAATAAAATATTTTAATAAATATACTTTTAAATGCTTTGAAACTTTTTTTTTTTTTTTTTAATATTTAAAATAATAAACCTTTTTTTAATTAATTATATAATTATTTAAATAATTATTTAATTATTAATTATTTATTATTTCTTTATTTACTATTTTATTTATTTATTTTTATTTTTATTTTTTATTTTTTTATTTTATTTTATTTTTTTTATTTTTTAATGCTTAAAAAATAAATTTTTATTTATTTTTATTTTATTTTTTAATGTTTAAAAAAGAAGTTTTCTTATTTCTTATTTTTTTTTTTTTTTATTTTTTGATGCTTAAAAAATAAAATGTTTATTTATTTTTATTTTATTTTTCAATGTTTAAAAAAAAAGTTTTCTTATTTCTTATTTTTATTTTATTTTTTAAGCATTAAAAAATAAAATGTTTATTTATTTTTATTTTATTTTTCAATGTTAAATAGAAATACCTAACCTAATTATTATTTATTGAAGTGTTGTATTTCGCCAAAAGTTGAATTTCGTCCAGTTAAATTTCGCCAAATTCTTGGTGGCTTATAAAATTTCGTCATAAAATATCACCACATTTATTATTCACGCCATATTGTGAATATATGGCTTTTTAAAAATTGTAGAAAAAAGCCACAAAGTTATGATACAATTAGATATACGCCCCACGTAAGATTACGTGTTTGAAAATTTTTGAAAATTGTAATTTTATTTATTTAATTAATTAATTATTATTCATTAAATTTTTAATAAAATTAAGTGGCTTAAAATTAAAAATATTTAAGCCATACAACAAAATACAAATTTTTGTAATAAAAATTTTCGAAATGCACACTCCCCACATGTAATTTGCATCTATTTTACATAACAATTAGAAACAATTAGAAAATATAGAAACATGTAACTCTTTATAATTAATAAATAAAGTTTACTTAATAAGATATAAATCTTATTTTCTAATAAATATAATTATATTATTTATGTAATAAAACTATATTTTTAATTTTTTTTTTTTTTTTTCGATATTTATTGAATTATTACAGAGAGCAAATTTATTCTTTTTTTTTTTTTTTTTTAATAAAAAAATAAATCATACTTTTCGATTTCAACAATAAAAAAAAAAAAAAAAAATTAAATATTTTACAGTTTATTTTATTTTTTTCTAAATTAAAAATAACCCAATAAATATTATAATAAAAAATGTGAAATTTTAAACAATATTATTATATATATAATGAAATAAAAATATTTGGGTATTATATTAAAGAGAATATGTAAATACATTAATATATATATATATACTAATATTGTAAATATAATTCATATATAATATTAATATTATATTTTATACTCTTTAAAATTACTTTTTCATTTTTTTATTTTGTATTGGAGGAAACGATATATTTGATGATGGTGAGGTCGATGAACTACTACTATAACTTGATTTATTATTTTTATAATTTTTAAAATTATATGACATATTATTCGAGTATATATTATTATTATTATTATTATTATTATTATTATTATTATTATTATTATTGTTATTATTATTATTGTTGTTGTTGTTGTTGTTATAGCTATTAAATGAACTTATTGTATTAATTGATAATGAACTATTTGTATTTGGACTCCTTATTGATCTTTCATAACCATTATTTGAATAGCATATATTATAAGAATAATTATTAAGTGCTTTAATTTTTTTCAGTAATAAATTATTTTCATTAATAATATGAGATGCTATGTCTTTATTTATTAATAATATTGGTTTTCTTTTTGAGCTCTATTAAAAGAAATTAAAAAAATAAAAAAATATTATATATATATATTAAATTCTATATTAATAATAATTATAATATATATATATATTATAATTATTATTATTTGATTTTACAATCTGTAGCTTCTTTTTCTCTTGAGAAATAGAAAGAACAGAATCTTTTCCTGTTATAAAGTCATATCGTTTCTCAACTCTTGGCAATATGTCATATGAATTGTTTCTATTTAATTTTTTTTCTATTGAAGATTGAGATTGCATATTCTATATTTCATTATTAAAAACATGAATATTTATATTTATTTATGTTAATATTGAAATAAATAAGTTATATGATCATTTTAATAATAAAATTATATATTAAAATAATTTACATTTTTAGTCAAAGAATTATCTTCTTTCCATTTATATGAAACTATTTCTGGTGAATGTAAAGATGATATTGCTGAAGATGTTACTAATTTATTATTAGCTATGTTTTTATTAGGATCAAAATTATGTTTTGAATTTAATAAATTAGAAGTGTTATTATCAATCAAAATTTTATTTATAAATTTTGAATTTGAATTAGTATTAGAATTTTCTAATTTTAATTCATAATTCTTATTTATATTTTCATTATTATAATTATCAGATAAAATTTTCTCACTACTTAATATTTTATTATTATTGGCAATGTTATCTTCAGTAGTGCTATTTATATTCTTTTTATACGAATCTGATGTATCGTATTTATTATGGTTTACTTCTATATATATATTATGTTTAGTATATACATGTTTATTTGAATTATTTTAATATTTATTAATATATATATTTTTCTTACCATTATTATTATTACTATTATTACTATTATTATTATTATTATTATTATTATTATTATTATTATTATTATTATTATTATTATTATTATTATTATTATTTAATTTAAATTCCATCTTTTTTAAATTTTTTTTGGTATCCATATCAACTTTTGATATTTTCTTTATATGTCTGTTTTATTAAATAATTAATTTTATTTGAATAATTAGTATTTATAAATATAAAATTAATATAAAGTACATATTTTTTATTTTTAAATTTTTTTTGGATGAATTAATATGAAATAATTACTTTTTATTTCTCTCGGGTATATCAACTTTATTTTCTTCATAAATTGTTATATTTGATTCATCTATTTTTATATTAATTTCCTTCTTTTCTTTATTTTTTCTGGATTCTTTTCTTTTTGAGCCCTTAAAAGTTTTCTATATCGTAATAAAATAATAAAGAATATAAATAAATAAAATAAATAAATAAACATAAAATTACTATAAAATTATTGATACACTTACTGTATGCTTAATTTTAAGATTAATTGGTATATTTTGATTAATATTTAATTCAATAGTCATTTCACTTTGATTTAAATAATTATTCATTTTGTCATCATAATCATAATTAATTTCATTATGTAGCCAATTATCTACTTCTATTTCTATTATATTATTATTTAATGTAACTCATAATTATGAATATTATATGAATATTATGTAATATATAATATAAAAAATTAATAATAACCATCATTACTATCAAGAACATTTTTAAAAACATCATTAATATGACCAATTTCAATAGCTGGTAATGTTAATGCTTTTTCATTATATGGGAATAATTCATCTATTTTAATTAAAGTAAAAAAATAATAAATATTTTAATTATTACGTATTATTATATAATAAGTTCTTAACTATTAAATATATGTTTATTTAACCTTTATTATATAATAATGAATTTTTCTTCAATGATTTATTTTTTTTACATCTTGTTTCTCTATAATCTATTTAAATTATAATATTAATTAAAAACATATTAAATATACACTTATAAATATATTTTAAATTACTTTTCCAAGCTTTTTGAATTTTTTCAACAGCAATAATTTCTTGTGCATTATGAATTTTTTTCATTCTTTGATATTCTGGATATTAATACATTAATATTAACATTTCATTTCATTACATTATATTATATTATTATATACAGATATAATACCTCTCCATTTTTTTTGTATTACCGAAGCTGAATTATTATATTTAATATTCATTTTCTTCTTTTGATAAGCTGAATTGATAATAATATTTTTATTATTAATATTATTTGTTTATTCATATATTATATAATTATTTAAATTTTATAATAAAAACCTTTCCATGTATCACATATCTTAGAATATGCATGAATTTGTTGCAATAATATTTTTAAATTTTTATTTAAGATATAACCTAGTAAAAAAAAAATTACACATAAATATTATATATATATATATTATATAATATATAAAGATTAAAAATAATATATAAATACTTTTCCAATATTTTTCTATGGTTTTTACAGAATACGATATTTTTTTTTCTTTATTAATTTTTTCTTCTTTTTTCCTTTTATTAATTAAATATTCTATAAAATAATATTAGTTAATATTAATATATTATAAATTATATTTTTTTTTTGTTTATTTATTTGTTTCTGTAATTTATTTTTTAATTTTACTTTTCCAATTCCTTTGAATTACAATAGCATTTTTCTTTTTTATTAAAAATGAATTTCTTGCTTTATAACCTTACAATATTAATTTTAATAATATAAATATTAACATCTGTATTCATATCTTATATCTGTAAAATGAGTACTCATCTCATTATTATATTTATTATATAAACTAATTAAAATTACATCTCCAGTTTCTTTGAATTAAGCATGCCGCATGTTTTTTTTTGTTATAATATTCTAATAAATTTATAAATAATAATTTTAATAATGTTATTATCAATAATTTTTTCTATTTATATATAATTTTTCTTTATTATTATATACCACGCCATTTTTTTTGAATTATTATTGAACATAACTTTTTTTGAATTATTTTTTGTTTTATTTTTTTTATAAAGTTATTTTTAGTTATTGTTCTCTGTATAAATATAATACCTATTTAAATTAATAAATATTTACATTAATTAAATTAATAATTAAATATTATTTATTATTTACTAAAAAATTTTTAATTTCATACTTTTTCTATAGTTTTCATATTGCTTTTTAAGTTTATATATTTTCCATTGTTTTTGAATTAAAAGTGCCGATATATTTTTAATTTCATCTTCATTTTTTTTAAATTTAATATAATAGAATATACTTTTGGATTATAATAATATTAGTAGAATATAATAATAATAGTAATTATAATATTAACAAACGTATTTATTACTTTGTATTATCTGTCTCGAAAAGAGATATAATTTCCTTAATGCTTTCACTAGTATCATGAAATCCAGTTATCATATTATTTAAAGAGCCGTCATTTATAATTTTTAATTCATTAACTTCATTATTAGGAATTAATATTGAATTATTAGATTTAACTATTAATGTTTTTTGAATGCATTTATAAAAACCATAATTTAATATTATTAACTCGGGATCTAGATATTTATTTAATACCTTATATAAATATGAATATGAAAATAATTATTAATTACATATATATTATATAATATATCTTTATATATTGTTTTATAATTTGATAAGTTACTTTTTGTGACTTTGAAATTAATGATAATAAAGATAAATATGGTTGGGTATAATTTACACTACTATGTTATTTTATAAAAAATTATTATAATTAATTCTTTTTTATATAATAATAATACTAAAATTATATAAAAGTTAGAAAAATAAAATTTTACTCTTTACTATCAGTATTGAAGTTATTAATTTTTTTTGATTTAAAATAATTATTACATTCTTTCAAAATATTTAATTTGTCTTTCTGATTTATACTTCCATAAAATTCATTTTCATTGATTTTTATTTTATTTATTATCTTCAAAATATTTTATATTAAAGAAGTAAATAAATATTTTAATAACATTATATAATATTACTTATAATTAAAGTTATATGATATAAATTTACTCTTAGATTAGGAAATAAGATTTTTATATATAATAAAAATTTTGGATGTTTAGAAATAGGATTTTGTAGAAGATTTAAATTTAGTAATGAATTTGAGCATAATGATAAATTAAATAATGATTCGATATCTATTAAATAATGTTTTTTATTTATTATATACCTATTAGTTATATATAAACATGATAAATGTATATTAACATATTATATTAACATATATATATATTCATTACCATTAATATTATTATTGGATAAATTAATAACCTTTAAAAATGGACACGCCGATATTGAGTCAACAGTTTCAATAATATTTTTCTTTAAATTTAGAATTGTTAATAATGGTATCCATGATGTTAAATTAATATTGCTTATTTAAAAATTATAATAATAATAATAATAATAATAATAATAATAATAATAAAAGTATTTGGTATTTAATTAATATTAATAATATTTTTATAATAAAAATATTGTTAAATACATTAATTATAAATACTTTATTTTATTATCTTTTATTACGAGTTTGATTAATGACATATGCTGAGTATCATATGGTATATTTTGAATTATATTATTTGAAAGATTTATATAGCATAATCCTGGACTTGAAAAAATTTGTGGAATAATATCTGTTTTTAAATTATTATATTGGAGTTCTATATATATTAAATTTTTCATATCTTTAAATATTTTAAAATTTTTGGCCTTTATTAATGATATAATATTTATTATTATTGTTGTTGTTTTTTAACACAAAATACAATAAAAAATTAAAATACTCATTAAAAATTGTTTTATCATAAAATATTATATTATAACATATTATTTTATATCTTACTATATTATATTAAATTATATTTAATATACCTGAATTCTATTTAATAACAAAAAATTTAAGTTTTTTAAATCAATAAGACTTTTTATATTTTTGATTGGATTATTACTAATATTTAAAAAACGAAGATTTTGAAAATATTTTATATCCTATTTAAATGAATTATAATGAAAACATCATTATTATAGTAAAATTTTAATATAAATATGTAATTTTTATTTACACATAACTATATATATATTATATATATTTACATTAATATTGTTAATATTGTTTGTTGAACATGAAAGATATTTAATATTTAATTTTTTATTAAATATTAGTTTATCAATTAAATTGTCCTTATATATTTATATATATATATAGGTAGATAGATGCATATAGAAAAATATATATTATTATTTATTGATTACAATTTAAAAAGTTAATTATTTAAGTTTTTTCTTTTTAATATACATATTTAACACTTACATCCATTTTAATATATTCCAGTTTTTTTAAATCCTCAATAAATTTTACTGATAAAAGATTATTATTTGATATGTTTAATGCTTCTAAATTTGGTAGATATGTATCAAGAAATAAAATCTTATAAAAAGTTTGATTGTTTGATTATATATTTAGTTTAGTTCTTTTATTCAATTTTATTTTTTTAATATATAAAAATATATAAATAGTTAATTACTTGTGGTAACTCTGCATTTGATATATTTAAATATTTAATATTGTTGAAGAAATTTATTTCTTGATTCGAATTTAAAGAGAATTTTCTATCATATTGCTTTTCTAAAATTTTAAGAATTATATACTGATTTGCCAAAAATTCCTTTTTTAGCTTTGAATTTTTATTTAATATATTCATTTTTTTTTTACTATATGTATCATTATAACTATTATTTTCATTAATACATATATTTGAATTTGATTCTGGTTCAACTTCAATAATTTTTAATTCCTCATTTTCATCATCTTTTTCTAATTCTTCATCTTCATTAAAATTTCTTATTATATTATCACATCTAATGGTACTATTATTTCTCATATCAATGATATTTTGTAATATTTCATTATTTTTTGGATTGTTTTTAATATTATCAATATTTTTAATAAAAATATTATAATTTATATTACTATTTTGATTATTACAATTAACTTTTTCTTTATTAATTATTCTTTTATTATCTTTATTATAATCATTATTATCATAGACATTACTGAATGTTAGACAATCTTCATCGATATTATGATAATCACTGTTATTAATTGAATTATCTGGATTTTTTTCATTTATATTTTTATATTTATTTATACTATTATTAATACTATCAAAATTTATATTACTATTATTTTTATCTATTTTCTTGTTTTCATAGTTAGTATTTTCAAAAATAGGTTCTAATATTTTACTATATTTCCTATTATGTTCTTTTTGTAGTAGGCCTTCTTTATTTTCTAATTTTATATAATTAATATTTTCTTTACTTTCATTAAAACTTTTTTTTGATACTTTTTCTAAATTATCTGTTTCTGATAAATGATAGCTCTCATCAAAACTATTGTTATTATATTTACATGAAATAACTTTACCATGATGTTCATCTTTGTCTTCTTTGGGATAATTTATTTCATTTAATATTTGTATTTTTACTTCCAAATTTTCACTTTCTTCATTATATTTTCTTTTTTCTTTATTTTTATTTCCTTCATTATCTTGATTTTTATTTAATTCATTAAATTTACTTTCTTCTTGATTTTTATTTAATTCATTAAATTTATTTTCTTCTTGATTTTTATTTAATTCATTAAATTTATTTTCTTCTTGATTTTTATTTAATTCATTAAATTTATTTTCTTCTTGATTTTTATTTAATTCATTAAATTTATTTTCTTCTTGATTTTTATTTAATTCATTAAATTTATTTTCTTCTTGATTTTTATTTAATTCATTAAATTTACTTTCTTCTTGTTCTTGATTTTCACTAACTTCAATAAACTTTTTATAATTTTCGTTTTTTTTCTTAATGTTATTGTCTTTAATAGATATATCCATTTTTTGATTTTCACCATCAAATATACAATCAGTTTTATTTTTTACTTTCAAAAATTTATTTTCTGAAAAATTATTAACTATATTTTTAATTTCCTCATTATTTTTATTATTATTACTTCTATTTATTTTATCAGTATTAAGATGTTCATTATTATAATGAAATTTTTTATTTCTAATTTTAGTATTTTTTGATTCTTCATTATTAATGTTTTGATCTACAGTTTTTATATTTATATCTTCATTAGCTTCTTTTTCATCATTCATTTTATTATTATTCCTATTTATATTGCTACCGGAATTTTGTATTACTTCATTTTCTGTAATCATTATTTTATCATATACTATTTCTTTATTTTCAATACTTTTTTCATTAGTATTTTTGGTTTTTGATTCATTTATGTTTTCAAAATTTTCAGCATTCTTAAATCTTATACTATCTCTGTCATTATTGATATTTTCAATTATTTTGTTATATTTTATAACTTTATTATTATCTTCTTCATTAGTAATGGTTTCAATGACTTTATTATTTTTAAGCCCTGTATTATTTTTATCACTATTTTGGTTTTCAGTTATTTCATTGTTACTTTTATTCTCAATATAATTTTCATTACTATTTATGTTTTTTATAATTTCATTAATATCTGGTTCATTATCAGATTCATTATTATTTTTTTTTTCTTTTTCTTTATATTTATATACTTCAATACTATTATTTATAAAATTGTATTTCCTTATATTATTTTCTATATACTTATTTGAATCTAAAAATTCATCTATTTTTATATCTAAATCATCTTCATCTATCAAATTTAATTCCTCTTTCTCTTCTATTAAGGTTCTTAATAATTCTTCTTCTTGATTAAAGCATTCATCAATTTTTCTATTATTAATATAAAAATATAATTTTATAATTACCTATAATTCAGAAATACTTCATAATAATAAACAATTATTATTCAATTAAAACTAATAAAAATGATAATTACGTAAGTTTATATTCATAATCGTCTTCTTCATATTCACTATTACTTTCTTCAGTATTATTTTTTACTTTGATAATATTAATGTTTTCATTTTTAATTTCATTTATATCGTTAAAATAATTGTTAGTATTATTCTGCTTATTTAAAAGTTCTTCACTATTATTTAAAATTTGATATTCATCTCCTAAATCTTTATTATCTAAAATAAAATTATTTAATATTTAACTTTAATGTAATTATATTAATTATTATTAATATATTAATTAAAATATGACAATACCATTATCATTATTTAAAAATGAAAATAATTCATTTTCATTTTTATTATTATCCTCAATACTTCTCATCAAATCATTCCATGAATCTAAATTCTTATTTAAATATATATAAATTCCATTATATCAGTATACTAATATTCATTATATTATTTTATATTATTAGTATTACTTTTAAACCGTCAAGTTCATTATCATCGTTACCATATAAATTTAAACTATCTCCTATATTTGTAATAATATCATCTTCAGTATTTATTATTTCAATTTCTTCCGTATTATCAATTATAACTTTATTTTTACTACTAGTAGTCTTATCGTTTTTATTATTTGTGTCTTCATTATTAATATTATTTTTCAATATTGAATCTTCCATATTAATATTCCCTTTTTTAATATTATTTATTTAATAATTATTATAAATATATTTTTTTATTTATATTATTTAATAATTCTTTATATTTTATATTTCTGTTTTATCAGCTACAATAATACCATGAAAATTATTTAAAATATTATATTAGAAATAACTATATATTTAACTTCTATAAACTAAAGTTTTAAAAAAAAAAAATTGTTCAGATTTTAATTAATTAATCATATTTATGTTTTTTTTAATTATTTAATTATTAAAAATATTTATTTAAAATTAATATAAACGTAAAGTTTAAAAAAAAAAAAAAAAAAAAAAAAAAACAGTTAAAACTTTAAAAATCATATTTAATTAAAAGTTTTTAAATATAATATAAATTTTATATAAAAAATTAAATTTTCGAATTGTAATAAAAAATAAAATATATTATATTTATATTGTATTTAATAAAGCTATATACAATCTTTTTTTTTTTTATTTTATTCGTATATTTTTTATATATAAAAATATGAATTTAATCATATTTTTTTTTATTTTATTCGTATATTTTTATATATAAAAATATGAATTTAATCATATTTTTTTTATTTTATTTGTATATTTTTATATATATAAATAAGAATTTAATCATATTTTATTATTTTAAAATTGAAGTTTCAGTTGTTACTAAATCCTTGATGTATATATAAAGCATTTATATACATATATTTTTTATTTGATGTTGTATTTATTTCTTCTTTAAATTTTGATATTAAAGAATTCAAAATTGTTATATGTTCATTATATTCATCAAAGAATTTTTTAATATATTTATTTCTACGTTCAATTACATTTAAAAAACCATTGCTATAAGCTTCTTTTGAATTAGTATATTTTGAAATTTTAAATGGGGTTTTTATTGTAAATTCCATATGCAATGATTTATAATCAATATCTAATAATTCTCTTTTAATTTCAAACTCTTGTTTATTCTCAAAGTCGGTGGCTTCTTGAGTTTCATTCTCTGAAAAATTATTTATAAAACTTTTGTTGCTACTTTTTACTTCACATGTTATATATTATATTTATTATAATATTTTAAAAAATATTAAAATAATATAATATTAATTTATCGATTAATATCAATATTTTATATCAAAGAAAATTGTTTATATTCTTTACCTTGTACTTTTTTTCTATATGAAGGTGATGCCATTATATTATATAATATTTCAGTAACGTATAAATTACGTTCTGAAAATTTTTTAATATTTGATACGCAAATATTATATATATCATTATATATATTATCGACTTCTAATAATTTATTTTCTTTTTCAGAAATAGCTTTCTCTTTATATTTTTCTAATTCAATTTTATTACTATATGGCTTTATTAATGAAATATCTATATCCTATTATATATATATATTTAAACATTTATTTATATATAATTTAAATTGAATTTTTATCTAATTTAAATATATATATATATATATATTCATATATACATTTCTTTGTAGAATTCCTTGAATTTGTTTATCGAAATGACTCATTTTTTCTAGCCATTGAATATTCTGAGTTTTTTGAACATTTAAATATATCGATTTAAATATTTTTTTTGAAATCACACTTGAAATATTGTATAGCGTATCTTTCATATTTTTTTCATATTCTTTAAATATAAAATATTAATATAAATATTTAATATATAAAATAATAAAATAAAATAGTATAAATATATATATCATATTCATTTTATATATATTTTCATTTATACTTAATAATTTTACCATCAATAAATATTTCTTTTTTGTTAATAATATTATCGATCATCCTTGTGAATTCATTATTCACATATTCAGTAAATTTAGTTATATCTGGATATCTTTCTGAATAATTTGTTGGATCTTTATAGAATGATTCACCAATAGCAATTACTGAATTATAACTATTATTTTTCATTTCCAAAATTATTTCTTCAAAATTACTTTCAAGTACTTCTTCTATATTATTTATATAAAAACTTTTCTTTACATTTTGATCTATTTGATCATTTTTTTTTTTTTTACTTGATTCATCATTATCATTACTTAATTCATCTCTTTTTAACCATTCTTCGAAGTTTATATATTTAATTGATTTCATCATATCATAATATGAATCTCTATCTAATTCATCATTAAATCCTAATAGATATATTCCAAGACTATTAAATATCTTTTTTATTGTGTATATATAAGATAATATTTTTGGAACTGTTGCTATTGTTTGTTTCTATTTAAAATTAAACTTTTATTAGTAATTGCTAAAAAAAATTAGTAAATTAAATTTAAATGTAATGAATTCATATTCAATTACTTTTTCAAGTTCTTTATATAATGATTCAACCATATCTTTTGCTTCATTGATTTCTTTATTAAAATTGTTAATTTTAAAAATCTATATTTTATAAGAAAAAAAAATTAATATATATTAATATTTTCATAACAATAACAATAACAACAACAATAATAATAATAATAATAATAATAATAATAATAATATATTAATTTTTAAATAATTAAATAAAATGATATATAGATTTATATATATTTTATATTTAATATTAAAAATGAACAACATTATTGTCGTTGTTGTTGTTATATTATTATTATTATTATTATTATTATTATTATTATTATTATTATTATTATTATTATTATTATTATTATTATTATTATTATTATTATTATTATTATTATTATTATTATTATTATTATTATTATTATTATTATTATTATTATTATTATTATTATTATTATTATTATTATTATTATTATTATTATTATTATTATTATTATTATTATTATTATTATTATTATTATTATTATTATTATTATTATTATTATTATTATTATTATCATTATTATTATTATCATTATTATTATTATTATAATTATTATTTGAAAAAAATATACTAATTAATCATATTACAGATGCTAAAATCTTCATATCAAAACTTTTTATATTTTTTCTAATGGTTTCATAAAATTGATTTTCACATAAATGCATCTTTATTTTATTATTTATATCAAGCAAATTATTTTCTAATTTATCTTCAATTGAAATAATTTTTTGATTAAAGCTATTATAATATGGTTTAATATCATCATAAAGCTTTTCACCATTAGGAATCATTTCCCATGCATATGGATTTTTGTTTCTTGATTCTTTAATCATTAAACGTTTCTTTAAAAAACGTATACACATATATATTAATCAGTAAACAAATTTTTATTATAATTTTATATATTTTTATTAGTTTATTTACATTATTATATTCTTCCGTTGCTTTATCAACTAAAATCTTTAATTGATCAATTTTTTCCTTTGTCTTTTTTTCAAATTTATAATGTATTTCTGATGTTATCTTATCAGAAGGTATATTTATATAATCATTCATTTCATTTATTATTTTATTTGCCCTTTCTTCTAAATCAGTAATTGTATTTTTATATTTATTTTTCATTTCTTCAATATTATATGTTAAAATTTCTGCTTCAATAACTGCTTGACTTTTTTGTTCACTTATTTCAGCTATATAATTATTATAAATTTTTATTTTTAATACACTTTTTATTATTATCTTTAAAAAAAAAATTCTTAAATTGTTTTATAATTTAAAAGAAATATTAATAAAATTAATAGTAATAATTTACCAAGTTTTTCTTCATATACTGTATCTTCTTCGTTATTATGATAAAATTCTTGATTAAATTTATTCTTTAATTTTTTTAATTTGATATTTAATTTTTTATGAAGTATATTTCCTGATTCTTCTTTCCAATTATCAATGTTTCTTATTAATAAAGTTGCAAAATGAGTTCTAAAATTTGATATTAAATCATGAGGAATAACATTTAGATTTATTAGTTTTAATTCATTAAGGTCATCAAGACTAAAATCAAATGGTACAATTTTCTCTTCAGCTAATTTTATTTTTATAAATGCAAAATTTTTAAAAAAAAAATTTTTTTTATTAATTGCTATAAATATTTATAATTTAACTATAATTAATATATAGTATTAATTTGTATTTACGATTCTTTGATTTATTCGTATATATGATAGCATAATTTAAATAATCATAATTATTTGTAATATCTAATACAAATTCTCCTACATATTAAAAAAAAATAAAATAAAAATTTTAAAATCTAATTTATATATTATTAATTATAATGATTCAATTATTTACCTTCACATGAATTTCCATTTACATTACTAATATTGATACTACTTTTAGTATTAATAGCACTTCCTGAATCACTAAAATTGCTTTTCTTTTTAATATCATTATTTACTAAATGTTTTTTCTTGTTTTCATGAATACTTGTATTAATATTATCATTTTTTGTTTTTTGATGAATTATATCTAATGATAATAAATTAAAAATTGCAATTTTATATTTTTCAAAGCAAGAATTTATTTCTTTATTACATAATTTTAAATCATTTTCTATTATTTCAATAACTCTGTGATAATCTTTTTAATATAAAAAGGTATAATTTTAATATATAAATTTAAATAAATATCATATTGCATAGTTTACAAATAATTAAAATTTAAACATAATTATTTAGTTAATTATTCATTATATTATTTTTTACCATTTTCGTAATTTTTTAAAATATCTTTAATTTCTTTATATTTATTTGTAATATTTGGTTCGAATTCAATTTTTCTTAAATTTTCTATTTCCGTATTTAATTGTTCTTTCCTTATAATTACTTCTTTTTTTGCTTCATCAAAATCTTTTTCAATTTTTCCTTCAATAATACCTTCAATCCCATTAATATGTTCCTAATAAAATAGCATTAAAAAATTAATTAATTATATTCTATTTTAAATAATTATTACATTTTTGTAAATAATTAATATATTTAAATAAATACATTTTGTTGAGTTTTAATTGATACTAAAACTAAAAATATTTCACCAAGAACACGAATTATTTCTTTATTCTTTTTAAAACAACTTCTTATTTTATTATATATTGTTGGAAAATCCTCTTCATCATAATTATTCAATTCATCAGATAATTTATCTAATTAAACATATAAAAATAATTAAAAATTTTAATAAACAATATAAAAAAAATATAATTAAAGATCTAATTGAATTTTTTAGTCATCTTTATAGCATAAATATACATACTATTAATTAAACAATCTGCATCAATATTTTCATTACATTCTAATATTAAATTTCTTGTTTTTGCTTTTAAATCATCAACAAATTGAACTTTCAAATTATCATAATTTGTATATTCAAGTGCTAAATCTTTGAGTGATTTATCTACCATAGAATTTATATTTTCATTTGTGTTTTGCCAATTTATTAAAAATTCTTCATTAATATCTTCATATTTTGAATCGTTTAAAATATTAACTTGATCAATTTGATTAGAATAATAAAAATAGATTTTCTTTTGAATTTCATCATATTCAAACTTGAAATAATGTGAATTTTCTTTAATAGTATTACCAAATTCATTAATAAGATATGGAATACGTTCTTTTGCCCAATCATTTTCAAAATACTTGCGAGATATTTGAAACTCTTTAAAAATATCTGCATCATTCAATAAAAGCTTTTTACATAATAATAAAATATTTTCTTTGGTTATAACTACTGTTTTGTTTGCTTTATATGACTCCTCTAATAAAAAATGTAAAGGTTGAGTAGGATTTTTATTCACATAATTTTCTATTATTGCTTTAATTTCATTAAGCATTTCCTGTAAAGTATTATTTGAAGAATCTTCAAATTCCTTTACCAAATTTTTATTTAATTCTTCTCTCTGAGAAATATAATTCCATAATTCATTAATATCATTTTTTACATATAATTTGATATCTTTTTCGAAAAATTCTTTCTGTCTTTTTGAAATATCTATTATATTTAAACATATTAAATATTAATAAATATTATTAATTATTAATAAAAATATATAATTACATTATTTTACCTTCATAATTATTATTATAATTATTATTTAAATCTTTCATTTCTTCTTCAATTGTATTTGAATATTTTTCCACTAAATCTTCAATTTTAATTTTTATATCAGTTAAATTTTGTGAAGATTCTTCTTGATTTCGAACTAAAAATGTTTTTTGAGATTTAAATATATTATTACTAGAATTAACTTTTGTAGGAATTGATGGTGAAAAATATATATTATTTTTATATGAGTTTTCATTATCCTCTGTGAGATCACTTTCTTCGGTCCTTTTTAAAGTATTATGAGTATTTTTATCATCTATTAATTCATCACCATCTTCACTAAATTGAATAATATTAGAAACTCGACTATCATCAAATTTCAATGATTCTTTAGAAACGGGCAAAGCATGTTGATTATGTAATTTATTCATTTTTTTTATTTATTTGTTTGTTTTATTTGCCTTTTATTTTTGTTATTAATATTATTGTTTAATAAATAATACTAATATATTAAATTATTAATTCATTATCAATTTTTTTATTATTTATTAATAAATTTAATATAAATAATCTAACTTAACAAATAAAGATAAAATAAAATAAAATAAATATTTTGTTTTCAAAATTTTAAAAATCTTATATTTTTTTATTTAACTAAAAATTAAATTTATTTAAATTTTATTAATAATTTTAATTTATTGTTTTTTCTTTTTTTTTTTTTTTTTTTTTAAAATTTTTTTTTAAAATAAAATTTTTATTTGGAAATTTATTTATTTATTTATTTATTTATTTATTTATTTATTTATTTATTTATTTATTTATTTATTTATAATTCTTATATTAATTATAAAAAATATATTTATATAGAATAGAAGTTTGTAATATACAATACTAAAGATGGAAAAAATTAAAAAAGACATAATATTAAAAACTATCGAAAATAGATCTTATGAAAAGTAAATATAAATTATATTGATATTGATATTATATATTTTCATAATACTTAATTTTATTTTAATATAGTTTAAATAAAGGAAATAAATGTTTTAGCCAAAACAAAATTGCTAATGCAATTTCATACTATGCGCGAGCAATATATCTTAATAATAAGGAACCAATATTTTACTTTCAAAAAGCTGAAGCATACATGTTAATTGGTCAAACAGATAATGCAATTGAAAACTATATTGTATGCTTAAAAAAAATAAAGAATATTAAAGAAGAAGAAAAAATTAAAAAAATAGAAGAAGAAAAAAAAAAGCAAGAAGAAGAAAGAAAAAAAATGTTGCTAGAAAATGAAATGTTGCTTCTTGATAAAGATTCTAAGAAAAATGAAATAGAACTTAATAATGAAAAAAGTAAAGAATTAAATGAATTAAGTAATATGTATAATAATATTATAAGCTATGATAGAAATTTATTGGAAAAAAAAGAATCTCATAATAATTCAATTAAATCAAAAAAAAATGTTAAAAAAAGAAATAATTCTAGTGCTACTAAAATAAAAAGAAAAAAATCCATAAAAAATAAAAAAGATGTTGTAATCGTTAAATATGATAGAAGTAATAAGCCAATTACATCAAATGAAGAAATGAGTAATAATAAAAATGAAAACGAAAGTGAAAGTGAAAATGAAAATGAAGACGAAGATGAGGATGAGAATGAGGACGAGGATGAAGATAAAGAGGAAAATGAAAATAAAAATGAAGATGAGGATGATGATGAGAATGAAAATAAAAATAAAATTGATGATGGCAATAAAAATAAAAGTATTAATAATCTTCAAAAAGAAAATATATGTAATAGTACTAAAGAAAAAATTAATAATAGTTATTCAAATAATAAATTAAATAATGAAATAAATAATAGTAAAGATAATAAAATATTAAAAGAAGAAAGCATAAACGAAAATAATGATAATATTAAAAATGAGCATCAATCCACACTAGGAGCATCAAACAAAAATGATGATGATGAAGAAAATAATGATGAAAACGATAATAATGAATACAATGGTAAAAATAATAAAGAAAAGGAAAAAAAGGAAAATAATATAGAAAATAATACAGAAAATGAAAATAAAAATGAAACTAAAGTAAATAAAAAAAATAAAAAGGATAAGAAAAATAAAAAAAAAAAAAATAGTACATTGAAATTATCAAAAAAAAATAGTATATTTAAAAAGCAGGAAGAAATAAAAGAAATAAAAACACCTGAAAAAAATAATCCAAAAAAGTTAAACAGGAAACCTTCTAAAAAGCAAATAGAAACTCCTCTAAACCCTAGTACATCTAAAGAAGTAGATCAAGATGAAGGAATTATAAAAGATGAACCATATTGTAATAGTTCATTCGTATCAAAAAGATTATGTAAAGCTCTATTTTGTAGTGGTCAGTTATATGTAGATAGTGGTATTTATGACGAAGCCTTAAACTGTTATAGTAAAATATTGGCAATTGATAAAAACTACCCACATGTTAATTTAATTTTGTAATGCTAATTAATATGATAATTTTTAATTTTTATTTTTCTTTTTTTTTTTTTTTTTTTTTTTTAAAACTAACAAAAATTAAAATATTATTTTGAAACTATATTATTATAGAACTTGCATTTATATTGAGATACAAGATAAAGAAAAGGCGTTATATTATATTAATGAGTGTATTAATAATGAAAACGATAATGCAAATTATTATGTAATCCGTGCCAAATTTTATCAAATGAATAATGAAGTAGGAATTTGATCCGTTAAAAATTTTACATATTAATAATAATTTATTTATAAAATACATAATATTATTAAATAATAATAATATATTTATAAAATAAATAATATTATTAATACAGGTTTCGTTAGTAAATAATGATAGATTAAAAATTTTAGCTCTATCTCCCGAACACCCAGAATTAGAACCAATTAATAAATATATTATTAATATGACAACATATTACAAAAATAGAGCTGATGAAATGGTTCAAAAAGAACACTTTGATATTGCTGTTGATTTTTTAAATTTAGCAATTGAATTAGACTCAACAGATTGGTTATTGTATTTTAAAAGGTTAATATTACTTTTTATTTATTTATTTATTTATTTATTTATTTATTTATTTATTTATTTATTTATTTATTTATTTATTTATTTATTTATTTATTTATTTATTTATTTATTTATTTATTTATTTATTTATTTATTTATTTATTTATTTATTTATTTATTTATTTATTTATTTATTTATTTTTAATTTTTTATTTATTAAATTTAATTTTTAAAATTAACTTAATATAATAAAATAAAAAAAAATAAAAAAAAAATAAAACAAAATAAAATAAAAAAATTTATACTTAAATGTTTTATATAGAGGATTATTATTATGCGATATTGAAAAATATGAAGAATCTATTAAGGATTTTGAGTATTTGTTATATGAAATAGATCATGATAAAGATAAAGATTCAATTATTGAAGAACATTTATCTACAATATATAATCAATACGCAACATATACATTCAGGTATAAAAAAAAAAATTAGTAATTTTAATTGATTTAAATACTATTTAGTCATAAATATTAAAACTATAATATTATATATAGAAATGGTAATTTAAAAAAAGCAATTGAATTATTAAATCAAGGAATAATATATTGTTCTTCTAATACTGTAATATTAAGAAATCTTGGAGGTATATATAATTAAAATTAATATATAAAAAAAAAAAAAAAAAAAAAAAGTAAAAATAAAATTTTTTAATTAAGTATTAAAAATTATTTATATATTATATATAATAACAAATAATACATAATTATAGACTGTTATTTGACAGAAAATAAAATTGATAAAGCTTTATATGAATATGAAATGTTTATTGATGAATATAAAAAGAAAAAAATTATGACAGATGAAGAAAAACAGGAATGGATTGAAGTTAATAGATTATGTGGAATAATTATATCATGTTATGCTTCTAAAAAATATAAGGAATTAAAATTTGAAGAATCAATTGAAAAATATACAGAGGTATATTTATATTTATATAAATAACAAAATGAATTTAATGTACTAAATTTATTATTTATAAACTTAATTCATTAGGCTATATCATATTATTCGTTTGATGTAAACTTTTATATTGGAAGAGCTAAAGCATATATTCACTTAAATGTAAATAATTATCAAAATAATTTGAATATTTTATTTCAGATTACTTTTATTCATATATAAAATATATACTATATATATTTAGAAATTTTCAAATGCTGCTGAAGATTTATGTGTTATTTTAAATTTGGATCCTGAAAATAAAAGTGCACATTCATTATTAGAGCAATTAGAAAATAACTTTAACACAACAGGAAATCAAAGAATTCCTGCTTTTCATCCTCAAAAAATATTAAAAAACCATCCACAAACAACATTAGAGGCAGAAAAAATTATTAAAGAAAGGAATCAGAAAAAAAATGAGCAATATAATATGGAAAACAAAAATACTAATGAATTTATTAATGAAAATGTTAATAATAATAAAATAATTAAACCAATAAGTTCACTGTCAAAACATATTAAAAATATATCAGATATTGAAAGTAATCATATTAATAATAAAATTTTAGATATGAAAAATGACAATAGCCTCAATTTAAATAATATAAATAATAATAATAATAATGATAATAATAATAAATCACCTATCAAATACCCTGAATGCTATAAGTCATTAGCTAAACAAGTTCCATCATATTTAGTAAATGCTTTATTCCAAGATATACCAAAAGAAAAAGTTAATGTTATTAAGAATAAATTGATATTTTCTGATCCTGAATCTGGTGGCATCAAAGAAAAAATCGATACCAATCAAGAATTAAATATTAAAAAATTTAAAAAAGAAATTATTATATGTGATGATGAAAATGGAAACTATGAAACTGATAATGATTAAAAAAAAAATCATGTTTATCATTAAATTTTAATAAATTTATAATAATAATAATAATAATAATAATAATAATAATATATTAATCATATTTATTAATTGTTCATAATAATTTAATTTTTACTAAAATTTTAAGAAATTGTTTGTTTGTTTGCTTGTTTATTTGTCTTCTTTTTTAGTTTGTTTTTTTATAATTATTATATCTCTTTTATTTTTTTTGTCTTGTTTTGTTTTGTTTTATGCTTAATATTTTATATTTTATATTTTATGTTTTCGATTTTTTGATTTTTTGATTTATAATCATTGTTATTTCTTTTATGATATTTATACAAATATATTTTTAATATATTAATAATATTTTTCTTTTTTTTCAATTTATATATCTATTTCTATTTTTTTATCTTTAAAATTCATTATTTAATATTTAGATTATATGTTGTATTTTAGTTCATAATTATTTACTTCCATTTTAATGCTTTTATTTTTCTATTAATTTTTCATTTTCTAATAAATCATTTTTAGAATTATTTTTAAATAAATATATACTATTACTTATATTATTATTTTAATATAAATTATTATAAATAAAATTCATATAATTTTAATATAATTAAAGAATACCTTCCATAATAATAATTTTTATGTTATGGAATTGCTGAATATTAAGAACATAAATGATATATGGAATAATCAAATTATAATATAATAAATAATTTGAATTAGCCAAAGCATACACATTATTTGAAATATAAAAAAAATATAATATGATCCTAGAAAAAGATTTCTTATATACTAAAAACAAATATATATATATATATATATATAATTAATTCTTTTTACTTAAAAACATTAATTTAATATTTCGATACTTAATAATAATAGTAATAATAATAATAATAATAATATCATACCTATAGAAACAAAAACCAATAAAAATACCAATTTATTCAGAATAAATAATTAAATAAATTATTAAATAAAAATAATAAATAATTAAATATACATAATAAATAATTAAATATTTTATTCTTTAAACATTAAAAAATATATTCTTAAAAATACATTTTATTTAAATAAACTGAATAATAAAGAAAAAAAATTGAATAATTAATAATATAAATTTATATTATCCATGTTTTCAAAGATATCTTTTAACTGATCTATCACGTCTAAAATTCCTTGTTTATTAGTTGTTTTTATTGAGTTTAATTTCTTCAACCAATATGATGAATCAATAGTTGAACTACCATATTTCTTCTTTAATTTTGATATAATTTCATAGAAAGTATTTAGTCCTACTATTTCTCTATGGATATTTATATTTATTGTGTTCAGAATTTTAGATACAACTTCTGCATCCTTTTTAATTTGTTCTTTCTTATCATTTGGTGGATAATCAATATCCACGTTATTCAATACATTTTCTTTAATGTAGTTTAATAAACCTTCCTTTTTTAGTTCATTGCACAGATAATTAAACCATAACGCATAATTATTTGTGCCTTTTAATATTAATAAATTATTAATCTCGCTCATGGGATAATAATAAATTTTTAATTTATTAATATATTAAAATTTTTATTAAAAATTTTATTTATGATATTTTAGTCTTTGCTCTTCTTGAGACTCTTAATCTATTAACCGACTATCGGTAGAAAAAGACACAAAGACAAAATAATACCTTTAATATTGTTTTGTATTAATAATTATTATTAACACTTTTTTTATTTAAGTTTTTTATAAAAAGTAAAAGAGAGAGTACAGTTTTAAAGTATAACAATTGTTTAGGTGTAAAAAAGAAAAGTTAGTTTTAGGGGGAATAACATTTACTTTTAATATATTAAAACTAAATTATTTATATAGTTTTACATAAAAGAAATTATATAATATGTTATAATTTTATGAAATTTATGTATTAAAATAGTCCAAATTAGAGAAAATTTAGTCTTAGAAAATTTAGAAAATTTAGATATAAATAATAATTATCATAATATGTAAATACACACATTCACCAACAAACCAATTTATTCTTTAAGAATAACAAGGTTTGAGGGGATATGTTAGAATATGTGAAATGTGAATATTCTATGTATACATTAAACATGTATATTACATTACGTTAGTACCTAAAGGATATATTTAATTCTAATAAAATTAATAAATATATAAATAATTATTATTTTAAAAGAAATAATATATTCTATTAAAAAAGAATTATAAAAAATTATTTTTTGTTTATAAAAAAATATTTTTACAATTGAATATTAATAAATTATATATAAAAAAAGAACATTTAATATTTATATAATTATTATTTAATTAATAAAAAAAACAAGCCACATATGGAAGCACTCCATATTGGGAAACGAACTAGATTCCATTAAAATGGGGATCGTTCATTTATCAATGTTGCGTATTATTGTTTAAATAAAGCCATACATTTTTAAGATATTCTATACAATCATAAATAAGTATATAAATAATTATTATTTTAAAAAAAATTATATTTTTTCAATTAAATATTATTAAATAACTATTTCCAAAGAAATAATAATATATTCTATTAAAAAAGAATTATAAAAATCATTTTTATATTTTAATATTAATAAATTATATATATATAAAAAAAATATTTATTATTTATTAAATATATTATTTATTTAATTATTAATTTTTTGATTATTAAAAAACAAGCCACATATAAAATTCGCCACATTGTGAATGTATGATTGCGAAATGCTCTACGATTCCATTAAAATATATCTAGGGTTAGGAAATGATATATGTTAGGTTAGGTAAATTTTATACTAAAATAAAATTAATATATAGACTGAAGACTTTTGTCTCCCCCATATATTAATATGAGTGTATGTTTAACCACCATACCGGCATAAGCAAATAAACTTTTGTACAGAAGCACCCTACGTGATCCTCAAGGGAAAGCAGAGCCCACTATATAAGTCACCTCCCTGTCATTCCGGAGGAGCTGGAAACAATACATAATATAAATTAATTATAAAGTGTTAAAATTTTAAAATGTTTAAATAAAAAAAACTTTTTTTTTTTTTATTAAATTTTATTCTTAATATTTTGATAAAAAATTTTTTCTTTATTTTATTTTATTATCAATTTCACTTTTCGTTAATTTAAAAATTTAAAAATTTTAATAATAAAGCAAAAAAATTACTAATTTTATTATAGAATATAAATATAAATTGTTATAATTTATAATTTATTAAATTTTTTTTTTTTTTTTTTTTTTTTTTTTTTAAAAAAAAATTTAAAAATAGAACTGTATTTCGTTGGAAGACATTTAAAAATTTAGTGATTTAGTGCTTTCCAAAAAAAAAAATAAAGATTAAATTAATGTATAAAATATTTTTAATTTATTATTAATTGATAATATTTTTTTTTAGAAAAGCATTGTTAATTTATTAAGTGTTTTATCAACAGAATTTATATATTTAATATAATGCAATAAAAAAAAAAAAAAAAAAACTTTATATATTAACATTGTAATATATATACTTTTTTTTATATATTATTGATAATAAAAAAATAGAAAATTGGAAAAAAGATAAAAGTACAAAACAAAAAAAAAAAATTAAATTAAAAAACCGTTGTGCTTTTATTCTATTCAATATTTTTAATTATTAAAATCTGTTTTAGTTTTAGTATATCTAATTAATGAATTTTTCGTTGCTTATCTTTATTTTGGTTTTTAATTTTTAATGTAATAATTTTATTACAAGTATTATTAAATAAATAAAAAATATATATAAACATATTTTTTAAATTAAATAACTATAATATTTCAATATTTGGTATAGCTTATAATTTAATATTTTGATTTAATACAAATAAAATATTTTTATTTTAATTATTATTTTTTTTTTAAACTTTCATTTTTAAATTTATTAAAATAGAAATATAATTATAATTTAATAAAAATTAAATAATATTTATTTAAATCATTTTTTTTATTTATTAATTATTAAATAATTTTAATTTCTTTTTATTTTATTTTTAATTATATGTATTAATTAATAAAATCTTAAAAGTTTAATTATTATTTAAATTTTGATTTATTTATTTTTACAGTTCTATTGTATTTATTTTTTTTTTATTGTATTTATCATTATTTCATATAATTAAGTATACAGTATTTATTATAAAGGAAAAATATTTAACTTTTTTTTGTAATATAAGTTATATTCAATATTATAAAAAGGATATAAATAATTATGTAATCGATGGAATTACAAAATTAAAATTCAAAAAGTAATATTTTTTTTTTATTATTCTTAAAAAATATTATTTTAAAATAAGCTATTATTATATAAAGGAAACTTTTTGAATAAGAGTTTATATAATAAAATATTTTTTTTATTAAGAAGAATAGAAAATAAATTATAATTAATTCTAGATAATAAAGTATTTTTTCATGGTATTGTATATTATTTGAATTAAAATTTAATATTTTTGTTCAGAAATTTTATAAATAATATATATTAAAGAAAAATAAGAAAATTAATTAAACTATTTTTAATGTACTGGATTTTAATAATATGATTTTTTTTGTATAATTTTGTATATTACATTTAAAAGCAAAATGAATGACAATAAGAAATAAAAAAATAAGTAAAATTGTTCACTTAATAAAATTTGAAATAACAAAAAAAAAAAAAAAAAAAAAAATAAAAAAAAAAAAAAAAAAATCAATGTAATAATGAAATAATAATTTACTACAAAATATATTGTAAAGTATTCAATAAAAATTATTATATATTTCTCAGTGATAAGATTGATAAGATAATAGAAAATAAAAAAAAAAGGAAAATGAAGAGAAGAAATTGGATAAGATTTTAATATTCAAATAAATGTTTTTTTTTTTTTTTTTTTTTTTTTTTTTTTTTTTTTTTTCATTAATTCAATCTTTTCAATTTAATCTTTTCATTAATATTATATTTCTTAATTAATATAATAAAATATTAAAATAAAATATATATTTTAACACAAATATATATATAAAATATAAAATTATATGTTATTTAAATACAATATATATTTAATTTAAATATTACATTCTTAGTTAAAATAAGTTATATTATTTATATTATTTGGTTTTGAATTTAAAAATTAATATCATAAAATAAAGAGTAAAATTTAATTTTTTTTGATTTTATACTATTTAATGTTATATTAATAAAATATATAAAATAAAAATTAATTTATTTGTATTTTTTTTTTTTTTTGAACTATTTTTATATAATAATATATTTTATTCTAAATATCATAAATTTTCTATTTTTTTAATTGTAATAATAATTTTTTTTTTTTTAAAATATTTATAATTTGTTATATCAAATAATTATATATTTTAATATAATTAATATATATATATTTATTTATTTTAAATATAATAATTATAATAAATAATTGGATAAAAAATAGAAATAAAAATAGAGAAAACAATAAAAAAATTAAAATTATATATACTTGATGATAAAATGGAGTCAAGAGATATTTATAATGAACTATTTGGTAAAAATTTTTTTAATATTGATATTGACCCGTCATTAGATTTGAATATTGTAAAAGATGTATGCATATTATTATTATTAATTTATATATATTTTCTTCCATATTAAATCATAATAGTTGAAAATTTAATAATAATAGGATTATTATTATAATATCATTTTTAATTATAAATCCATAAAAAATTAATTAAAATTATATATATTATAATTTAGGTCATGATAAAATTTTCTGAAAATGAACTTGAGAATACTGGAATAGATTTTGATGCATTTAAATGGTCGTTATCTGGTATATTTTAATCATAACATTGAAATAGACTTATAAGAATTTGTATTATTAACATTTTTTTTTTTAATAAATTCTAATTATAGTAATATATATATATATATATATATATTTTTATAGAATTATATGGAATAATCCTTGGAATGTTTAACAAATATAATGCAATTAAGGATGAAATATCGTTAATTCATATTTTTAAATTTGTAGCTGAAATTCGATCAACATATAATGATGTTCCTTATCATACATTTCGACATGCATCTGATGTTTGCTTCGTTACTTATTATATGTTCACAGAACTTCGATCAAATATATATTTAAAATATTCACGTTTAGAAGTAATAGCAATGTTAATTGCAGCATTAGGTCATGATATGTATCATCCAGGATATAATAATCTCTTTCAAATTAATACAAAATCAGAACTTGCAATTAAATACAATGGAAAATCAGTTTTAGAACAATATTCTGCTGATTGTTTAGTAGAATTAGTAGAAAATTCAAATATTCTTGATTATTTAAATCTTTATCCTAATTTAGATAATGAAGCATCTGATACATATAATAAATTATCAGCAACATCAACATCTCCATTAAATGAAGAAAATAATAAAAATGAATCAAATAATACAAATAATACATCAATAACATTAGATAATAAGGATACAGTAAAAAAATCATCAATATCATTAAACAATCATAATGAAAATGAAAGTCATAGATTCGAAAATATATCGAAAGAACCAGTTATTCCTAAAGATATGGAATTTGAATTTAATTTATTAGATAAAGAAATAGAAGAAGGTTTGAAAACACCTAACGATATTTATAATTTAAAACGTGAAAAGATAAAAAAATTTTTTTGTGATTTAATTGTGGAAGTTATATTAAGTACAGATATGAGTACGCATTTTCAATTACAAGATAAACTTGCAGAGATTTCTTTAACTCTTAATCCATATAATGAATGCTTTTTTTCAATGGAAAATGATCTTGAAAATATAGAATCTTATACTAATAGTGGTAATAATATTAATACTAACTCGTTAATATCATTATCCTCAATAAAAGGAAATAATATAGATTTATCATCACAATTGGTAGTTTGTGATGAGGAGTATGTTAATATGGAAGAATCATGTATAGATAAAACTCAAGTTGCTATTAACAGTACAGAATTTAAAGAAAATTCCAATTCTAATTGTAATAGCAATTATTTGGTAATATATTATTATTATTATTATTATTATAATTATTATTATTATTATTATTATTATTATTATTATTATTAATATTTTATATTATTAATATTATACTATCATAATTGATAATATATACATATATAAACTATAATTAAATTAAATTTTATTTTATATAAATATGATAACGATGATAAAATAATAATAATATAATAATAATGTAATAATAATGTAATAATAATAATAAAAATAAAAATAATAATAATAACATAATATTAATAATAACAATAAAAGCCAATAGATGAAAGAAAAAAAGAAACAGCATATGATAATTGTCCAGATTCTATATTAAGTTATTCAAATTTTGAAAATTATACTACTTTAAATCAAAATCAACATATTAATGATAATGTAATTTTTGAAGAAATAACGGATTCAAAAAGAAAAAGTGATCTTGAAATTTATCAATTAGGATTAAGTGTTCGTCTTTTAGAGCATAAACAATATCAATTATTATCGGAAAATCAACGAAGAATTATATTAAATGGTTTATTACATGCTGCTGATATAAGCAATGCTGCTAGACCGTAATTTAATAATAATAATAATAATATTATTATATATTCTATATATATTATTATTAATATTGTAATTTATATAAAAATATTATTAATAAATAGATTTATTATTATTAATATTATGATATTATTTTGTTATTATATTATTATTACTATTATTTTTATTTTAAATATTTAATAGATGGTATGTCTGTGAAGAATGGAGTAATCGAGTGGTGGAAGAATTTTGGAGACAAGGTGATGAGGAAAAAAGATTAAATTTAACAGTTTCTCCAAATATGGATAGAGATCGTTTTGAACGTAATGGAATTAGTATAGCATTTAATGATTTTATTACAACACCATTTTATGAAGTCATTTATGAATTAATTCCAACATTTGAAATTTTTGTTAAGCTGTTACATATTAATCGTCAGAAATGGAATGATTTAATTTCATTATCAAAGAATGGTAATTCAGAAACATCAATAATTAATGCATTAGATTCTGCAAATGATTCTAGTGTTGGTTCAACAATATCTTTAAGTGGTAGCTTAGAAGATAATAAACCCGTTACAGAGCAAAATATTGGTCGTAGACTTAGTATTGCTGCTGGTAATATTTATATTTTAATAAATACATATATATTGTATATATATGATTATAAAATTCTATAAATCATTAAATATTAATTTATATATATTTTAATTATGATATATATTAATTTAAATTCATAAAATATTTTATATTATTATATTATAAAGGTACATTAATTATTCCTGATAATTTTCTTTCAAAGTTATCGCTAAGAAATGATTATCAAAGATCATTATCAGTTCAAAGTGATCACTATTCAAGAGGTCTTCCTATTTTAAATATATTACATGTATCATCAAGTTTATTAGCTTTAAATGATAGTAATCCACATGTTAATGAATTTAGTAGATCACGATCAAAAGAAAATCATGATATTGACAAATATATACTATCTCAGTCGACTCAGTTAAAAAAACTTGGTAGTACAAGTGATAGTATGGAAAAACTTGGAACATCTTATCGTAGTAGAAGATGTCAATCCGTAGATACAACAACGTATAAAAGAAATTCTTAAAAAAATAAATTAATAATTATATATTTATATATATTTATATTAATAAAAATTATTATTATTATTTTTTTTATTATATTTATATATATATGTATATAATATATTATATAATAATTTAGATAAATATAATGTGACATTTTATAGAGAAAAATAATTTATTTAATATATTTATAGTAGTTTTAGATTTTTTTTATTTTTATTTTTTTTTTTATTTTTATCTTTATTATTATTATTAATTTAATTATATATATATATATATATAATTTTTTTTTATATTTTTTATTTATTTATTTATATCTATATCCATTAAAAACTAATATTTATATATAATATTAAAAAAAAAAAAAAAGATAAAAACAAACTGACAGGCAAATATATATATATAAAAATTTAAATACAAAGAAAAAATTATAATGATTTACTTATAATTCAATAAGAACATCAGTAGTAATCAATTAAAAATTTAATAATATATAGTAATAAATATTAATAATTGAGAATACTAGTTATTATAAATATATAAATTATAGATATTCAAATATTATAAATTATTAATAATGATAATAATATCTTAAATTTATTTGAAATTCTTTAAAATAATAACAATAATAATAATAATACTTTAAATTTATTTAAAATTTTTTAAAATAATGATAATAATATAAATTTATTTGAAATTCTTTAAAATATTACAATTATTATAGTAATCATTATATTCTATTTTATATTATTTATAATATTTATTTATAATTGAAGATTATAATTAATATAAATTTTTTTTATTAATATTTAATAATTATTAATTATAATACAAATTTATTAATGATGTATTTTTATCTTTTTATTTTTTTTTATATTTTATTTATTATATTATTATTATTATTATTATTATCATTTTTTGATATTCGTATATATAAATTAAATAGAATACTTTTATATTTAAATTTTTAATTATTATTATTATTATTATTTTTTAATCATTTTTTTAAAAATTTTAACACAATAAAACTCATATTATTATAAAATATAATGTATTAATAATTTCTTATATAAAATATAAGAAATTTATAATAATAAAATTTATTTAATATAACTTATAATAGTTATTACAAATAAGTTTTTGCAAATAATTAAAGACACTACAAAGACCATTTACAAAGACTGTTTACAAAGACTGTATTTTCAATTTACTAATATAATAGTTTTTTTTTTTTTTTTTTTTTTTTTTTTTTTTTTAATTCTATATTTTAATTGAAATATTTATTAAGTATTTTAATTAATTTTAAAAATAAAATAATCCACAGATTGAAAATTGTACACTTTGTTTACCAATTTTGTATGTATGCATTTTGATACATACTTCTTCATTAATATATATATTAAATTTTTTTTTTTTTTGATTATTTTTTTTTAAATCTTAAATTAACATATTGATACATATATGTTAATTTAATAATATATTCATTATAATCATAAATTAAGTAATAATAAACTATTAATAAAGTATTGATGGTAACAATAATAGATTGATTAATTAATAAATTAAAAAAAAATAATGAATTATAATAAATAAATAAATAAATAAATAAATAAATAAATAAATAAATAAATAAATAAATAAATAAATAAATAAATAAATAATAATAAAAATAAAATGTAATAATATAATAAAAATTAAATATTTAGTAAATTTTAGTTATAGTAATTAAAATAAATATAACATGAATAACAAATATATATATGTATAGTTTCAGAAAGAAATTTTTTTGAATAAAAGCTATTGCTATTTCTTAAAAATATATATCGATTTCATCCAAGAGTTTTTTTAAACCCATATGATATAATATTTATCATATATTATATTAATTTCATTTAAAAATGAGGTCTATTTTTAATCATTAGCAACAATATTCAACCCTCTATCCTTTATATTTAATCTTTATATTTGTTTTATATATGATAATTTAATATTTATATTTTATTTTATAATATAATGAATTAATATTAATATTTTATTATTATTTATTAAATTAAAATTTATTTTATTATATTATATATATATATATACATACATTTTTCATTATTTAATTATTTAATTAAAAAATATTTAATGTGTAAGATTAATATATTTATAAATTAATTTAATTTATAATTGAAAAATCAAATCATCAACATTAAAAAAAAATAAATATTTATAGTATAATTAAATCTTATAATTATATTAATATATGCATTTCAATTGATGATTTATTCTAATCAATCGATTTATTAGTAGATTTTCTTTTCTTTATTTTTATTTAAATATGCTATATATCGTATTTTCTTTTCATATTCATCAAATATATATTATTATTGTCTATTAACTTTTTTCATATATAATATAATTTTTTTTTCTCACATATTTCTAAAAAATATTAATAGTAATTTGGAAACTTTATACCAAATTTCGTTTAATAATTAAACCTTTTATTATATTATTTTAAGTCTTTTTTAAATTATAAATTCAAAATAAAATTAATAAAAATAATTAAAGTATTAAGAAAAAATATTATAATAATATATAAAGTTTTATATATTTTAATTTTAATATTAATTAAAATACTTAAAAATATATTATAATTATATTGTTTTAGACGAGATGATTAATTATAAATAAAGTAAAAGTTTTAATGACTAATTATAATAATCTATTTTATTTTTATCATTAAACCATAAAATATGTATTATATAATATCATATATATACTAAATGATATATATGCTTAATAGGAAAAAATAAAGTCTAATATAAATAATAATTGAAGCTTTTTCACAAAAAATAATTCCTATTTATTGTAATAAATTTTTATATTATAACATCTTATAAAATCAAAACAACATAATATTACATTAAATCGTATATAATTTTAGTGACTGATAAATTTATGTATAAACCCTTTTTTCTTTTTAATATTAAATTTTATAAGCGATTTATTATTTCTTCATAAAAAAATTAATAAAAAATTTTTAATTAAAATTAAAATTAATTATAAAAAATATTATAAATACAATTAATTTCAAAAAATTTTTTTTTTTTTTTAGTTTAAAATTTTTTTTTTAATTATAAAAAAAATATTTAATAAAAAAGTAGTTACTAATATTTGAAAAAAAAATTATATTAATTTTCAAATTTATAAAGTAAATAAGAACAAATCAAAAATTAAAATAAATAAAAAGCAATTTTCAATAAAAAACAGAAGGAATTAATGTAAATTTTTTATAAAAATAATAAAAAAATGAAATGAATTTGATATAAAATTCAAATTTATATCAAATTTGGATTTTATATTAAAAAAGGAAAATATAATTATAATTATTAAAAACTAGAAGAATAATATATAATTCTTTTTTAAACTTAACAAATATATATAAATTGTAAAAGTGGAAAATTTATTTTAATTGAAAATTATTTAATGAGATTTAATATAATTATGTATATTTATTTATCATTAATAATTAAAAAAAATATTATTAATAAATTCCATTCAATTTATAAATTTAACAATACTTATACTAATAGAGCTAATATATATTATTTAATTTATAAAGATGTTGTAATAATAAAATGATATATATATTAAAAGATTTGAAAGATTAACAGAGAATATTAATTCATTAATACAAAATAACATTAAATATAAACATATAATTAATAAAGACATAAAAATTAAGTTTATATATATATATATATATATTTTTTTTTTTTTTTAAAAATAAAGCTGAATCAATAATAATAATATTAATATTAATAATATTATTATTTAATTTATTCAATATATAATTGTATTAAAATTATTTATTTAAATATACTAATACTTTTTACTTGATGTTTATATTATAATTATATGTATTATATATCAAACATTACTATTTAAATTAATATATTTGGGTATAGTCAATTTTATTTTCAAATCATTTAAAATAAATAGAATGTCATCACCAAGTAATAGAAAAACTGGACATGTAAAGTTTTTTAATAGTCAAAAGGGTTTTGGGTAATTACTAATATGAAATAATAAGTACAATAAAATACATATTTATTAAAAAAATATATGTATAGAAAAATATAATTATTGATATTATTTTAATATAAAAAAAGCTTTATTATTCCAAATGAACCAGTTGATGGAGCTGCTCAAGCAGAAAGTAAGAATAAAATTGATTAATAATAGCTATTATATATGTTGATAAGTTCAAAAGTTTAATAATATATTTATCCCTTAAAATTATTCATTATAATAATAAATATAATTAAAACTGAATGGAAATATATTAAATTTCCATAATAGTTAATAATTTAAAGTTTGACACTAATAAAAATTAATTTATAATAATAAATAAATATAAAAATAAATAAATAAATAGATAATAAATAAATAAATATATGACATATTAATAATATTATTATTATATATAAAAAGTTTTTGTCCATCATACATCTATTTACAACAATGGAGGTTTTAGAAGTTTAGCTGAAGGTGAAGAGGTAAAATATTGAATAAATGTATATAATAAAATTAATATATATGTATAATTAATCAAAATATTAAAAAATTTATATAATTATAGGTGGAATTTGATCTTGGTATGCATTAATAATAATAATAATAAAAAAAAAAAAATAAAAAAATAAAGAGAATAAGATTATATATATATATTATTATTATTATTATTGAAAATTAATTCTATATTTAAATAAATTCTATATTATTAAAAAAATTAAATATAAATAGTTCAAGGTCCAAAAGGTCTCCAAGTATGTTTTATATTATTTATTGTTATATTTATTATACATAATAGTATTATAAAATTTTTTTTAATATTATTTTATTATAAAAAATAAATAAATAAATATATAAATAAATAGGCTACTAGCGTTACTGGCCCAAATGGTGGTCCTGTTAAAGGGGATCCAAGAGCAGGACGTTCAAAGTAATCAAATTTACAAAAAAAAAAAAAGAAAAAAAAATTGTAGATTATGAAAATTAAATATAATACTGATATTAACGTATTAATATATTAATTTTTAAATGTATAAATTATTTTATTATATTAAAAATAGCAATATGAATCAATTTAACAATCAATTCAGAGGTAATAGTTTATTATTGTATATTTATCATTTGTAATATTTTATTATATTAAATATTGTATAAATTAATATATTTTGGTTTATTATTTTCGAAAATAATTAATTAAATTAAAAAAAAAAGGGGCAGGTTATTGGCAACAACAAGGAAATTTCAATGGCAATGGAAATTTTAGACAAGGATTTAATCAACAATATAGTAACCAATATGCTCCAAATGGACAATTTTTCTATTCACCACAACAATTTCAAGGTCAAAATCAACAAGCTTTTACAACACAAAATGCAAATCAATATATACAAGCTACTCAAGCTGGATTTAATCAATACCCTGCCAATATGAATATGAATACGATGAATACAATGAATGCTATGAATGCTATGAATGCTATGAATGCAATGAATACAATGAATACAATGAATACAATGAATGCTATGACGAATATGTCAACAATGAGTACAATGAGTAATATGAATACCAAAACACACTAATAAGTTTTAAAATATATTAAATCTATGAAAGCAAATTTATTATAATTATCTTTTGAAAATTAGTAACATATTTTAATACATATTTGTTGTAGTTATATAATTTTCATTATTTTTTTTCTTAATTTTAAGTTTTTATATATATATATTTTAACAAAAATAATCAATGTTTTTCTTTTTTTTTTTTTTTTTTTTTTATCCTTTGCTTTTTATTATTATTATAATTAATGTTTTTCTTAATATTTGAAATTATTAATTATAATTATATGAGTAAAAGAAAAATATTTTTTTTCTTTAAACATATTTAAAAATAAATATATATCTTTAAAATAAATTAAAAAAAAAAAAAAAAAAAAAAAAAATAAGGAAAAAGAAAAAACATAAAATTATTTAATTTTAATGTTGTGAAAGCTAATAATTATAATTATTCATTAATTTACAATATTCTTAGCGATATAAACGTACAAGCAATATATTTAATATAAGTAATAGTTTTGTTAGTTTAAATGTATTAAATAATTAAATATATAAAATATAACAATTTTTAAAGTCAGTAAAAATAATAATATTAAATTTAAAGTGGTTTAGTATAAAAAAAATAAATTAAGCATCATAAAAGAATAAATAAAAAAAAAAAAAAAAAAAAAAGACAAAAATTAATAACAAAATCAAGACAAATAATAATAATAATAATAATTTAATAATAATAGTTAATAATTATAAAATGAAATCATTAAAATAAAAAAATACAAAAAATGAAATTATTAAAATAAAAAAATACAAAAAATTTAATAACAATATAAAATAGTAAAAATATTTAATATGATATATATCATAAGGAATTCGTATTATTAGTAAATAATTTAATAAATAATTTCAAATATTATAATTTACATTAATATAATAATCATAATTATCAAATAAAAAAAATAGTTTTAAATAAAATTAAAAAAGTAAAAATAATAATAATGGTAACAATAATAATAACCATTAAAAATAAACAAAAACAATAAAACAAAATATAAATAAATATATATATATAAATTTATAAAAAAATTTAGATTTGTATGTTATTTTGTATTAAAATTAGTTCAATTAGTTAATTTCTTTTAATTTATTATTATATATTTAATTAGTTTATTAATTAGTTCTTACATAATTTAAATTTTAATAAATTATATAGTTATTTTTTAAAAACTATTCAATAATAATAATAATAATAATAATAATAATAATAATAATAATAATAATAATAATAATAATAATAATAATAATAATAATAATAATAATAATAATAATAATAATAATAATAATAATAATAATAATAATAATAATAATAATAATAATAATAATAATAATAATAATAATAATAATAATAATAATAATAATAATAATAATAATAATAATAATAATAATAATAATAATAATAATAATAATAATAATAATAATAATAATAATAATAATAATAATAATAATAATAATAATAATAATAATAATAATAATAATAATAATAATCTAATTCTAATTCTAAGTAATTCATATATACGAATAAAAATTTAAAAAAAAATAAAAAAAAAAATGTTTGTGTAATTAAATTATAAATATTAATTATTATCATTTATTTATGTAATATTTATATTTTATGTAAGTTTTAAAGTCACGTTTTTATCAATATAATACAATTAATTTTATAACTATTAATTTTTGGTTAAAATGATTGGATTAATATTTTTTACCTACTTACAATAGTCAAAATCAAATTTATTTCCAGACCAATATTAATCACTCTTTTTTTTTTATTGTTACAGTGTATTAGAAGGTTAATATGGATTAATTATATAATGTATATTTTTTTATTATTATTTTAATTTTTTTTTTTTTTTGAAATTATTTATTATGAGTATGTGGAAATTGGATTTATGAAGTAATAAATATGATGAATATATGAAATATTAATGAATTATTAATAAATGTTATAATTTGTAATAATAATACATGCTTTTAATTATGATGGATGAACATACCTTTTTTAAAATTATTTTTTTTTATAGTAATTAATTATAAATATATGTTTGGGTCAAAACTAATTAGAATCGATTATCAATATTGTAAATTAGGATAATCAACATGTCTGCTGATCTTGTCTGGCAAATTGTTAAGAACAACAACGCTTACCTTGTTAAGAAGAGTGGTGTCCAATTCTCCTCTGAACCAGGAAACCTCATGAATGTTAATTCATTCAAATGTAAGCTTAATTAAGATACTACAATAATTTTTTTTTTCATTTAATATGTAATTTTATTCAGTTAATGTTAATAAAATGTATTAAATATTTTATTTATTGAAATATTAATATTAAAAAGACTCTGGAATTGCTAACAACAAGGTATGTATCATATCTTAACTAAATATTGAAAATAAATAAAAAATGACAAAGGAAAAACTATTAATATTTAAATAATTTATAATTAGTCCGTCATTATTGGTTCTACTGAAAAGGGTGTCTCTTTTGCTACCACTAAAGCCTCTAACAAGAACCTTAAGACTTCCTCTGTCGAACTTAAGAAAGGTGCTCGTCCTTCTGCCGCTGCTGTAAAAAACGTTCTTAAGGGATACCGTCCAGATCTTTCCAAGGTTAGTATAAAAATTATTCTTTTATAAATAAAATTTTTTAAATTTGAATAAAGATGCACCATGCTAGAACCCATTTGGATTCATAACATGAGAACTGGGCGTAAATTTGGTGCTAAATAAATACCATATAAGAATAATTTTTTTGAATGTAGTTATAATTATATATATTTGAATTATTCTAATGGAAAAATATGTATATTATATAAATATAATTTTAGGCTGCTGCTGCTCGTGTTTCTGCTATTCTCCGTTCCAAGAAGCCAGCTAAAACTATCAAGAAGAGAGAACAAAAGGGTGTCCGTAAGGTCAGAGCTTAAGTTAATGGAAACATTTTTGAATTGTTTTTTTTTTAAAAAACAAGAAAAAATTAATATATAAAAATAAAAGTAAAAACGTAGTTTTCCATGAAATATATAATGATAAAATGTTTTGAAAGCATAAATAAAACTAAATAAAACTTGGAAAATATAAAATAATATATATTGAAAAAGGTCTATAAAAATTTTTACAAGAATTAAATTGGAATAATAAATATAGATTAAAAGGTATTATCAAAAAAAAAAAAAAAAAACGAGAAAATTTTTGAAAAGTGAAATTAATGATTATTTAATTGGTTAAAATTTCGAAAATTAAATATTTAAAATTTAAAAGCTTTATGGAAGGGGGTAGTAATGATAATATTTTTATTTAAAATATAATAATATGAAAAGTGGATTAAAAAGTAATCAAGAGTAATATTTATTGTTATACAATGTTTGTAAATGAATAAATTAAAAGATTTTAATAATTAGTTTTTACCAAAAAAAAAAAAAAAAATTATAATATAGGTAATTTTTAAAAAAACAAGTTTTATTAAAAATAATTTATATTTCTAAAAAAAGTTCAATTTAAAAAAAAATGAATCAGATAGTATAAACTAGATGGTAATAAATACTTTTTAAGTAAGGGATAATGATAATGTATTTTTAATAATCATACAAAAAAAAATTATTTTTATGCAATTGTAAATTTGTTTTTAATAAAATTTTTATATTTTTATAATCTTTGAGTATATCTTAAAATATTTTTGGACATAACTTTAATATAATTAAACCATTTATATATTATTTTACATATTAGAGCAGTTTTTTTTTTTTTTAAAAAAAATATTTTAATATTTATCATAAAGTATTTTTATTATTTTACGTATTATTTAATTATCAATTGAGTAAAATTTTTATATTCTTATATACAATTATTACTTCATCAAAGATTATTTGCCAATAAAGTAAGGGATCTTTTCTTACTTCCTTCTTATTCTAATTGATTTAAATTATAAAAAGGAATGGGATATTTTGTTTAAGAACTAAATCATTTCTGGTGATTATTCATTAACGACATTCTTGGTGCGATCAGCGGGTCTCTTAACAGAAATTATGCCTCGGGTTAGTACTCGGTAAGGGTTACTATACCGAAAATATAAGCTCAAACTAACCAGGAGCGTCAACGCTGAAAATTCAGTAAGACAGGCTAGCAGGGCCGATGCCTCTGAAGGAGAAGACCATAATTTCTTTAAGATAGTCAATTCAAACCCTAATCCATAAGGAGGTAGGATTCGTTGCATGTGTACTTTTTCTGAATTTATTTATACACTTTATTTTTGATTATTACTTTTTATTTCACGTTACTATTTCAAATATTATTATGTTCATACTAGGAAAATAATATTTATATATTTTATTAATTCAGTGTTTTTTATTTTTTATTAAAATTAAAAGTATTCATGTAATTAATAAAAGAAAAAATAAATAAAGATTAAAGTTCGAAATAATTGTGGCTATAAAAAAAAAAAAATCCTTCTTATTATAATATTTTAGAATATGAAAATTTTATAAACAGGTATATTTATACATACCTTCTTGGTGGAATTTCAGCTTTAGATGTGTTATAATTCGATATTGGGGAACGGGTACATTGAATTGAACAACTCCTAAAATGTACATAGGGGTCAACTGTTCCGTATATTTTGGGGCTTGCGGAATATCTTGCTAATACAATACCAGTCATCAGTAGCTCTCTTTAGTTACTTTTTGAGAGGTTTAATAAAAACACTTTCATTACCAAGAGTGTCGACGTCATACCAATATGGCAAAGATATAGTGCAGTTCGAAATCCTGTTAATTCTCATCAATACATATTTACTAACAGCACCATTCCGAATAAAGAACCACACTTCTATTTTAAAGGTGTTACTTCTTCGTTTTATTATTTTAGATTTAACTAGTGATCATGTTACTTCACATAGTATACATCACACAAATTTTTTTAACTTTTGAATTTATTTTTATTATTTATTACATTAAATTTTCTATGATTAATTAAATTTTTTTTTTTATTTTATTTTCATTCATTTGTCCATAAAATGTTAATAATTTTCCATGTTAAATTAAGTAAAGGTTTTTCAATTTTTGCAAAATCTTTAACAAATCTTCTATAGTAATTGTATAAGCCAATAAATCTTTGAACAGCTTTTAAAATTTTTGGCCTTGATCACTTTTCCATAAGTTTAATTTTCTTTGGGACAGTAGATACACCATCACCAGATGAAATGTAGCCTAAAAATTCAACTTTATTCCGGTCAAATTCACATTTTTTTAATTTTGAAGGTCATTTCTGACTTGATTATGATGCTCCTCCAAATCTTTGGAATAAATTAAAATATTATCTAAATGTAAGATAACACATTTTTCCAAGTATGGTCTAAGAATAGAATTAATAAATGATTGAAAAGTGGCAGACCCATTTTTTAAACCAAACGGCATAACTAAATATTCATAATAACCATATTTAGTTCTAAATGTTGCTTCTTTTATTCTTATCAAATTATAAGCAGAATGTAAATCCAATTTTGTAAAGTAATTTTCTCCCTTTGCTTTTTCTATTATATCTGTTATTAAAGGGAGAGGCTATGAATTTCTTAAAGATAACTGCATTTAATTTTTATTGTCCGCACATAACCAAAGTGAACCATCTTTTTTCTTTTAGAAAAGGACAGGTTATCCAGCAGGTGATTTTGATGATCTAATAAATCCTTTTTCCAAATTTTCTTTTATATAATCTTTTAGAACTTGTAATTCTTCTTCTGTTAATGAATAAATCTGACCGTAAAGGAGTGTATCGTCTTTTTCTAAAACAATCTCACAGTCGGTTAAACGGTGAGGAGGTAGTTTATCAGCCTCTTTTTTGCTAAATACAATTACTAAATATTGATATTGATGAGGAATTTCTTCTGTTTTTGGATCCTCATATTCAATATTAATTTTATTTTACTTGAAAGAAAACAATATATTAAAAATTTATAACTATATTCCTTTTTAGTGTTATATAAATCTTGATGATTTTTATTAAATTTTCTTCCAAAAAATTTACTTTCAGATTTATTTAAATATTTTAAATATACAAAAATTTTATATTTTTTAATAATAGAATTTTATATTTATTAAATTTTAGATAAGCCTGGCTATAATAGCTCAATTCGTACAAAAAAATAATTTTATATAAACTTTATTTATTATAAAATTTATTATTTATTAAAATAATAAATTGATTTACACTAAAATGAAAATTTTTCTTTTGTTTACTTTTTTATTTATTTAAAATACCATTTTGTAAATATAACTTCTCGTTATATTTAAAAATAAAATTCCTTTTAAACTTCTTTTTAAAAAAATCTTTCTCTTCTCTCAAATAAAAAATATTAATTTTATCGTATTTATATAAAATTTTTTTTTTTTTTTTTTTTTTTTTTTTTTTTTTTTTAATTATTACTAAATGAGTATTAATTAATTTTTTTTTTTTTTTTTTTTTTTTTTATTATTATTATTTTATAACACCTTCTGTTTGTTTTCTTTTATTGGAAAAGGGCTTTTTAATAATTTAATATTATATTTTAAAGGCTAAATTAATTTAACTAATAACTATCTAATTAAAATAAAATAATATAAAATAAGATTCAGAAATATGTAATAGAAATTTTTATATTTCGTACGAAGAATGAATTTTGTATTTTGATGAAAGGAATTTTAGTTTGAAAATCTAACACTCCCCCCTCAAAGTAAAATTTCTTTTAGCAAAATATAAAATAAAATAATTAATAATAAAAGGTATTGTCAATAAAATAATTAAAAGAGTCTTTTGTAATTTTTTTAGTAAGAATATCAGCAAGCATATTATTAGAGTTAATATGCAGAACATTAATAAATATCTTCTTTATATTATTCATTACAGGTGCGAAATCGCCTATTTCCCTTTTTGAATTGTTTAACCATATGAATCTTTTAATAAAGTCAGTTGTTATATTAAATATAGTTTCATTAGTGCTTTTAGCTATGGATTTTCGTCTTTTTGATTTCCGATGAATAGGTGCACTTCCTATGTATATTTTTTGCCTACTGGTTGATTTTGCATTATCATCATTATCCTTTAGTTCAAAATTTATATCTAAATATACAATTTTATTTAAATTATCATTACCAGGTTCTTTTAAACTATTGTTAATTAATAACTTATTTTCGTTTTTCTCTATTATAGAATATTTAGTTTTTTCTTCAATCAAAAATGATTCCTTATTAGTAGCTTCAGTTGGAACTTCATTATTAAGAGTAGTAGTTTCATTTTCTTCTTCTTCCTCTTTTACTTTTTCATACTCTTTTTCATTAGCTGCAATAGTTTCTGCAGTAGTAGTGGTTTCTTTAGTTGAAATTTTTCCATCAAGGGTAGTAAATTTTTCAGTTGAAGTTTCTCCATCAAAAGTAGTAGATTCTTCTTCCTCTTTTACTTTTTCATATTCTTTTTCATTAGCTGCAATGGTTTCTAGAGTAGTAGTGGTTTCTTTAGTTGAAATTTTTCCATCAAGGGTAGTAAATTTTTCAGTTGAAGTTTCTCCATCAAAAGTAGTAGATTCTTCTTCCTCAGTTTCAGAATAACGAGCCTTTAAATAATCCCATAATTCAAAGGCTGTATCAATATCTTCTATTTCGGTCCAAGTCTCTTCACTTAGGTGTTTGTAGATGATTCTCCTGGCTTTGGAGTCATCTTTTGCTGTTACAGTTTTGACATTTAACGTTTTTTCTTCTGTTCCTTCAGTAGCATTATTATTTGAAACAATGGTATGACCAAGGTTAGCATCTTCTAACTTGCTCATTATAAAATGGCTCCATATTTTATAGTTTAATTCATTAAGGATTATTCTATCCATTTTATGTTTAATTGCAATGATAAAATATTCTTTTTTATTAGAATTTGTTTTATTTTATGTTTATTATAATTATTTTTTTTTTGTACAGCTGAGACTCTTAATCTTTTAGATAAGCCTGGCTATAATAGCTCAATTCGTACAAAAAAATAATTTTATATAAACTTTATTTATTATAAAATTTATTATTTATTAAAATAATAAATTGATTTACACTAAAATGAAAATTTTTCTTTTGTTTACTTTTTTATTTAATATAAAATTTAATACAAAAATTTATTATTATCTATAATAATAAATTTAATAACACAAAAATAAAATTTTTCTTTTGTTTACTTTTTTATTTATTTAAAATACCATTTTGTAAATATAACTTCTCGTTATATTTAAAAATAAAATTCCTTTTAAACTTCTTTTTAAAAAAATCTTTCTCTTCTCTCAAATAAAAAATATTAATTTTATCGTATTTATATAAAATTTTTTTTTTTTTTTTTTTTTTTTTTTTTTTTTTTTTTAATTATTACTAAATGAGTATTAATTAATTTTTTTTTTTTTTTTTTTTTTTTTTTTTTTTTATTATTATTATTTTATAACACCTTCTGTTTGTTTTCTTTTATTGGAAAAGGGCTTTTTAATAATTTAATATTATATTTTAAAGGCTAAATTAATTTAACTAATAACTATCTAATTAAAATAAAATAATATAAAATAAGATTCAGAAATATGTAATAGAAATTTTTATATTTCGTACGAAGAATGAATTTTGTATTTTGATGAAAGGAATTTTAGTTTGAAAATCTAACATTAAACTTTGGATTTTTTTGTGAATTTTGAAAAATTTTTTAAATTAAATTTTTTGGAGATATTTTTTGATCTATTTTTTGAAAAAATTTTATAATAAAATTTATTTTTTATTTTTCTTTTAAAAAAATTATTTTGAAAATTTTTCTTTTCAACGAGTTTAAATAAAATTTTTTTCTTTATATTTCCTTTATTTTTAATATATTTATTTATATATTATTTAAAGAGTTATAATTTAAATAAAAATATATAATGTTATTTTTATAATTACAATGTATTTTAAATTTTCTAATGAAATGATTTCTAAGAAAGTAAATCAGTTGGAATAAAGTTTGAAAATTAAGAATTTTTCTTTCCTGAAAATAAAATTTATTATTTTAAAAAATTTAATTTGGAAATATAGCCAAACAAATTGATCTAATTTGGTAGTTCTTCTTGAAATACCTTTGACTATGATTTTTTTTTTTTTTTTTTTTTTTTTTGAATATTTAATTTAAACTTATTTACTAATTTTTCCGTAATAAAATTGTAAAAGGATCCTGAATCTAACATAGATTCAGATGTTAATTTTTGAATTTTGAATTTTGAATTTTAAAATCATTTAAAAATTTAATAGGAATAAATATGATTTAAATAAAAAGAAAGTAGATGGTAGATTTGATTCATTGATTGAATCAAGTGCAGGAAACTATTATATATTGTTTTTTAATTTTTCGATGTATTGAATTCCTTTTGAAACCCATCAATTAATTTTTTTGGTTGTTATTTTAATTTTTATTGTTATTATTATTAAAATAATTATTACTAGTTTTTTTTATTATAATAATTATTATTATTATAACTCTTGCTATTGTTTACGTATGGGCTTGAATGTTTCTTTTTCAAATTTTTATTACCATTATTATTTCTTGATTGATCTTTGTTTTAGTATTATTTTTAAATAAAATACACTTGGTGTAAATATCCCCAAGCTAAGTAGGGAATTCCTCCATTTTTTCTATTTCTTCTTGGGAAGTCTATTATAGAAAAATAAGACTAAAGCTTCTTCATTCCAAGACAGACCTGTAGTTAACGTTATAGACTTTTCTATATAATCATTTATTTTTCCGCATGAATGTTTTAATTTTACTTATTGGATTTTAGCCAATTTTTAACTTGCAATATTCGTAAAAGCTTTCTATATATCACTTATCAATTCCTTTAGTGTCTCTGGATGATTATTCTTGTTATAGGTAGCAATATACTAATTCCTTGCGCTGTCTCTCAAACGTAAATTGATAAAATTTATTTTTACCTCTTCTGGTAATCCTAAGTTGAGATAAGTAGTGAAAGTATCTTCACATAATTGACAGAATATATCTGTGTCATTAGTGTTACCCGAAAAGAATCCAGGTTAAGGTACTTGTTGTAAATTATTAGAATACCTATTTTTCATGACGACATCATTGTCTGCATCACGTGTTGTAGAAGTTGATGCATTATCATCATGAGTTTTTGTTGTAACATTATTATTTGATAAATTTGGACTTTGTTGGACATCAATATTTAATTCATTTCTTAAAATATCCGTTAAAATGTTGATTTGTTCAATAATTCTTTTATTATCCTTATTAAGAGTGTATAATTTTCTTTGAAAGTCTATGTTGTAATTTTGAAAATCGTATTTAGATAAAAAATTATCGTTTACAGTAGAAGCTAATTATGTAACAGTAGTTTGCATGTCAGACCTTAATTTATTAACTTCTGACATTGGGGCAATGTCAGGTACTGCACTAGCCCAGACGTTTGTATAGTATGACATATTAAGGTAGCAACTAAAACTTGGGTAATGTTATTGTTAAGATTTTAATATAATTTATATTTTAAATTTAAATAAAATAATATGTTTTATAAAAAATATTTACTAGGTCGATACGTCTATATAGTAATATGCTATATAAATATATAGTAATAATAATAAATGTATTTAAATAATTTAGATTAATAGAAATTTATTTATAATTAACTTTGATAATTAAAGTTATTTGATTAATTTAAATAATTTCTTTTATTTAATAATAACGAAATATCTACAAACCAAACTTTGTTTTCTTCCAAAAATATAAATAGGTGTGAATTTCACAATAAAAAGTAATTTTAAATATTACAACGACTAATTAATAATAATTAATATTTTATATTTTTAAATTTTTTTAATAAAAATTAATAAAACATTTCTAACGAAATAAATTACTTTTTTCTTAAGGATTATAAACTTATTGTTGAACAAAATCGTTACAATAGGTGTAATTTCAAAAATAAGAAAAAAAATGAATAATAATAGACGAAAAAAAAAAAAAAAAAAAAAAAAAAAAACATATTTAATAAACAATTATTGAATTATTATTGTTTAGTTTAGAAATTTATAATTTACTAGTATTTTAACATATTAAATTAATAAAAGAATTATTTAAAAACATTTTTATTTTTATTTTTATTTTTATTTTTATTTTTATTTTTATTTATTAAATTATTATGTTATTCATAGTATTATTTTTTCTTTTCCTGAACCTTAACACTTTTGGATTCGTTACAAAATAGTAATAATCTATTTTTAACCAACGAATCTACAGGAAATTGAATTTCCTGATAATATTTCAATTGGTTTTAGGGAGAGTATTTACAGAACTTTTTTATTTTATTTCATTAAATTATTTTTTGTAGAAATTGTCATGATATTTTAAAATTTCTCTTTATTTTCATTATATTACGTTAACTTTATTTTTTATTAAATTTTTAAATTTTTTATTTGATACATATATTCATATTAATCTAAATATATTTATAATATATTTTTAAATTTAAATGTATACAAATATTAATATTTTTAATAATTAATAAATAATGCAATTGAAGTTTATTCACTTCATCATCATAAAAACAAATTTAAAATAATTTTTTTCTTTTAAAATTTTTTAAAAAATAAATAAAAATTTCAAAGATTTTTTTGAGTAACGATTTATTTCATATACATAATTTATTCAATTAAATAATATATATATATATTTTCATAATATTCTTAAAATTTTAATTTCCCAATTTTAATTTTCCAGTATTAATATATAAATATTTATATTAAATTTTATATTTTTTTTCATATTATTATTATTATTATTATTATTGTTATTATTATTATTTTTTTTAAAAAATAAGAATAAACAATGAAATACTCAGAAATTTTGAAGGTAAATTTAAAAATAAAGATAATATATAATTTTTCTAATAAAGAAACGTATTTTTAAAAAATATATATAATACACATATTATTATTCTAAGGAAATATTTCTTTAAATTTATATAATATATTAATTTCAATTATAAATAAATCATCGAGAATTAGAATACTCAAAATATTGTTTATATTAAATTATATATTGTATATAAATATTATTAAAAATAATTAATATACTAATTTTAAAAATACTGAAGTAATTATAATATTCAAAGGAAAAAGAAAAAGAAAGAAATTCTTTATTGCAACATTTAAATTGTTTATTTAATAGAAAATATTTACAGTTTTGTTGTTTATGTTCTAACATTATATATATATATATTTAAAATTATTTATTTATGTATATACTTATATATAATAATTTTGCCAAAAATATTAAATATTACACCATAAAAAGAATGATGATCCAACAAATTCTTTAAATTTATTAGTTAAAAGAATAAATAAAGGTAAAGCGTTTGATGATGAAATTGCGGGTTTTTTTGGAGAAAGGTAATTTATTTAATATAATTTTATTCAAATAATATAATCTAGTATTTATAATATAATGATATTAATATTAAATAATGCAATTAATATTAAAGAATATTTATAGAGGAAAAGTACTATAAAGATTTAATGAGATTAACAGATAAAAAAATTTCGATAGATGATAATTTTATGGGGTAATTATAATAACAATAAATTCCATTAAAAATTATTATATTATTATAACAAATTTAATAATAATAATATTAATAAAAAAAAAAAAAAAAGGATTAATTATAATTAAAAGACTAAAAATAAAAATTTCATTCATTTTACAGTGGTTTTGGAAATGTATACAAAGAATATATAAAAGTAACAATAAAATTATCTGAAATACATAAAAATTTAGCGGAAACTTTAAAACAAGCAGAAAATAAAATGAGAACCAGACTTCCTAATCAGGACCTTACAAAAATAAAAAATGTAATATTCTATATATTTTCTTAGAATTTTTAAATTTATATATAATATTTATAGTTAATTTATATTGTAATTTAATATAAACAAATAAACAAAATAATAAATAAAAGACTGAAGTTGCTTTTAGAAAACAAATTAAAATATTAAATGAAAAAAGTGTGAAAATTAAAAAGGTATTATTTAAACATTATATTAATATCATATTATTGTTATTATATACTATTATTATAAATTATCATATATTATTATATATATTTAATTCAATATAAACACAATGTATCAAACAATATAGATATATTGTTTATACTAATAAGATTTATTCATAAAATATCTATTCTGACTAATATATATATAAATGCAAAATTAATATTTAGTATGAAGATAAATTAAAAAAAAAGAATAATTCACACTATGGTAAAATAAAAATAAAAATTATTATTATTTATATCCCTAAAAATAATATTTAAACATAAAAAAAAAATAATATTAATAAAATAAAAAAAAATATTTAGAAAAAAAGCTTAATGATGCCGTACAAACATATCAAGACTTAAAAAATCAATTCAGTAGTGATATTAATCCTTTTTTTGATGTAAATAAAGCTTTATACATATATATACGTAAATTTTATTAAATTATTTTATTTATTGACATTTCTATTATTTATTTTTTTTATAATATGTTATTAATTAAAGGATATTGAGAAATCAGATGAATATCGTTTAACAAATATGAAAGATACATTTCAATTAATAAATAATAATGAAAAAGAAATATATACACATTTTATAAATGTACTAAACTATATAAAATTTTTCATTATTTAGAATTATAATAGTATTTTCCAATTATAATTCTCACATATAATAATTATTATTAATATATAAATGTGTATTATTAGATGAACGAAAATTTTGAAAGTAGAATTCAAGATCTTGATATTGATTATGAAATTGATCAGTATTGTCAAGAACTTACTCAAATTTCTCAAAATAGTAAGTATTATTCACAATTACTATAATCATAATAGGAAAAAATTGCATATTAAAAAAAAAAAAATAAATAAATAAAAATAAGTAAAAATTAGAATATTAATGAAAAAAAAATTATTTTTATTTTAATAATTAGGAAATTTTGTATCTGACAGCATAAGTTATCAAACTACTAGGTAAATATTAAAATATAAATAAAATATTAATATATAATTAGAAAATTAATATATATATATATATGCATTTATTAAATAAATATTAAAATTTATTTATAATAGTTCATTTAATATAGAAATGAGAGAAAATAATAGAGAAAGAGCTGGAAGTATTGCAACAAGTATAATATCAAGGTCAAGTTCATTTCAAAGACCAGCTTCACCAATTTCTTCAACATTCGAAACTACAACTGCACCACCTCCTGAAGTTGATGAAGAAGGATATTCTATCCCACCAGCAGTAACCCAGCCATGGGCAATTACTGAAGAACCAGATGACATAAATAGTGATAATGACGAAAATAATGATGATTATGGACAATTGGAAAATGAATCAATGTATCTATTAAAAATAATTAAATAATATATATATATAATATTAATTTAATAACAAATTTTTAATATTTTATATTTATTTTTAAATTTTTTTGATTTTGATTTTGATTTGATTTGTTTTATTTATTAGTAATAGAAAATTAAAGATTGAAATTAAAAACGAAGTAATTAAAGATGAAAATAATGATACTGATGCTAAGGAGGCAATTTCAATGATTGCAAATAAAATTCCTTCATTATTACAAGATAATAATTCTGTAAACAAAAGTACAATTGCAAGAAGAAGGTAAATTATATAAATAAATTATTTTAAATTGAATATAAATATATAAATAATTATATGTATAAATTAAAAATTATTAATAAAATTCAAAAAAAAAAAAAAAAAAAAAAATTAGACGTACAATTGCTTCTACTACCTCAACAGATGAAGATAAATTTAGATATTCATACGTTGGTAGTATTGATAGTTCAAATCTTGAATGGAGAAAGTCGAGTTTCTCATCAAAAATGTCAGATCCAAGTTTCACATCAAAGATATCAGATCCATCTTTATTAGCAAAAAAAAGTGGTATGAAAATATCTGTAAAAGAAAAAATGAATACCTTAATTGAAAAAGATGTTATTTCAAAATTAGCTATCTTTGGTGATGTTTATGTTTCATTTTCAACTATTCCACAAGAACTTTTACAAAATCAGTATTACTTTAAAATAAAAATTTCAAACTATGAATTGATTAAACAAGCTGTTCCAAACCCAAACTATGTTACGAAACAAGAATCTGATTGTGATAATGAATTTACTTGTAATTTAACATCATTACTTTCATTTGCTTCACAAAATATTAATTCATCAGTAGCTATTTTAAAATATCAAATTAATATTGATAGTGAGCAAAAATCAAAATATTTACCACTTTATGTTAATCCAATATGGAAAAGTGAACCTACTAGTTTATCATTATTACTTGCTTACCAATTAAATACAGCACAAAGTAAATTATTAGCAGCATCAGAAATTAGATTCTTTATATCATTATATGGTGATATCAGAGGAATACAATTAAAACCACATGGTATATGGAATAATGATAAAAAACGACTTATATGGAAAGATGATAATGTATTAAAATACACAGCAACTTCAAATCCGAGTGTTAAGGGTAATTCTAATGAAAATATTCAATTAGAAGAAAGTAATAAAGAAATAAGTGGTAGTAATGAATCTTTAAAATCCCCAGAATTATCATTAACTCGTAAACTTATGGCTAAATTTGAAACTGGTGAACAATGTCCATATGGTAACATTAATGTTCAGTTCAATTGTAATTCATTAATATCGAAGGTTGAAATTTCAGTTGAATCAGACAATAAAGAAATAATTTCAAACTTAATAGATATAGAAAATATTAATTATAATACGTCAATAAAATATATTATTACAAATAATAATTATAATTAATATATATATAATTTTTAAAATAGTATTAACATTAAATTAAAAAAATAAAAAAAAAAAAAATAAATAAATTGAAATAAATACTTATATATATATATACTATTTCTTAAAATATTTGCTAGTATTATAATTTAATATAATAATATTACTTAGTATTAGTATAGTAAATACAATTAATTAAAAAATAATAATAAAAAAAATCAAAATAAGCCTATCACTTTTAAGCAAAAAAGAAAAAAAAAAAAAAAAAAAAAGCTATAATATAATAAAAATAGAATATATTAACATAAGAAAATAATAATAACAATAAAAAAAAAAATTCAACAATTTAATAAATAAAATAATAATAACAATAATAATTAGTTAATTATAATAATAATAAAATATAATTCATTAGAAATATAGAAAAAAAAAATAATATTAATATATTATAATAATTATAATTTAAATAATAATATGGTAATTTAAAAAGAATCCATTAATAAAATTATAATAATAAATATAATAGCAGTATATGAAATTATAATAGAAAAAAATTACCTTAACTAAATTGATAATTAATATATTATAATTTCAATATACTATATTGCTATTCTATTTTTAGAGTATATTATATATATATATTTAAACGTATATTTCATTAATTATTAATTATAAAATGTAAAAAATAATAATAGTAAGAAATTACATTTGCTTAATTGTACTAAGCGTGTCATTAATATATATATATATATATTATTATTATTATTATTATTATTATTATTATTCATTTTTAAATATTAATTTAAAAAAATAAAATAAAATAAATAAAAATTAAATATAATAATTAAAAGTAAAAATAAAAATTAAAAGTAAAAAATAAAAAATAAATAAAGTAATTAATTAAAATAGAATAAAAAAATAAAAAATGAAAAAAAAAAATATAAATTCTTTTTAATAATATTATTATATTGTTATAAAATAAATTAATAAATTAATATTTGTTTTTCTTTTATTATTATATATTATTATTTTTTTTATAACTTTTATTTTTTTAATATAATGTACTATTGTTAGTAATAATTATTATTGTTTAATATTTATTTATTAATAATTAGATATATAACGCAAGTGTTATATAAATGGTTAACAAAGATTTAAAGTACAGATAAAATTACATGTTTTTATATTTAATTGTGGCTTGTTCTAGATACATACTAATTTATATTTTAATTTGTAATTACAATATATTTAATATAATTTAATTTAATATTTTATTAAACTTAAGCTTGACTATAACTTTATATTAATATAATTAACATACGTTAACACTCCCCCTCAAATTAGATTTTTAAATACTAAAAATCTTATTTGCAAATATACTCATTTTTGTACCATTAACATCTTTAGTGAGAGCGTCAGCTAACATTTCTTTTGTATCTTTGTATTCTAATTTTACTTTCCTTTATACTATATTATCTCTATTAAAATGAAATCTAATATCTATGTGTTTTAACTTTGTATTGATTTCACCATTTTCAATAGTTATTTTACTTGCTAAATTATCTGTGAAAATGGTAATTATTTTATTATAATTTATTAATTCTTTTAAAATATTTCTGATCCATAGAATCTTTTTAATATTTTCGGATGTGCTAATGTATTCTGCTTCTGCTGTAGACGTAGCTACACATGTTTGTTTTTTAGAAATCCAGCATATGGGACTGTTTCCCATAAGTATTATTCCGCCAGACGTAGATTTCCTGTCATTTAGATCACCTCCAAAATCGGCATCAGTGTATGCTATTATTTCCCCTTGTCCATCATATATAATTTTATAATTTTTAGTACTATTTATATATCTGAAAATATTTGTTATTTTATTCCAGTCTGATATTGTAGGTTTTTCTGATTTTCTGGCAGCCTTGTTCACGGAAAATGCGATATCTGGCCTTGTACATTTTGATAGATATATTAAGGAACCTATTGCACTCTTGTAGATTGTTTTATTGAAAGGTTTATTATTTTCAGAGATAGTGTTGTCTCCTGTGCATGGTGTTTTTCTTTTTCTCATTTCTTTTATATTAAATTTGTCTAACATATTATTTATAAAACTATTTTGTGATATAATATATTTATTCTTTTGTTTTTCAATTATTATACCAAGTATGAATTCAGCTGGTCCACAATTTGATATTTTAAATTTTTCTTTAATTTTTGTAATTATATTTTGTATTTCTTTGTCTTCACCAGTTATGATCATATCGTCTACATATAAACCTATGATGCATTTGGTTTTATTATTCTTTGAATATTTAAATATACACTTTTCAGATTTTATTTGTTTAAATCCATTTTTATTTAAAAATTTTGTAATCGTTTGGTTCCATTGCCTACCGGATTGTTTTAATCCGTATAGTGCTTTATTGAGTTTCCAGAATCCTAGCCCAAAGTTAGTATCTCCTAGTGGAATAGTAGTGAAAATATCAGTATCTAATGGAGCGTTGAGATACGCGGCTTTAATATCTAATTGGTAGATATTCCAATTAAACTTAGCTGCTAAAGTGATAATATGCTTTAATCCATCAATGTTTAAGGTAGGAGAATAAGTAAGTTCATAATCAATACCTCTACGTTATTTAAAACCTCTAGTAACTAGGCGAGCTTTAAATCTAACAATATTATTATTAGAATCTTTTTTGGTAGCAAAAACCCATTTTGTAGAAATAAGATTTTTGTTTTTAGGAATGTAATTAACAATGGACATAACATTATTATTGTATAAATTATTAAGTTCATCTTGTATAGCTTTATACCAGTTATTTTTATTAGGACAATTAATAGCTTCTTTAAAACTATTAGGTGTATCAGAGTAAATTGTAAAAACCATTTTTTCATTATTGGAAACATCATATTTAGGCCGAGAGATATCATTGGTAATATTAGAGAAAGTTTCAGGACTTAAAGGACGTTTTAGTACGGACTGATTGTTAATCCCTGTCATATCATCAGTCATATTTACATCTTGGTCAGAAATAATGGAAATAATATTATTATTAATGTAATTAGTATCAGAACCTGAATCATGGTTAGTAGAATAAGAATACTGGGGATAAAATCATTTTCATATAAATTTGAACAATTAGAATTGTTAATTGATAGATTATCATCAACAACATTATCTTGTAAATTATCATTAGTAGCAATAATATTATTATTATAATTATCATCTTTAATATTTTTGGTGACAGAATCTTCATTATTTAAAGATTTATTAAGAGAAAGTTTAAAAGTTTTATCAAAAGTATCATTTATTACTGATGTATTGATTTTATTTTTATCATTAATTATATTTTTATTATTGACATTTTGAAAAAAAATTTTATTAATAAATTTTTGAAAAATTTTTAAGTTTCATAGATTTATTACTGTTATCATTAATTTTATGTAACTTGTTATCTTTATCAATAAATGGGGGAGAGCGCGTTTCGGAACCGCACGTGAATAGATATAAGCCACATGTTTTTTGAGATGGCGTATTATATATAAATTTTTTTATATAAATAAATAATTAAATAATAATTAAATAAATATTTTATTATATAATAATTTCTTAATTTAATATATATTTGATAATAAAAAATAAAAAAATAAAAAAATAAAAAGAATAAAAAAATAAAAAAAATAAAAAAATAAAAAAAATAAAAAAATAAAAAAATAATAAAATAATAAAATAAAAAAAATAAAAAAATAAAAAAATAAAAAAAAAAATAAAATAAAAAAAATAAAAAATATTAAAAATATTAAAAAAACAAAATACAAAAAAAAAAAATAAAATATTTTCATATTTATTTATATTTATAACTGTAGTTTTTTATTATATAATAAATAAATAAATAATAATTAAATAAATATTTTATTTTTTAATAAAAAAATAAAATAAAAAAAAAGAAAAGATAAATATTTTATTAGTAATTTTCTTGAAATAAAATAAAATATTTTCATATTTATTTATATTTATAACTGTAATTTTTTATTATATAAATAAATAATAATTAAATAAATATTTTATTTTATAATGAAAAAATAAAATAAAAAAAGAAAAGATAAATATTTTTTTAGTAATTTTCTTGAAATAAAATAAAATATTTTCATATTTATTTATAACTGTAATTTTTAAAAAAATTGAAAATACATATTAAATAAAAAATAAAAAATATATTTCATATTTATTAATATTTATATTGAAAATTTTGATGGAGGGAAATCTAAAAATTGATATAAGTGAAACAAATCGAGGAAAAGAGCAAATAATTATAGATCGAAAATTTAAATATAATTTTTCAAAATTAAAAAAAGATAATACAAAAATATATAGATGTACAGAATATAAAACATTAAATAAATGTAAGTCTTTTATTATTTTAAATGATAATAAAGAGGTTTTAAATTATGATTCTTCACATAATCATCCTGGTAATGAAATTAATGCATTCAAATCATTAATAAAACATAAAATTAAAAATGAAATAAAAAAAAGTTTGATTCCTTCTGATATAAAATCGAAACGTATATTTGATAAAATTTCTCAAGAAATAGGATATATATGCCCTGAATATAAAACAATTAAAACCCAAATAACAAGATATAAAAACAAACAATTATTTCCTAATGTAAAAACATTTGATGAAGTTATTAATGAATCTGAATATTATAAAACAATAAGAGGTGAATACTTTATGATATTCAAAAATTCTAATATAATAATTTTTCAATCACCATTCCAAGCAAAATTATTTATGGAGAATAAGCATATATTTGCTAATGGTACATTTTTAATAGCTTCAACTAATAGTTATCAAGTATTCATTACCAGAACTTATGTTACAGAATTAAATTGTTTTTACACTACTTCCATGTCAATATTAAAAAACAAAGAACAAACAACTTACGAAATATAAAAAAATATAATTAAATATAATGCAAATATTAATTTCTCAGAAAAAATTTTTCATTGTGATTTTGAAAAAGGAATATCTAATGCAGTGGAAAATATTTTTCCCAATATAAATATTAAATATTGTTTTTTGCATTAAAAAAGATTATTAATGACAAAAAAAAATAAATTATGTTACAAGGAAGTGAAAGATCATAATATTTTAAATACTTATTATAATGCGATTTCTAATTTATTTTTATTAATATTGAATACATACCTGATATTTTTAATAAAATTAAAAATACATGCAAGAGATATGAATCTACCTGTTCCCAATTTTTGATTTTTTTAGATTATTTTGAGAAAACATTTCTAAATATCTATAATATAAAATATTGGAATTATTACAATAATATAGACCACATAACAAATAATGCTTCAGAATCTTATAACAGTTATTTAAAAAATTTATTTGTAAAAAAGCCTTCATTTTATAAATTAATATATACAATACAATTTGAAGAATCCAAATCTTACTATGATTACCAAATGAGAATTAAAGGAACTTGGAGAAAAAAGAGCAGAATATCAGAAAGGTTCGATGATATTAATATTTTAGTTGAATATTATAAAAATATGGAAGCCGAATTAAAAAATAATGGATGTAGTAAAAATGATATCATCGAAAATTGGTTTAATTGTTTAATTAGATTGAATAATGAAATCATTAATTTTAATAAAACAAAATAAAAATAATTATTAAAATTCTTTTAAAATCATAATTACAATTAATTGATAATTAAATTTTTTTATTTAATAAGAAATTCAATATTGAAATTTATTTAATATTTATTGATAGGGTTAGCTTAAAAATATTAAAAAAAAATTTTATATAAATTTATTTTAAATATTTTTTACTTTATTAAATATTATTAAATAAAAATATATTAAAAGATGTCTTTATTATTATATATTAGTATCATAAAATATTAAAAATATGAATGTATTGCATTTCGCATTATTTTTATTTTATATTGTAGTGAATTAATAAATAAATAAAAAATTTTTATAAAATAAACCAATTATTAAATTAATATATTTTTTAAAAATATATTTATTGTATATTTCATATTTTTAATAAATATTTCAATATACATTTTAATTATATAATAATGATATTTATGTATTATAATACTTATAAAAGGAAATAATTAATATTTTAAATTATTTCTATTAGGCTTTCTAAAAAAACTTTACTATTTGTAAAAATAGTAAAGCTCTTTTTGTTAGGTTATTAGATTTGTATAATATAAATATCTAAAATAATTTATTTATTATTTAATAGAAATTTATGTTTAAAAATGTTATTGTTAATATTAGTATTACTAAAAAAAAGTTTTAATTTAATATTAATAAATAAATTTTCAAATAATCTTTCCATATCAAGTTAAATATAATGCTCTTGAGTAAAAAAGATTTTTGTATTATATAAAATTTATTTAAAATATTAGATAAAAAAATATTAAAAAGGAAATAAGAATTTTAAAAAGAATATTTAAAAATAAAATGAAAAAATATAGAATGTAATATATAGAAGTACAAGTATATAAAATAAAATAAAATAAAATAAATAGTTGAAATATAAATATGAAGTACAGATTGAATAAAATAAAATAAATAGTTGAAATATAAATATGAAGTACAGATTGAATAAAATAAAATAAATAGTTGAAATATAAATATGAAGTACAGATTGAATAAAATAAAATAAATAGTTGAAATATAAATATGAAGTACAGATTGAATAAAATAAAATAAATAGTTGAAATATAAATATGAAGTACAGATTGAAAAAAATAAAATAAATAGTTGAAATATAAATATGAAGTACAGATTGAATAAAATAAAATAAAATAAAATAAAATAAAATAAAATAAAATAAAATAAAATAAAATAAAATAAAATAAAATAAAATAAAATAAAATAAAATAAAATAAAATAAACAGTAGAATATGAATATAAAGTACAGATTGAATAAAATAAAATAAAATAAAATAAAATATAATAAAATAAAATAAAATAAAATATAATATAATAAAATAAAATAAAATAAAATAAAATAAAATAAAATAAAATAAAATAAAAAGTAGAATATTAAATAAGAAAGTACAGATTGAATAAAATAAAATAAAATAAAATAAAAAGTAGAATATTAAATAAGAAAGTACAGATTGAATAAAATAAAATAAAATAAAATAAAATAAAAAGTAGAATATTAAATAAGAAAGTACAGATTGAATAAAATAAAATAAAATAAAATAAAATAAAATAAAAAGTAGAATATTAAATAAGAAAGTACAGATTGAATAAAATAAAATAAAATAAAATAAAATAAAATAAAATAAAATAAAATAAAATAAAATGAATAGTAGAAACATAAATATAAGTACAGATTGAATAAAATAAAATAAAATAAAATAAAATAAAATAAAATAAAATAAAATAAAATAAAATAAAATAAAATAAAATAAAATAAAATAAAATAAAATAAAATAAAATAAAATAAAATAAAATAAAATAAAATAAAATAAAATAAAATAAAATAATATAAAATAAAAAGTAGAATATTAAATATGAAAATACAGATTGAATAAAATAAAATAAATAAAATAAAAAGTAGAATATTAAATAAGAAAGTACAGATTGAATAAAATAAAATAAAATAAAATAAAAAGTAGAATATTAAATAAGAAAGTACAGATTGAATAAAATAAAATAAAATAAAATAAAATAAAATAAAATAAAATAAAATAAAATAAAATAAAATAAAATAAATATTTGAATTATAATAAAAATACAAGTACTAATAAAATAAAATAAATAAAATAAATATGTGAATTATAATAAATTGCAAGTATCAATCGAAATAAAATAAAATAATATAAAATAAATAAATATGCAGTGAAATAATAATATATAATATGATAAAATAAAATAAATAAGATATTGATATGAAATTAATATAAAAACTGAATTTAGCAACAAATAAATTATATAATAATGTAAATGATATAGCATATATATATGTTAACATGAATTTTATTAAAATTTTTACAGTATTATATTTCCATATAATAAACAAACTTTATAGTTAAAAAATAGTATAAAAAAAATATTATTAAATATTATTATTAAATAAATAAATGAATAAATTAATAAATAAATAAAAATTTTCAGAATATGGCGAATGTAAATCATTATTTTTTTTGAAATATATCACATTTTAAATATTTTTAATAATCATTTTTTCAAAGAAATTATATGTGCCATTTTATTTTAATGTTTTAAATATTATATTCATAAATAAAAATTTATAAAAAATAATCATAATAGCAAAGATTGCCATCAATGCAAAATCAGTAAATTAAGGTAAAAACCTTTTTATAATTCAAATAAAATCATTATCAAACATAAGAATTAATTCATACGAATGTGGTAGGAAAACTTAAAAATTCTTATAATAATTTTAATTATTATATAACATTCCTTGATGACTATTCCAAAAAATACTGGATTTATTTAATAAAAAACAAATCTGATGTTTATAATGCTTTTGTAAAATTTATTAAAAATATTTCCAATACTACTTCTTATAAAGTTATCAATATTAAGTCTGACAATGGAACAAAATAAATTAACAAAAATTAAATTAATTTCTAAGAGTCCAATTTCACTCTACACTAGGTAATCCTAAGAAAAACGTTCGTGCTGAAAGACTGAACCAAATATTAAATTATTGTGCTACTACTCTCCTAAATTCAGCTAAACTTCTTTCTAAATTCTGGGATTCTGTAAACTCTGTGTTGTATATTTATTCAACCTAAATCCCCATCAAAGTATTGAAAATAAAATTCTTGATGAAACATTTTATAATAAATTTTTAGATATTACATATTTAAAAGTTTTGGGCTGTAAAGCATATTTTTATAATAATCGTAAAACTAACAAATTTGATAATAATACTAAACCTGGTATTTTCCTAGGATAGGCTTTTGATTCTTTCGGTTATAAAATTTTATATTTGTCTTCTAACTCCGTTATTTCTGCCAGAGAAGTTTACTTTATTGAGGTTATTCCAGGTACTATTAATACTTTTTTTTTGTGATAAAATTATTGACTCTATTAGTAGTTTCAAGGATTTCTTAACAGAGGGGAACGTAATAATTATAATTCACAATTAAAAAATCCTATCATTAATAATAATAATAATAATAATAATAATAATAATAATAATAATAATAATAATAATAATAATAATAATAATAATAATAATAATAATAATAATAATAATAATAATAATAATAATAATAATAATAATAATAATAATAATAATAATAATAATAATAATAATAATAATAATAATAATAATAATAATAATAATAATAATAATAATAATAATAATAATAATAATAATAATAATAATAATAATAATAATAATAATAATAATAATAATAATAATAATAATAATAATATAATAATAATAATAATAATAATAATAATAATAATAATAATAATAATAATAATAATAATAATAATAATAATAATAATAATAATAATAATAATAAAATAATAATAATAATAATAATAATAATAATAATAATAATAATAATAATAATAATAATAATAATAATAATAATAATAATAATAATAATAATAATAATAATAATAATAATAATTAAAATAATAAATGTCTAGATTTACTTTAATATTAATAAATTAAATAAATATAAATATATTATAAAATAAATAAATGTAATATAACAGTAATTAAATATTTAATCTAGAATCAAGCCACAAATATTATAAATACATGTATAATAACTTAGTTAAACACTTGTAATTACCAATTTATAAAATCTTATAAATAAATAAATAATTAAATAAATAATTTAAACTTATTAGATTATTAGATTAAGATTCTCATTTAAGCTTTTAATTAACTACCGACATGTTTCAAGAAAAAATTAAGCCTTTTAATGGAAAAAATTTCCAAGTTTGGGAATTCAGGGTAACCACAGCTGTTGAAAAATTGGAACTTGAAGATTACTTAGAGAAGGATGTGTGTAAAGAAGTTAAAGAGAAATATCCAGATAATGCTGAGAAATTGGCAGAAGCTAATGAGGGAAATGCTACTGTTAGGGAAGTTTTAATTAATGCCATTGAGGATGAAATTTTGCGTTACTACATTAATATAAAGTCGTCTTATCAACTCATGCAAAAATTAAAGAAGAAATATGGTGGAGGTGAAACGGACATTAGATATTGGATCAGAAAACTAAACAATTTAAAGGCAAAAAATACTGAAGAAATTGCTTTTGTTCTTGACGAAATGTTTAATATTTTTGAAACTCTGAGTAATAACAGTCAAGTTATTTCTGATAGAGAAAAAATAAAATTCATGTATGAATCAATGCCTAAAAATTTTAGAAACTATTTAGACATTGATGAAGATACAAAACCAACGGATCTGTACAATAAAATTAACAAAAAGTTAAATATGATAGCTTATCTGGAAGGAGGAGAAGACTATAAACAATATTATCAAGATGATCCAATGGAAGTAGATATGGTACAGAGAACGATGAAGAAAGATAAATATAACAAGGAATTAAAAGAAAAATTACATAAAAATTACATTAAAAACTGCGAAGAAAAAAGATACTGTCACATTTGCGAAATTTTTGGTCATACTACCCGAAATTGCAGATATAATTCAAAGAACATCAATCATTATACAAAAAATGAGGAAAATAAAAGAAAACCTTATAATAATAACCGCAATTACAGAAAAAATAATTTTAATAATAATAAATTAATTGCTCAGATCGAAAAACCAGAAGAAGAAGATGAAAATTTCATCGACACTTTAGATTATGAAGAAATATGCCAACTAACCAAAGGAAGTATAAATTTGATTGAAGAAAATCAAAAAGAAGAATGTTATAAAAATATTGAAAAAAGCATTTTCAATATTAATAATATAGATGAAACTATAGAATGGTTATATGATTGTGGAGCATGTGAACACATCACAAATAATAAAAATTTATTAACAAAGTATATAAAGAGTCCAAGCGAACTTTCAAGCGTTAATGGTTCAAAGATTACATACGAAGGTCATGGAGAATACGAACTCAAGATAAATAATACTACTATAAAATTAAATCGTATATTATATTCTCCGGATATAACAAGAAATATTATTAGTGCGATAGAACTAGCAAAAATTGGAATCAAAACCATAACTGAACCACTCAACAATAATAAAAACATAGTAAAATTAACAATATTAGATTCAGATAATAAAATAATACATAATATCTTCTCGACAAAAACAAATCAATTTTTAATTTATGTAAAAAACGATAAAACTTTAAATAATAAGGAAATTATGACAATAAATAATAACATAATGACTTGGCACAGGCGCTTAGGTCATTTTTATAACAAAGAAATTGAAAAATATTTAAAAGACCATGATATTAATGAACCCGAATGCTTAGAATGTAAAGTCGCAAAAATGAAGAGAATTCCACATAATCAAGAGACTCCCAAAGCAGCAGAACTATTGGAAGTCATTCATTCTGATATTATAGGCCCCATAAATAAATCAATCACTGGTAAAAGATTCATTTTAACTATTATAGATGAATTCTCTAGAAAAAGCTGGATATTCCTTCTTAAGAGCAAAAGCGAAACAATTGACATTATTAACTTTTTCAAATTTTTGAATAATATTTTCAAGGAGAACAAAATTAAATATTTCAAATCAGATAACGGTCGAGAGTATAATAATAGAAAAGTTCTAGAATTTTGTAAAAATAATGGTATCAGAAAAATATTTTCCCCACCATACAGTCCTGAAAATAATGGTTTGGCTGAAAGATTTAACCAAACTAATATTACATGCGCAAAAACCCTACTATTCTGGAGCAAATTATCTGAGAATTTTTGGGATTTCGCTATCTCTTATGCAAATTATTTATATAATAAAGTACCACATAGCGGTATCAATAATAAAATACCTGAAGAAATTTTTTATAACAAAAAAGGTTAATTTAAAATATATCAAAGTATTCGGTTGCATAGCATACTACAAGAATTATTCCCAAGAAAAAGGAAAGTTTGAATCAAATTCTAATAAAGGGATATTTCTAGGATTCGATGAAGAATCTTATAGTTATCATATTATGGATTATAAAAATTATAAATTACATCGTGTCAGAGAAATTCAATGTATGGAAAATGAGCCAGCTAATATTTCGCTTTCTGAAAATGTAACAAATGAGTTATCTGACTGTGATTTTCTTAATTTCAATTTTATTAATAAAAAACTATCAACAAACAATGATAATTTAATAAGTACAATACTTAATAATGACGAAGATTTTGATTGTCAATTAAATGATGTCAATAATTTATTTCAAAAATTAAATTTAGACAATAATTCTGATGAAGATAAGATGGAAGTTGAACATGAATTTTTTAACGAAAATAAATATTACTCCAACTATAATAACTTAAAAACCACAAAGAATTATCAAAATATTAACAATAAATATAATTTACACAATAACTTAAATAATAATTTCTATAAAAATTACTATGACAATAATGATCACTATGTTTTAAAAAACAATAATTCCAAGTTCGATCAAAGTAAAAAAATTTTTATTAATAAAAATTTTTCAAAAAATGATGTTAAAAATATAAAAAGAACCAATAATTTATGTTATTAAATTATCATATCTATATTATTATATCATAAGATAAGTATCAAGCCACATATTACTTCATGTATATAAATCCTGTTTTACCCCTTTCTACATTTGATAACCCTTAACTTTATTCTAATAAACTATCTTAATTATATATTCTGAGTAACTCTTAATTGATATTTTTGACAGATTAAGAGTCTCACTCTACAAAGTTGAGCTCGAAATAACAGTTAAGTATCGAAAATAAATTATATAAATTTTTTCATAATTAAATAAATTAACAAATTTAAAATTTATTATTTAAATTGAATTGAACGCATAATTATTCTCTCAATATAAATTACAAATGACCAAAAAATAAACAAACATATAAATAAATATTATAAAACTTAAAATAACGGTACAAGATCATAATCAGCAATGACAATAATATCAAACTAAAATTTAATCATAATTTTAGCAAAATAAAATAATTATTTTAATCATGAAAACATTATATTTATTTTAAATAAAGAAGTAAATGAAATAATAATAACTATTATTTATTGAATTACATTAAACTATAATGAATATTATAAATTCAAAGTATTTAACTAATAAGTAATTAATATTAAAAATTTTATAATACATATAAATCAAAAGTTATGTATTTAAATAATTAATATCTTCAATTATAAAAATATGTGTAATAAAAATATGAATAAATTACCCTAATTTGACATGAAACAAATATTTAATGAAAATAAACAAGTTATTATTCTTATTATTATTATCTAAAATATATATATATAAAATTATACATTTATGTTGTTAAGCTTATGTTGAGTTGAAAAACATAGTCAACCAACTATATAAATAAATTAAAGAGTTGAGTTGAAAAATATGGTCAACCAACTATATAAATAAATTAAAGAGTTGAGTTGAAAAATATGGTCAACCAACTATATAAATAAATTAAAGAGTTGAGTTGAAAAAATATGGTCAACCAACTATATAAATAAATTAAAAAGTTGAGTTGAAAAATATGGTCAACCAACAAAATAATAATAATAATAATAATAATAATAATAATAATAATAATAATAATAATAATAATAATAATAATAATAATAATAATAATAATAATAATAATAATAATAATAATAATAATAATAATAATAATAATAATAATAATAATAATAATAATAATAATAATAATAATAATAATAATAATAATAATAATAATAATAATAATAATAATAATAATAATAATAATAATAATAATAATAATAATAATAATAATAATAATAATAATAATAATAATAATAATAATAATAATTAATAAAAGTTTGTTTTATTATTTAATTATTTATTTATTTTATTTATTTATTTATAAGATTTTATAAATAGGTAATTACAAATGTTTAACTTTGTTATTTTACATGTATTTATATCTTTTGTGGCTTGATTCTAGACTTAATACTTAATTTAATGTTATATTAAATTTAACTATTTTATATTACATTTATATCTATTAGTTTATATTTAATTTATTATTATTAAAGTAAACTTAAATCTTAATACTCCCCCGCAAATATAATTTTATTATGAAATAAAAATTTTATTTGAAAAATTTAATATTTTCTTTCCATTTAAATCTTTTGTGAATATGTCAGCAAGCATGTTCTGAGAATCAACATATTCCAATTTAATAATTTTCTTTTCAATATAATCCTTATTAAAATGATATTTAATATCAATATGTTTTAACTTCGAATTTAATTCCCCATTTTCAATGCTTGTCTTACTTGCTAAATTGTCCGTGTAAATTGTAATGGTTTTACTAAAATTAAATAGTTCATATAAAATATTTCTTAACCATAAAATAGTTTTCAAACATTCAGCGGTACTAACATATTCTGCTTCTGCAGTAGAAGTGGCAACTGTAGATTGTTTTTTAGAAGACCAAATTAAAGGTGAGTTTCCTAACATAATTATGAAACCAGAAGTAGATTTTCTATCTGTTATATCTCCAGCATAATCAGCATCAGAATATCCAGTTATAGTTCCTATCCCATCATAATATAATTTGTAATCTACAGTATTGTTTAAATATTTCATAATATTTGTTACTGCTTTCCAGTCGGATACACAGGGATTTTCAGATTTTCTTGCGGCTTTATGTACGGCATATGTAATATCTGGTCTTGTACATTTTGCTAGAAATATTAGAGATCCAATAGCACTTTTATAAATAGTTTTATTAAATGGATCTTTATTTTCAGATATTAAATTATTGCCTGTACATGGCGTATTATTTCTTTTTGTATATTTAATGTTAAATTTTTCTAATAATTTTTTAATAAATCCTTTTTGGGAAATAATAAATTTATTTTTAACTTTATCAATTTTTATTCCAAGAATGTATTTTATTGGTTCACATTTTGAAATTTTAAATTTTCTTTTAATTTTATTTATAATAGAAAAAATTTCATTATCATAACCCGTAATAATCATATCGTCCACATATATGCCTATAATAGCGATTAATACTCCATTTTCTACCTTTTTAAAAATACATTTTTCAGAATTAAGTTGAACAAATCCATTATCAATGAGAAATTTTGTAATTTTAATATTCCATTGTCGGCCAGATTGTTTTAGGCCGTATAGTGCTTTATTTAATAACCAAAATCCTTTTTTGTAATTTACATCCCCTGGAGGAATGGAAACATAAATATTTTTGTCCAAATCAGCGTTAAGGTAGGCGGCTTTAATATCTAATTGTTGGACATTCCATTTAAACTTTGCGGCAATAAATAGAATTAATTTAATACAATCAATATTTAATGTAGGGGAATATGTAAGGTTGAAATCTATTCCCTCTTTTTGACTAAATCCCCTTGCGACCAGTCGTGCTTTAAATTTAATTATATTATTATCTTCATCAGTTTTGGTTGTGAATACCCATCTGGTAGAAATCACATTTTTCCCTTTTGGAACGTTTTCAACATAAGTCATTATTTTATTATCATATAGGTTGTTAAGTTCATTAACAATGGCTTTCTTCCAATATTCCTTATTTTTACAGGTAATCGCGTCGTTATATGTCATAGGAATATTGGTTGATATTGACACTGGGTTCTTAATATATTTATAATTTTTACTTTTTGTAACATGTTTATTATTTTCATGATGATTTTTCTTTATATGAAATTTATTGTAAATTAAACTTTTATTATGTTTTGTTTGAGGACTATCAGAATTAATTGCATTAGAATTATTATTAAATAAGGTTTGATTTTGTTCAGAATAATTTTTATTCAACTTATTATTATTTAGGGTTAGATTTTGTTCAAAATTATTTTTATTCAACTTATTATTAAATAAGGTTTGATTTTGTTCAAAGTTATTTTTGTTTAAATTATTATTATTAATTAAGATTTGATTTTGTTCTGGATTGTTTTTATTTAAATTATTATTAAATAAGGTTTGATTTATATTATTATAATTTTTTATTTTTTGCTCATTTTTTGAAAAATTTTTATTAATAAAAAAATTTTTACTTTGATCAAACTTGAAATTATTATTTTTTGCATAATAATGATCGGTTTTATCGTAGTAATTATTATAAAAATTGTTATCTAAATTACCATGTAAATTATGGTTATTAAAAGTTTTTTGGTAGCGCTTTATAGAGTTAGGACTGTAATAGTCTGTCTTATATTTATTTTTATTAGAAAATTCAGGATCAATATCCATCTTATTTTCATCGGAATTTCCGTTTAAATTTAATTTTTGAAATAAATTATTAACGTCATTTAATTGATAATTAAAATTTTCGTCATTATTATATACTGTACTAATTAAATTACTACTGTTTGTTAATTGAGTATTGTTGATGAAATTAAAATTAAAGAAGTTGCTGTTGGATAAATCATTTGTTATATTTTCAGAAAGAGAAATATTAGCTGGTTCGTCTTCTATGCATTGAATTTCTCTAACATGGTGCATTTTGAAATTTTCATAATCCATGATAAGATAACTATAAGACTGTTCATCAAAACCTAGAAATATTCCTTTATTTGCATTGGAGTCAAATTTCCCTTTATCTTGAGAGTAATCCTTATAATAAGCAATGCAGCCAAATACTTTTATGTATTTTAAATTGACCTTTTTATTGTAAAATATTTCTTCTGGAATTTTATTATCAATACCACTATGTGGTACTTTGTTATATATATAATTAGCGTAGATAATGGCAAAATCCCAGAAATTTTCAGATAATTTGCTCCAAAATAATAAGGTTTTAGCGCATGAAATAATGGTTTGATTAAACCTTTCAGCCAGTCCATTATTTTCAGGATTATAAGGTGGAGAGTAGATTTTTCTTATTCCATTATTTTTACAAAATTCTAAAATTTTTCTGTTATTGTATTCTCTACCATTATCTGATTTGAAATATTTAATTTTATTTTCCTTAAAAATGTTATTTAAGAATTTGAACATATTGATGATAATATCAATAGTTTCACTTTTACTTTTTAACAAAAATATCCAGCTCTTTCTGGAGAATTCATCAATAATAGTTAAAATGAATCTTTTTCCCGTAATCGATTTATTTATAGGGCCAATAATATCCGAGTGTATAACTTCCAATAATTCGGAGGCCTTAGGAGTTTCACGATTATGAGGACTCCTCTTCATTTTGGCTATCTTGCAGTCCAAACAGTCGGGTTCACTGACGTCATGATCTTTTAAATATTTTTCCATTTCTTTATTATAAAAATGACCAAGACGTCTATGCCAAGTCATTTTGCTATCATTTATGGACATTATTTCATTTTTATCTAACATTTTTACATTGTTTACATGAAGTAAGAATTGATTTGATTTAGTAGAAAAAATATTATGAATTATTTTGTTATTTGAGTCCATTAATGTTAACTTTACAATGTTTGAATTCTTATTGAGAGGTTCTGTAATAGTTTTTATACCTATTTTGGCTAATTCAATTGCACTGATTATATTTCTTGTTACATCTGGAGAATATAACACACGTTTTAATTTAATTTTCGTATCATTTATTTGAAATTCATATTCTCCAAAACCATCGTAGCTAAACTTCGAACCATTTGCGCATAAAAGTTCGTTGGGACTTTTTGTATAATTAGTCAATAAGTTTTTATTATTAGTGATATGTTCACATGCTCCACAATCATATAACCACTCTGTTGTTTCTTCTTTATTATAAATATTAAATAAACCTTTTTCTGTATTGTCGTGTTCTTCAGAAAGTTTCATTTCTTCTACTAAGTTAATATTTCCTTTAGCAAGTTGACATATTTCTTCATAATCAAGAGTGTCAACATAGTTTTCTTCTTCATCCGATTTTTCAATTTGTGCCACCAACCTATTTTTATTGAAATTATTATTTCTTTGATAATGATTTTTATTATGGTAGTTCTTTTTATGTTCTCTATCTTTTGAATTTTGTTTTGTGTATTTTAAATTATATCTACATTCTCTGGTAGTATGACCAAAAATTTCGCAAATATGGCAATATCTTTTTTCTTCACTGTTTTTAATATAATTTTTATGTAATCTTTCTTTTAATTCATTGTTATATTTGCTATTTTTTCTTGACTTTTCAACTATATCTATTTCCATTGGATCGTCTTGATAGTAATAATTGTAATCTTCTCCTCCCTCAAGATAAGCTATCATATTTAATTTTTTGTTTATCTTATTGTACAGTTCCTGTGGTTTCGTATCTTCATCAATGTCCAAGTAATTTCTAAAGTTTTTGGGCATTGAATCGTACATAAATTTTAATTTTTCTCTATCAGATATAACTTGTTTCTTTCCTTCTAAAGTTTCAAATATACTAAACATTTCATCAAGTACATAAGTAATTTCTTCAGTATTTTTGGCTTTCAGATTATTGAGCTTTCTAATCCAATATCTGATGTCTGTTTCGCCTCCTCCATATTTCTTTCTTAACTTTTGCATGATTTGGAAAGGAGATTTAATGTTTATGAAATCATGCAAGATTTCATCATCAATAGCATTGATTAAAATTTCCCTAACGGTAGCATTGTTCTTCTTTACTTCGTTTAATTTTTCTTTATCACCTTTGGCTTTATCCTTGGTGTCTTTGTACACGTCGCTTTCTAAATATTTTTCAAGAGCCAATTTTTCTACAGCTGTAGTTACTCTGAATTCCCAAACTTGGAAGTTTTTTCCATTGAAAGGTTTGATGTTTTCTTGAGACATGTCGATAGTTAGTTTAAAAGCTTTAAAATGAGACTCTTAATCTAATAAAAGTTTGTTTTATTATTTAATTATTTATTTATTTTATTTATTTATTTATAAGATTTTATAAATAGGTAATTACAAATGTTTAACTTTGCTATTTTACATGTATTTATATCTTTTGTGGCTTGATTCTAGACTTAATACTTAATTTAATGTTATATTAAATTTAACTATTTTATATTACATTTATATCTATTAGTTTATATTTAATTTATTATTATTAAAGTAAACTTAAATCTTAATAATAATAATAATAATAATAATAATAATAATAATAATAATAATAATAATAATAATAATAATAATAATAATAATAATAATAATAATAATAATAATAATAATAATAATAATAATAATAATAATAATAATAATAATAATAATAATAATAATTTTTAATTAATAATAAATAAATAAATTATAATAATAATAGTATTAATATATTATTAACAATAAAAAATCCTTATTATTTAATAATTTTCTTCTTAAATGCATTTTTATTATTTCAACTAAATAATGAAAATTTTAAATAATTGCATTACAAAATTATAAATCAAAATTAAAATATACTAATATCAATAGAACAATATATCAGCAATTTCAAAACTAATATGATTCATACTTCAATGGAAATTTGTTCACTTCATTGTATAGTCCATATTTATATAAGTTAAAGAAAAAGAAGTAAAATGGTACATCAGTGGTTGAAAGTCATATATCAAAATATCTAATTCCATTGTTTAATTGTTCTGTAATATCCATATCTTGTGTTTTTGAATATTCAATAATGCGTGAATTTATACCCCATGAAGATATAGATAGATTTCGGAGTATAACACTTCCAATATTACTATTTAATAATTTACCAATAGCATAAGTTCCGCTATCATGGTACCTGGAATGTTAATTTGACGATAATAAATACATTTAGGTGTACTTTCAAAATTTATATATACATTAACAAATATATATATATATATTTATAATAATAATATATAACTTTTAATTAAATAAATAAATTTAATAAAGAATTATTTGGTTGTTTAATAAACCTTTTCAATATTTATATTGCAATTATTTTAAGTTAAAATTATAAAACTTACAAACATTTCAATATTCGAAAATTTATATATTAAATATATTATTATAAATATTCTTTTAAATATAATATATATATATTAAATCCTTCAAATTATAGTACTACAGAAATTACTTTGATAAATATTGTTTTATGATATCTTTTATATATGTATTAAAATAAATTATATAATATACAATAATTTTATAATGATATTTTTAAAATTTTAAAAAGAGATTTTAAAAAAAAATTAATATTTATCTTGTAATTATTATATATACTTATCAAATGTTTATGATAATTATAGATTATAGTATATATAATTTATTTATTTATTTATTTATTTATTTATTTCTTCCTTTTTACAAATAGAATAACAACAACAACAAATTAACAAAAATAAAGCAATAAACATAATATAAATTGAGTGCATCATAACCACTCCACTCTTCACTATCAGAAGGTCCTTTACGTTGCAAATTACAAGTATTATCTTCAAAACATATTCTAGAAGAGCATTCATTATCGGTTTTACATGTATCATGATAGGGTTTGCCACAATGCATATATGATCTGCCACCACCTAAGTATATATCATCACAATGCACAATCGGATTGTCATCGTTAAAAACACAAACGCTTTTAAGACATTTATTAGACAAACAATCTGAATTTGAAGTACAGTTAGTATAAAATAGGTTTCCATCATAGTATATTTCAGTATTACACATTTTAGTTCCGATTTTATCACGCGGACATGTTTCAGTAATATACTTCTTCATTCTTCCATTTTCATCAGGGAATTCAACAAAAAAATCTGTGTAACTATGTTTAGTCTTAGCACATAGATTATCTTTACAATAAAAGGCGACAAAAACAGCATTTTTTAATTTTAATACTTCATCTTTAGTTAGATACTTAGGAACATCCTCGTACGATAAACTCTCACAATTAATAAAATAAATATAAAAAATAATAGTAAATATTGCTAAAACTATTTTGTTTTGTATTGTTTGTTATTATATATAATTCTATTGTATACTTATTAATCTTGAATATTTAGAAATTTATTATTATATTAAATATCATTTTATTTATAATACGGTATATACGTTAATATATTGCAAACTTTAATATATATATAGATATTATTTATTTATTACAATAAACCGACAATAAATATAAACAATAAGTTAATTTCAATATTATTTATAATAAATATTATAAACCAATATCAATCAAAATAAAAATAAACAGGAATTTATATATATATATAATTTATTTTTTATATAACAATAAATTTATAAATATATATTGCGCTTATTTTATTTTTTTTTTTATGGTATATAAATTAATGAACTTCTATTATTTGTTCATTATTTCAAGCTATTTATTATAAATTAATATTCAAAATATAGAATATTGTATTATTTATTTGTTAATTTCTACTATAAACTACAATAAAAAGTTTTGTTTCTATAAACAAATTAACAATGGTTACTTTATGATAAATATATACATTCTTCATTACAATAAAAGCTATTTTTTTTTATAAAATTCAGTCATTAATTTAAATTAAATAGAAAATAATATCTGAATCGCAATTACTAAAATGTTATAATTATATTATTTCCAATTTAAATAAATGATGAAATATATTTGTGTTAATAGTAAATAATAAATCAAACTTTAATAGTTACCGTATTTTTTAATTAATTTACTTTTATATCCATTAATACTTTATCTACTTTATTGTATTATTAATCTTTAAAATTAGTAGTTAATTACAGAATTATTTGTGATCAACTTTAAAATTTTAATTCTTTCATATTTAATTTACACCCAAAAATTGGAATATATATTATATATATTATTCTACTTATAATTGCAATATATAGACAATAAACTAAAATACAAAATATTTAAAATAATTAACTATTTATTAAAATTTAAATTTTAATTATTAATATAATTTTAATTTAGTAATTAATTCTCCACTTCTCTTCACATTTATATTCAATTACTAATTACTTTGCTTGCTCAATTTGTTAATTTTAATAATATATCAGTAGTTATTATGCATACTAAATATATTTCAATTTGTAATAAAGTATATATGTAATATAATGAAATAATGTAAATTGATAAAACATAAAAAAAATTTAAAAAAAAAAAGAATGAGAAATTAACCATAATGTAAAATATTAGAATATTAGAGTATGTAAATTTACTTATAAAATAAGAAGTAAAATGTAAGTAAGATGTAATTGTTATAGTGTATTGAAAGGAAAAAGAGTCGCAAAAAGTGCCTAAGGTCTTAGCCCGGAAATTTGGTATAAAAAGAAAATTTGATAATTGCGAAAGAGTTTTATTAAATAAAAGAAGAAAAATAATCAGTGAAAAGAATTATATGAAAAAAAAAAAAAAAAAAAAAAAGAAAAAAAGAAGAAGCATAAGCCGCTTTGGTCCGTAAATCCGACGTTAATAAGGAAATTTGTTTATATAGGTATTATTTTCTTTTTGGAATTGAAGAGGTTATCAATAAAATTTTTAAGAAATATGAATTAGAAAGTAGAAAAATAAAGAAGTTCTTATTCTGAATGTCAATTTAAAAATAATTATATTTCTGATATAAAATTTGAAAAAGATTTCAATGTTATATTGTAGGATTATAAATTATAAAATTAAGAACCGATATTTTGTTTTATTTGGGAAAGCCGTTGATTGTGAAGATAGTTGAAGTTTACTAAATTATTATTAGAACTGATGAAGATATTTATAAAATGAAGAAAAGAAGAAAAAAGTCCTTAATCTAAATGCTATTTTTTAAATAGATTTAAGTATATTACAGTTACAAATTTTGAAAAAATGTGATAAACATTATATTGTAGAATTATAAATCATAAAGTAGAGAGCCAATATTATGTTTTGTTTGGTTACGGTCATACACACTAGAAATAAATCAATAGTCATATTTAATCATCATAGTCTTATCAATATTAGAAAATTTCTTTACTTAGCTTTTGTTGCATTGGTCCTCTATCATCACTTCGTATACTAATTTAATATTAATTATTTAATTTAGATTTGTAAAAAAGTACTAAAACTTTTACAATAATTGAGAAGTTGGTTTCAAACGATTATTAACCTCTTCATTTTTTTTTAGATTTAAAAGATATTATCATAAATAAAACTTTATGAATACATCTAAAATATAATAAAAAATGTAGAACATGAAATATATTTACTCAATTACAAACACCCAAAGAAGGAATCTTCACAACTTAAAACTAACAAAGAATATAAATATAAGCAAATTACAATTATATTTACATAATTGAGATAATTAAGACACTTATATGATTAAAGAAATAATAGAATCTTTATATAGAACTAAATTAGAACTACATAATCTATAATATCTATTAAAATTATATGAAATATTATATAAACTAATAATGTTGCAAATCTAATTTATAATATAAAGAAAATTAGATTTGAGGGGGAATGTTAAAAATATAAAAAGAACCAATAATTTATGTTATTAAATTATCATATCTATATTATTATATCATAAGATAAGTATCAAGCCACATATTACTTCATGTATATAAATCCTGTTTTACCCCTTTCTACATTTGATAACCCTTAACTTTATTCTAATAAACTATCTTAATTATATATTCTGAGTAACTCTTAATTGTTATTTTTGACAAATGAGCAAAAAACGAAAAATAATAATCAAACTTTAATTAATAATAATTTGAATAAAAATAATTTTAAACAAAATCAAACCTTATTTAATAATAATTTGAATAAAAATAATTTTGAACAAAATCAAACCTTATTAAATAATAATAATTTGAATGAAAATATTTAATAAATTTCATATAAACAAATATCATAAAAATAATAAAAATTTTACAAAAAATAATGATAATATTAATAATAAAAATTTAGTATCCATATCAACCAATATTCCTTTAACTTATAATGATGCAATTACTTGTAAAAATAAAGAATATTGGAAAAATGCAATAAAGAATGAACTAAATAATTTATATGACAACAAAATAATGACTTTTATTAAAAATATTCCAAAGGGGCAAAACGTAATCTCTACAAAATGGGTATTCACTACTAAGACAGATGAAAACAATAAAACAACAAAATTTAAGGCACGTTTGGTAGCTAGAGGATTCAGCCAAAAAGAAGGAATTGATTTTGATCTAACTTATTCCCCTACTTTAAATCTGGATTGTATAAAATTAATTTTATTTTTATCTGCTAAATTTAATTGGAACGTACAACAATTAGACATTAAAGCCGCTTATCTTAACGCTGACTTAGATAAAAATATTTATGTATCAATACCACCAGGAGACGTAAACTATAATAAAGGTTTTTGGTTATTAAATAAAGCATTATATGGCCTTAAACAATCTGGCCGTCAATGGAATATTAAAATTACAAATTTTCTTATTAATAATGGATATGTACAACTTAAGTCAGAAAAATGTATATTCAAGAAGGTAAAAAATGGAGACTTAGTGTCAATCATAGGAATATATGTAGATGATATGGTCATTACGGGTTATGACAATGAAATTTTATCCATAATAAATAAAATTAAAAGAAAATTTAAAATTTCGAAATGTGAACCAATCAAATATATCCTAGGAATTAAAATTGAAAAATTTAAAAATAAATTTATTATATCCCAAAAAGGATTTATTGAAAAATTATTAGAAAAATTTAATATTAAATATACAAAAAGAAATAATACGCCATGTACAGGAAAAAATTTAATATCTGAAAATAAAGACCCATTTGATAAAACTGTTTATAAGAGTGCTATAGGATCATTAATATTTTTGGCAAAATGCACTAGACCAGATATTACTTACGCTGTTCATAAAGCCGCCAGAAAATCAGAAAACCCATGCGTTTCTGATTGGAAAGCAGTAACAAATATTATGAAATATTTAAATAATACTATAAATTATAAATTATGTTATGACGGCATAGGAACTATTACTGGATACTCTGATGCTGATTATGCAGGTGATTTAGTTGATAGAAAATCAACCTCTGGTTATATTATTATGCTTGGAAATTCACCTTTAACTTGGTCTTCTAAAAAGCAAGCTACCGTTGCAACTTCTATTGCCGAAGCCTAATATGTTAATACAGCAGAATGTTTAAAAACAATTTTATGGTTAAAAAATGTCTTATATGAATTATTAAAATTTAATAAAACTATTACTATTTTCATGGATAATTTAGCAAGTAAAACAAGTATTGAAAACGGAGAATTAAATACAAAATTAAAACATATAGATATTAAATATCATTTTAATAAAGATTATATAGAAAAGAAAATTATAAAATTAGAATATATTGATTCCCAAAATATGTTTGCTGATATATTTACCAAAGACTTAAATGGAAAGAAAATATTAGAATTTACAAATAAAATTTTTATTTCATAACTATAATAAAAATTATATTTGCGGGGGAGTATTAAAATAATAAATGTCTAGATTTACTTTAATATTAATAAATTAAATAAATATAAATATATTATAAAATAAATAAATGTAATATAACATTAATTATATATTTAATCTAGAATCAAGCCACAAATAATATAAATACATGTAAAATAACTTAGTTAAACACTTGTAATTACCAATTTATAAAATCTTATAAATAAATAAATAATTAAATAAATAATTTAAACTTATTAATAATAATAATAATAATAATAATAATAATAATAATAATAATAATAATAATAATAATAATAATAATAATAATAATAATAATAATAATAATAATAATAATAATAATAATAATAATAATAATAATAATAATAATAATTTGAAAGAAAATGAAAATTCAAGTGATTCTGAAAATGAATCATTTGTTTATCATTAAATGTTAGGAAAGTAAAATTAACGCATAATGAAAATTAAAGATATAAAATATTAAATATTAAAACAAATACACCAAATACATATGAACAAGCTATAAACTCAATTGATGCAGAAGAGTGGAAAACAACCATTAATGATGAACTATTCCAATATGTATAATAATGGAAATAATTAATAAAATTACAAAAAATGCTCATGTCATTGATACGAAATGGGTATTTACTAAAGAAGATAACAATAAAAAGAAAGCAAAATTAGTGGCTCTAGGTTTCCAGAAAATACCAGGACAAGATTTTTAGATACATATTTACCAACAATATAAGCAGATAGCCTTTGTTTGACAATTCTGCTACATTAATAAATGAATGGAATCTTAAACAATTGGATATTAAAACAGCATATTTAAATGCTGATTTAGAAGAAAGAGAATATATACAATAATACCTTTTGGAGATAAAAATTACAATATAAATAAATATTGATAACTAAAAAAGGCCTTATACGGTTTTAAGCAAGCAGGAAGAATGTGGTATAAGGAAGTTTCACAGTTTTAAGTAGCATAGGTTTTAAAAAATATATTACTAATAAATGTCTATTTGGTAAATATAATAAATATAATAAATTAGTTTGTTTACTAACATTATATGTAGACGATATTTTAATCATTGGAAAGAAAGATAAAATAAATTATTCCATTAAAAAATTAAAAAAAAATATAAAATATCTCAAGATTCTGATGCAAAGAAAATTATTTGAATAAATATGTTTAAAACAAAAGATGGATATAAAATTAATCAAATTGATTACATCAACAAAATAATTAAAAGGTACTGTATGAATAAAACTAAACAAATTAAAACACCATATAGAAAAATTACAGATTTTGAAAGGAAAAACTCAAATCCTAAAAACGTATATTAATATAAATCTTTACATGGTGTTCTACTATATATCATAGTTAAAGCAAGACACAATATAGCTTATGAAATAAATAAAGCTTCTAGAGATTGTGAAAAACCAACGGAAATTGATTATAATTCGTTAATTTAAGTTTTACAATATTTAAAAGGAACAAAAAATAAATTCATATTTTACAATAAAGATAAAAGGTTCATTGCATATTCAGATTCAGACTTAGCCGGTAATGAAAAAACCAGAAGATCAACAAGCGGACATATTTATATTAGAAAATAGTCCAATATCTTGGAAATTTCAACTTCAAAAGAATGTTACTTTATTCACAGCTGAAGCAGAATTTGTTAGTCTTACAGAATGTGCCAAACAAGGTTTATGGTTTAAAAATTTATATAAAGAAATTTTTAATAAAGATATTGAAATAAAAATTATGGTAGATAATAAAGCATGTATCTCTATTGCTCAAGATACAAATTCTGAAGGAAGATGTAAACATATAGATACAAAGTATAAATATATTCAAGAAGAAATCATAAATAATGACATTAAACTAGAATATATAGATACAGACAATATGTTAGCTGATACTTTAACTAAAAGTTTTTTATGCATTAAAATGTCATTTTTGCAAATTTGATTTTCAAAAAATGAAAATAAAAATAATTAAAACAAAGTAAAAATATTATATAATACCTAATGTAAGAGGAATGTTAAGAAATATAAGATTTCTTATATTGTATATTACATTATTATAAATATTTTATTACGTAAACACTAAATAATATGTAAATAATATAAAATTAAAATTATGTGTAATATTTTTTATTTGAGTCTTTTTATCATAGAAATTATTATTAATAAAATATATATTAAATAAAATATTACATTTTTATCATTGTGTAAAGCGTACACAAATCCTTTTAAAAACAAAAATATTATTCAAATCCGCATCTCAACTCGATCTAATGGATGTATATTTTGCAAAAGAAATTAATATTCCATTTTCTTCAGATACTGATCATCCCAAAATTGGTGGAATTGGAAGTCATCAGCAAACTCTCTGAAAAATTTTACCAATATCTATAATTTATAACAATCATATTTCGAAGCTCATTTCTACGAAGTCAATTATTTTCACTTACAATTCAATAATTGACTTTTCATCTAAAACACTTCACTTTAAATCCAACCATTGTATAAATAACTATATTGTTATTCCGAACTCCTTCGAACTTTTGTCAACCCAATCCAAGTCGTTAAATCTTAAAATAAAATTACTTCTGAGAAAAAGAAATCAATTGAAACCGAAGACAAATTAAAAAGCACCTTCCCGTCAAGTTAAAACCATTTAAAGGAGTATTCAGTAAAATGTATGAAAATAATTTATCAACTAATCGTCCTTATGATTGTGAGATCAATTTCAAAATAGACTCTAGCTTGTGCTATGGATTAATTTTCCAATTGAATAAAAAAGAATTAATCGCACTCATGAAATACAACAATGAAATATTAGCTAAAGGTTTCATTAGAAAATCAAAATCTCCTGCTGGTGCTCTAATTTTCTTTGTACTCAAGAAGAATAGAGAGCTTTGATTAGTCGCTGATTATTGTAGACTTAATGGAATCTCTATTCACAATTCATTCCAAATCCCATCAATCAATTATATGCTTGAATATCTTCGTAAAGGTAAAATATTCACTAAAATCGATCTACGTCAAGCTTTCATTCTTATTAAAATCAAAAAAGCCATGAATACAAAACCGCCTTCACTTGTGTTTATGGACACTTCGAACATTTAATAATGACCTTCGGACTCAAAAATGCACCTGCAGTCTTCTAACACCTCATTACTTGGAGAAACATTACAAACATCTTACTGAAGTTCTCACTAGATTAAGAAACACTGGATTATACGTAAACTTGAAAAATGCGAATTTTGTGTATTCTTTTTGGATTTTCTTTGGAATAGAATATATGCCTACGGTATTAATATAGATCCTGCTAAAGTTTCCTCAATTTTGGAATGGCCTGCTCCTTTCAATATCAAAGAACTTCAATAATTTTTAGGACTAACTAATTGTTATCGCCGTTTCATTTCAGAATTCGCTAAGTCGGCTTATCCACTTAATATTCTTCTTAAAAAAATGCAAATTTCTTTTGTTCTTCCATCTCTCATAAGGCATTTGATGAAATTAAACCAAAATTCACATCAGCTCCAGTTCTTATTTATAGTCAAGTTTAACTCATCTTCATGTAACTTAAGTTTTAGTGGGAGAATCTTGAAAGGAAATGAATAATTAATGTCAATTCTGTTAGAATCAAGTTGAATTATTCTAATTTGCTATATATCTTCAGGAAATTTATATTTTATGAAAAACATTCCTGGTTCTATTAAAAGTATTTACTTACAAAATGATTTTTTTGATTCTCTTTTCAATTTTAATAATTTATAAATTGAGGGGAAATATTTCAATACTAATTCACAATTAATGAATAATCAAAATTTAAATAATAATTCTAATACGAAGGGTATTAATATAAACAATTCAAGTAACAATAATAATTTAGAAACTTCAGACATTTATAATACTAATAGAGAAATCATAAATAATGAAAATAATAATACAGAAATCACAAATAGTAATAATATTACAAATACGAAACTCATTATTGAAAATAATTAAAAAATAATGATAAAAATAACAATATTAAAACCTCTGTTAACTCCAATGATAATAATCAAAACAAATTTGATAATAATTACATTAGGGATAATAAAAGAAAATTCAATAATTAAAATGATAATGATAACGATAATAATAATGACTCTATTAAAGAGAATAATTTAAATCTTAAAAAGAAAAATAAAATTTTAAGTATCAAATTTAGTAGTTCATCATATTATTATGAATCAATTAACTCTAACCATTCAAAACAATAGGAGCGAACTACAAATAAAGAACTTGATAACATGCATAATCAAAGAGTTAAGAAATAATTAATAAAGTTTCTTTTAATGCAATACTAATTGATGATAAATGGATATTTACAACAAAAGATGTCGGAACTAAAAGAGCAAGATGGGTAACCAAAGGCTTCAAAGAGAAAGCATAAACCATTATGATACATATTCTCCAACAGTACGAGCTGATAGTTTAAAAACTATTGCAATTGTAACAGTAGTTTTTTATTTTAGACTATTGCAATAATTTTTCAATAACTAAAAATTGAAGTAATTAGATATAAAAGCCTCTAATTTTAATACTAAATTAAAAGAAAAAAATTACATAAAAAATGCCTAAAAAAGATAATAATTATTATGAAGATAAATATTATTTATTTAAAAAGGCTCTCTAGGATTTAAAACAAGCTAGTATGAAATGAAATAAAGAAATATATAAATTCTTAATGAGAATAGGATTTAAACAAATTAATTTAGATTAGTGTACATTTTCAAAATTGAAAATACAGACTTATCTAAATTAATTTGAAAAATAACAAATTATCATTAGTATTAAGCCTATATGTTGAGGATATTATACTTATAGGAACTGATGAAGAAATTAATATCAAAACAAATAACATTTTTCAAAATATATAAATGTCAATAAAATAATTGGAATAAACATTATATAAGCAGATGAAGGCTATAAATTAATTAAATAAATTATATAGAAAAATTAATTAAAAAATTTAACATAAAGAAAACAAATCCAATTTTGTTAATAATTTTTATTGTGTTTCCAATCGGTTTTTAGCACTAGATTTCGTTTACAGCTACTATTAGAATACGATTGTGAATAAAATTAATATTATTAACAGTGTCTTCCCAAAAGACATGACTAAATTTAGTAAATATATTACTTTTGGATCTTAGAAAAATTACCCTACTGAAATTATAATAGTTATCTAAAATAAAAAGAAAAATACCTATTACCATATAAAGATTCATCATTAATAGAGACAGTAATCATGTGTATAAGATCAAAAGGTTCTTTAGCTCTATTATTATTTAATTTAAATGGAAAATTTTTTTTGATTTGGTTTAGGCACAAATTTGACATAGACGTTTAGTATTAATTATATGTAAAGTAATATTTGTACCATAAAAATAAATATTTTTAAACTTCAGTGTTTAGGGAAACTTCTCCCTTTATTATTATATTCTTTCCTATTGTCTTTTTATTTCTACACTCTGAAGAATAATGCCCTTTTTTTCTATAATTCCAACATTCTATTGTATTTATGTCTTGTTTTTTATATTAATGTGATAGTTTTTTTTTTTTTTTTGAAATTTTTTTTCGTAATATCTATGATTATTACTTTTGTGATTTGTTAAAATTTTATTAAATATTTCTTTCACTATTCTTCATGTCATTAGAATATGTATTAACATTTTTAAATCAATTATCGTTCTCTGTAAATGAGTCTTCAGTATTATTATATTGGATATTAAATGTATTCTTTAGTCTTCTTTTGGTAAATTTTATATGTCTTTGATTTGTTCTTTCATGTAATTATGCAAATGCGCCAAAATCTCCTTGAAGATTTATTTCGTTTGATATCAAAGCTAGGTTATTAGATATACTATTATATAAATAATCAATTTTTTTTCCATTTTTCTAATGGGGAATAATTTTATACACTTAATTTCCTAGACTTTGTTTTCATAGTTGAAATGAAGATTGATAATTATAAGTCTTTACCTAGTATTTATTTTTCTTTTTCTCTCCAATGATATGGACTGTTTTTCTTGGTCCATTGAGGGTTGATGGAAAAGGAATAGCCTATATCAGGTGTACTAATTACAGCTTTCTGTAACTCTGATGATAATCAATGGATATCCTTTTTTAAGTGGCTTCTAGTACAAAGAATGAAAATTTGGAATATAGGAAAACTATAGAAAGTGTACCTGATGCTTTATATTGTTTTAAACTGGATATGTAGTAGCATAATATTATGTAGTTTCTACATATTATCATTGTAATGAATCTATTGTAATTTTTACTTTAGAATTAATTTTAATATATATGCATTTATAGTATTATTTAAACTTATGTAGCTATTGTAAAATGGAAATGTAGGAGATTGATATTTAATAATAATATTATAAGATATTTGAAATATAATATGGCTATTACATCGAATATTACATAATGAAGCAAATATGTTTATTGTGGCGCATTGATAATACATTATGTAATATATAATTAATCAGATATAAATATTACTTTTTTATATGAAATTGGAAATTTATCTTAAAATTTACTTATTTATAATGATAAGCAATAATAACAAAAAAAAAAAAAAAATATATATATATATATATATATAAAAAACATTTATGTAGAAAGAATAGATTGAAAATTAATAGTATTTTATTAATGAATTATCAATTAAAATTACGCCGAAATTACGCACTGAAAATTTTTAATTAATAAAGGTTATACCACTTAATAAAGATTAGTGAATCTGACTTTCAAAATAAAAAATTATAAACTTATTGAAAAATAAATGACTAAAATTAAACCAACAAATAAATATATTATGGTATTTTATAACATATAAATACATTAATGAATAGACTAATAAATTATTATTATTATTATTATTTTTTTACAGCCGCAATTATTGCGAACTTTAATCTGTATTTATTTATTCATTTATTAATTACATGAATATTTCTTATTTATTTTTTTTTTTTTAAAAAAAAAGCACAGAATTAATATAAAAAAAAAAAAAAAAAAAAAAAAAAATAAATATTATTTGTCCAATTAGAACATAATAATATTTAAAATATTAATATGAAATAAGAAGTAATGTTCAAAATAAAGTGCATAAATAAATTTGTATAAAAGTTCATATTCATTGAACCTCACCTTCATATCACTTATTCCAGATATGGGTTTGAAGTGACTATCTGAAAGAAATTATGTTCTTCTCCTTCAGAAGAATTGGCCCTGTTAGCCTGTCTTACTGAATTTTCAGCGATGACGCTCCTAATAAATTAAAATATAAAATCAATCTTTATAATATTATAATAATATTTCAATAAATAGTTTAATCATATATATTACTAGTAACAGTAACTAAACATATTTTGTTAAAAATATTTATACTTCATAAATAAGAAAAAGATGTAATAATAAATTATAATTTAAAACTTTATATTATAATTACAATTATTATTAATAATTTTTATTTATTAATTTTATGTATTATAATAATTATAATACTTCAATAGTTATTAAAATAAAGTTTTTATTTAATAAATTATCAATTTATAATTTATAATTAGTCTATTATTAATTTTTAATATTTTAATAAATTATTTTTTATATGTTATATTTTGTTATTTATTATTGTTTTAAAAAATTTTGATTTTGATTTACCAATATATTGTAGTGTACTATAATTTATAAAATATAATAAATATTTTTTCATAAAATTAAAAAATATATAAAATTATATAAATAATTTAGTATTCAAATATATTGTATAATGTAAAAAGAAATATTGTTAGAAATTAAGTTTAATATTACATAAATTCTAAATAATATAAAATAAATTATATAATAATAAATAAATATATAAATAATGTATGATATATAATTGTGGCGTTTATATACTGTGAAATTATTATAGATGAATTAATATAAATATTTATTATAAATGAATCTTCTAAATAAAATACATATATAGAATTTAATTTGATTCATAAAATAATGATATTATAAAAACTAAAATTAAGTAGATTTTATTTTTATTATTTTTAAAGAGAGATAAAAATATCTGATAGGGAAATTATTGAAACTAAGGATCAATTAACGAGAGATAACTTTAAGGTATGGAAATCACAATTACATCTAATTTTAACCTCATGAATTAGAAAATTATATCTACCAGGAAATACTTAAAAAAAATTGAATGGTTCTATATTAACTGATGAACAAAAAAGGAAATTAATTTTAGTGGATGATATAATAATTATTTATTTTAAAGAAGGTAAAACATCTAAGACCCATCATTAATAATACTAAAGCTAAGGAAATTTTATAAATTAAATAAAAATATTATTATATTTCAGATGATTATTCAAGTAAAATAAATCAAAATAAAACAGACACTAATTTAAAGGAAAAAAGTGGAAAAAAGAATTCATATAAAAGTAAGCATTTTAATATAATTAATAATAAAAAAATATATATATAAATAAGTCCACAAATGAAATTAATAAATTAATTCAGAAAATAATATAGAAATTATTAATAATATTAATGAAATTAAAAATAATAAAAATATATTTGATATTTCAGATTTAACTAAGGATAAAAGTTTCATTAATAAAGAAACAAATAAAAAATTATAAAATTTAATAGTGAAGTGGATAAAAATAAAAATATAAACTAAATAAAACTAAAAATATAAATGATAATAGAATCAAAATTAATAATATAACAAATTAAACCAAAAGAAAATATTTGTACTATGATCAAATGATGATTAAATGAAAATGATAAAAACCAAAAACCAGTACTTAATATAATATAGTTTCATTAAATTTAGAAGATGTCAAAGCCCCAGAAATATATAATGATATTTTCAATATGAATGATAAAATTATATATTAAATAAATAAATAAATATTTAGTTTGAAATATATATAGACCAACATGAATATATGAAATGTGCTGTTGTGGCGCTAGTACAGTTACAAGATTTATATAAAATATATATGTGAAAATATTATAGATATATTAATATATAAATAATTCAAAAATGTAATTATTTTATAAATGAATCTTCAAATAAAATAAATTTATATATTAAAAATAAATATAATTTCAATAAATATTTATATTAAAATTTCTTTTTAAGTTATTAATATATATTCTTTGTCCTACATTTAGTAGCTTCCGTACATTAATTATATTGTGAAACTTTTAATATTATTAATATATTATTAAAATTTTTAATATATACTAAAATATATATATTATTATTGTAATGTATATTAAATTGATTTTTATTTTTTTAATAATGTTTTAATTATATTATTTATGTTATTTATTTTATATATTATAATATATTAATTATGGATTTCCATTAGTATCCTTATTATAGTATTAAGTAACTTTTTTTTTTTTTTTAAATTTCATATTTTTAACCTTCATTTAATTGTATATGTTTATATATTTATATATCATATATCTATGAAATTAAATCCAAATAATATATAAATTTTAAAAGATATTATGATTTTAAATAGTGAATGAAGACTTATTGAAAAAGCATAAATAAAAACAAAAATAAATAAATTAAAAATAAATAAGAAAATATATATATATATATTTTTTTTTTGTAGTAAAAAAAAATTAAAGTTTTATCAATTATCAAGGAAGTATAAATATAATATAAAAGATAAAAAAAAAAAAAAAAAAAAAAAAAAAAAAAAATTAAAATAAATATATATATATACTCAAATAGCTCATTTTAGATATAAAAACATAAAAAAGCTATAAGCAATAAAATCAAAATAAATACCAGTATTAAATAAATAAAACAAAATAATATTTACAGTCGCAAAATTTATTCAATCAATATATGTTGAAAAAATACATATATAAATTTTATTTAAATTTAGTAATAAAAATAATAATAAAATAACAATAATAAAGATTTTAAATTAATTTTATTTGAAAATAATAAATCAGTAAACAATATACAATAAATAAATATATATATATATAATTTTTTTTTAAATAAATTTTAATAATTATAAAACAAATTTATACAATTATCAAATTTCCATTTTCTGTTTTTTTTTTTTTGTTCAAAAAAAAAAAAATATATATATATATATTTATTTATTTCATATTAATAAGCTTGACATTATTATTTAAGTGTTTTAATTTGAAGAAAAATAATACCAGAAGATATAAATAATAAATTAAATATATCAATGTATTTTTTTTTTTTTTATTTTCAAATCATCATTACTTAAGTAGTCAAAAATTTAATAATATTAAAGTTATTACAGTACCAATTTTGAATAAATTTATTAAAATTTTATAAATAATTAATATATGATGATTATTATACAAATGATAAATGATATGGAGTTCTGTTAAAACCAATAAAGGTCAATTTACAGTTTATTAAATAAAAATAAAAAAAAAGTAGCAAAATATAAAAAAATGTTAATTTCTGTTAGTATTGCTTATCAGCATAATTTAAGATTAATAATTTAAGAATATTATATTGTTTAAGTAAAACATGGTTTTTTACTTTCAATTTTTTAATTAAATAAAATTTTTAAATAAAAGTATATTATATTAAATAATGGGACTATTAGAAAAAGGTAGTATATATTCTTTTTCTTGGCATCTTTGCGAAGTAATAAATAGCAGTATAGGCTTCATAATAATTATAGTATATCTGTTATTGAAAAAGGAAAGGTATAGAGGAAATGGCAGATATATAAATAGAATTGTATTATTAATTTCTATTTTTGGTGTTTTGGAAATGACTATGAGAACATTTGAAGTGTAAGATTAATCATATATATTAAATTATAAAAGTAATATAATTATTAATTATATATGTTAAATTATTTATATATATTTATAAAAAGTAAAACTTGTTAAAATATTTGTCACATATATTTAAATTTATTAATTATATATATTAAATTATTTATATATATTTATAAAAATTAAAACATGTTAAAATAATTTTCATAAATATTTAAATTTATAAAATATTATTAGTCTAATTTTGAATAATACAGATGATACAGGAAGTCAGAAAACAAGTTTGATGTTATGTTTAATTCATAGATTCATATTTTTATTTGCCGAAATTATAAATGCTTTTTTAATTACGTTAATTGCAATTTCACTCTTTTTAGTAACAGTATTAAGTATTACAGTTGTGGAGCTAGAGGTATAATACTTATGAATAATAAATAAATTGTCAATTTAATACAATATCAATTTTAAAATATATTATTTAATATATTAATATATTATATAGACACATGAATATACAGCTTATTTAATAACAGGATTAGTGTCTATTATATGTACTATAATTGGATTTATTAAAGCTAGATATGATGAAAATTTATTTATACCTAATGTTGGAAATAAAAATGAAGAATTTTATAATTATTTAAATGATTATTTTTCAAGAGAAGCAATTACAATTAATGAATTTAATTGTACATTTTTTTTTGGTAATTATTTTTTAATATTAAATACTTTTTATTTAATAAATACAATGAAATAATTATATCTAATAATATTTGAATTAATACATAAATATTATGTAAAAATTAGTTCTTTTAATTAGTTTTCTTATATTTTTAAAGTAAGTATTTTATATTAATTTAGAGATGAGAGAAAAATTTAGATGATAAAAAAAAAGTAAATAAATATCTAACATTGATCTAAAATTTAAATAAATTATATTAGTGGATTTCTTTATGCCACAATATTAATTAAATGTGTATTCCCTTTTGGAAAGTAAGTATACATATAATCTGTTTAAAATATGATTTAAATATTAATACGGTTTATTTATATATATTAAAATAGAAAAAAATATTTTAAATCAAGTCCAGTTAATTATGTAATAACTTTAATGGGTTACTATATAGTGTTCATAATTAAATGGTAATTAAATTACTTATATATAAATATTAATAGACATTTTGGAATAATTGAAATTAAATAATGAATTTTTATTAAATATTATTATTTAGGATTGGATTTTTAATAATGTTTTATTTTGGAAAAAGTAATTACAAAAGCTCATTAATTTATAGTTTTGTAACTTCAATAACTACGCTGCAAGGTTTTTTAAATTTTATTGTTTTCATGATAAAACCAATTTATAGATATTCTTGTTTCAGAAACATTCACCTTATAAATAAATTTAAATCAAATGAAAAAGAGGCTTTAAAAGAAGGAAAAGAAGTATCAATTGAAAATTACCGAATTCTTGAAAGTTTAAATGAAGATGAGGATAACAATTATAATGATAAAAATACGGAGATAAATGTTATCGCCTTAACCCTTTTTCAAATGGTAAATATATAAGTTAAATGAATAAAAAATATATTTTTTGCTATAGGATATTAATAAATACAATATAATTTGAATTATTTGAAAGGTATTATGTTCTGTTACGTTATTAACAAATATGGGAATTATTCTTTCAATTAATCGAAACAATAAAAACACCTCAGTAACTATCTATACATTTGTAATTATATTAATAATAGTGATTGTACTAGTATGTACATATTTTGGCATTATTTCGGTTGTAAAGGTAATATATTGTTTAAAATATTTTTTTTGTAATTATATTATTATTAAAAATTTAATTTTTTATATATTAAATATTTTTTTTGTAATTATTATTATTAAAAATTTAATTTTTTATATATTAAATATTTTTTTTGTAATTATATTATTATTAAAAATTTATTTTTTTATATATTATTATTATTATTATTATTTTTATATATTAATTATTATTTTATTATAAATATAGAATAATTTAAGAAATATGAAAATATATATGATTATACAATGGATTGTTTTATTTATCATTGTTTTGTTGGAATTATTTTTAACCTATATGTTATTATTTAAACCTAAATTATTAAAAGAAAAAATTGGATGTAGTAAAAGTAAAAATAAAAGTAATTGGCAATCATGTGAGACTTCTCAAGTTAGTTTGAATTTATTTAATTTTATAGTGATGAGACATATAATGGTAATAAATATTAATAATATTGTAAATTAATTATAATGTATAAATATGAATAAATAAAAAATAATAAATATTAAATCTTTATTTAATTTTATTATTGTAATATTTTCTCTAGGCTGTTTTTAATATATATTATTTAAGATATTATAATTGTAATTATAGTTCAAAATTTAAATCATTAATATTTGAAAATATAGAATCTGATGATAATGATGATCAAATGAAGCTTAATTATAGTCCAAATGATATATATAGCATTCCAGTTAGTGATTATGAATCAACAATATATTTAGCTGTTGATGATGCAGATGAGAATGAACAAATTTTAAAAGCTGAACAATTAAATAAAAATAGAATGAATAAAATGAAAGGGAAATTACATCAAATATATAATGTGAATGCCAAAGTATTTAATGTGGATGATGTATCATCTCCTGTAAATATTAATATTTATAAAGGAAGATATAGTAACTGTTCATTAAATTATTCATTAGTTAATGCAACTCTTAATTCATCAGCAACAATTACTAATAGCTTTTTAGGAAAAATTAATAATCAAAATATTAATAATATTACAAATAATAATTTAAGTCAAGAAACATTAAATTCTCTTCCTCCTTTAAATATATCAAATAAACGAAATACCCTATTAGATGATAGTTCATCAGATCAAAATATAAATACACATTCTACATTAAAGAATGATACCATTGATGATTCTGATTCTGATGGTGATGATAATATAAATAATAATATTAATAAGAACATGGATAATATAAACAATATTAATATGTTTAAGGATAATAATATTATTGTTGATAATAACTCTTATGGTCAGAATAACGAATCTTTGAATAATAGCAGTAATAATGGCATCATTTCAAGTGAAGCATATCTAGATATAAATTATAATGTTAATCGTAATAGTAATTCAACTGTTAGAAGTAATAAAATAAATTGTTTAAATATTCCCAATTCTAATGGTATAAGCTATGATACCCTTATTAGTTACAAACAAGCTCAAGAAAATGAAAAAAATAGAATGAGAGGAATTAAAACATTATCGTATGTTGACATCAAAAGAGATATTGATATGGATAATGATTTATTAAAAATAAATAATAGCATGGCAAAGGTAGCTAGAACATCATTGAGCGAACATAATACTAGTTTTAATATTAATAACAGTAACAATAATAGAAGTAGTAATTATTTATTTATTAATAATAAATTGAATCCATATTATACAAGTAAATTTAGTGAAGATCTAATAAATAGTAATATAGCTAATGAAAGTTTTAGTAGTGCAAAAAAAATTGTTTCAATAAATAGTTATAAATCAAAAAGAAGTTCAATTTGTTCATCGTCAACTTCATTTAATAAATATAATATACATTTAAGTAGTAATATTGGAAATGATAAAAATTCAGTACTTGCATCATCAATTTCAAGTACAAGTAGAGTTAAAAAATATATACCAATAGTACCGTTAAAGAAATCTAAAAAGTTAGATCCACATGGTGATTGGTGGATAGAAATGGCACTGCCTATAAAAAGCTCATCAATTCAACCATCTATAGTTTATACGTCAAAACCGTCAAAACCCAAGAGTAGATCTCATTCTTATTATCAATCTCATGCTCATTTCAATACCCCTTCTTCCACATTAAATAGTAATAATAGTCATAATAAATATTATAGTAATAGTAGCAACGGCCATCAAAATCGCCATTGTCATACTCATTCCCATAATCATTCTGATAATAACGCGCAATCACAAATTTATTCGTTAATAGGTGGAGCCTCCAGTTCTAAGAAAAGTAAAGATTATAAAACAAAAATTATTAAAAATTGTCATTATAATCGTTCATTAAATAATTCTCAAAATAGTGAACATTCTATTTACCATCTAAATTCCCCAACCCCAACAAGTAAATATAATAAACAAAATTCATTAATAACAAAAACATGTAAAGAATAATGTTTCAAAATAGTAAAAATTATAATATAAATTTAATAAATGAAAATAAGAAGTATTAAATAAAGTAAATAAATACAAAAATAAAATATAAGTACAAAACAATTCATCATATATTTACAAAAAAAAAGATAAATATAATTTATATTTTTTATTTTATAATTATATATATTCTAATTTAATATAATAATTTATTCTTTCGTTTTAATTTTTTTTTTTTTTTTTTTTTTTCTTCTTTGAAATTTATAGAAGTAAAAATATAAATATATATATATATAATAAAAATATATAAAGTTAATAAATAAATAAATAAATAAATAAATAAATAAATAAAAAAATAAATAAATAAATAAATAAATAAATAAATAAATAAATAAATAAATAAATAAATAATAAAATAATATATAAAAATTAAGAACAAAATAAAAAAAATTTTTTTTTTAATTTTTCAAGCAAATTCTGTGTTAAGTTTTTATATTTCTAAAATCAAAATAACCCAATGATATGGAATGCTTTTCCAGATCCATAGAGGGTTGATGGAAAAGGAATAGCCTATAACAGGTGTACTAATTACAGTTTTCTGTAATTCTGATGAAAATCGATGGTTATCCTTTTTAAGTGTGGGCTTGGCGGAATTCTTAACAATTGCAATACCTATCATAAGTAGTTCGTTTGAGCTATTATTTGATAGGTATTGCAAAATACCAAACTTATCCAAGAGCGTCGACGTCGTACTGATAAGGCATAATGATAATACAGGATCAGCATCTATTTCTACGAAGGATGAATCTTGCCCTAGTAGTTCAATAAATGATGAATCCGAGAGTTTAGTGGACACCACACTATCTATTTTAAAGATGTTACTTCTAGGTTTTATTTCTTTTTTATTTGTTAGGAAGGGAAAAATTCCCGCATAGTACAACTTGCCGAAATACATAGTATTTTCGAGCTTTTTTATTTTTTTTATTTTTTAATTTTTTATTTTTAATTTCAAATGTACTTTTCACCTACATGTATTTTTTAAAATAAAATTTAATAAAGTTTTGGAAATGTATTCTCTTCCCTGTCTATAAAAAAAAAAAAAAAAAAAAAAAAAAAAAAAAAAAAAAATTCCTTTTTAAGTGGCTTCTAGTACAAAGAATGATACCGTTTTTAAATTTTCAAATGGCTAAAAATAAAATCAATTTTAAAGAATTAAAAAAGGAATTAAAAGATATCGAGAAAATTTCAAAGGAAAATCACGATATCAAATCTTGGGAATCAGAAATCCGATTATGGATAAAACTTGAGGAAGTTACTGATCCCAAAACGATTTTTACCGCCTGCTTACTCACGTCTACTGGAGAGCCTCGCGAAGTTATCCAGGATTTAATTGACAATTACAGTACCGATTCTGAATCAGAAAGTGAGGACGAAGAAGAAGAAGAATCTGATTCAGAAGAAAAGAAAAAAGATGAATATCCTTCCTTAAAGGAAATTGTAGAAGCAATAGAAACTTTTTATGGTCTTAAAGAAGACCAGAATATGTTACTTCGTGAGCTCCGTGCCTTAAGAATTAAAAGAAATGAGCGAGTAAAAGAATTTAATACTCGTTTCCGATCCATATATTTGAAATTAGATAAGAAAAGAAAGAAGCGAGTCAGTGTTCTCGATTATATTGATGCTCTTAGGAACAATGAAGAAGCTTGGAAAAGGGTCTCCCTTAAGGATGACATTTCTTTAAATCGGGCGTTTGACATTGCCGAAAAGGTTGATAGAATAATGAATTTGAGACCCTCAAAAGAATACTCAACTGAAATTGTCAACCCCAGAATAAATATCAGGAATAATTATCAAAACAACAGAAAGGTAGTAAGAGATAATTATGAAGTTAGAAGTCCAAAAAGAAATAAAGACTACGAATTGGAGGACTTAACAAAAAAAATGAAAAATCTTACCATTAAAGCCTGTTTTTATTGTAGCGATCCAGGACATTTGCAGTATAATTGTCCTAAGTTAAATGCAATTCAAGAAAACAAAAAACGGTTATATAGTGGAAAATCTTTAAACCACTAAAAGGGAGAGGAAGCACTCCCTATAAAAATAAAATAGCTTCATTACAATACAAATCTATTCCTAGTAGTACAAAAGATTATAATAAGGAAGAAAAAGAAGATGCTTCCTATACTAATGAAACTCACAAAGAATCCGATAGTGAGAATGATGTAGAATTTATAGTTAGTGCGATAAAAAGGAAGTTGACGACTAACGATGAAACTAGTAAAAATAATGAAAAGAGACAACGTAAAAGTCTCAAAGACAATCCTACCCCAATAATAACTCCTGCAATAAGAAAGATAAAAGAGAAGGAAATAGAAAATAGAATAATTGTTAAAAATAAAAATCAACTACATCCTTCGATAATGGCGCAGCCTAATATAAATATTGAGAAAGCCAAAGAAAAACAAATTCGGAACAAAGAAAGAGCTAACTTTGGAAATAACAAGGGAAAAAGGAAGGAAAGGGAGGATAATATTACTATAAGAGGAAAGCAAAGTCTGGATTCTTCAAAACAAAAAAATAGCATCAGTACTACTAGTGATAAAGTGCATCAACGATTAAATAAATTAATCGATAATGAAAACGATAAAATTATTAAAACAAAACAAATCAATGAAATGGAAGTTATTGAAGTTCCTGAAAAGCTTAATGACGAAGGTCATGAGAATATTACATTACAGAAACTCATAGATTTTCAAGAGCCTAAAGAAAAAGCAACAATTAGTAGAACGCTTAGGAACATCAAGATGTGTAAGGATCAGGAAGAATATGATGTTTTATAAGATTTGAATAAAACCAAATGTAATATTAGTTTTGGTCAACTCCTCAATGTTTCTCCAAAAGTCAGAAGTCAAGTAAATCAAGGATTAAAATTAGAAAAACCTGAAAAGAAAATAATAGGTGCATTAAACAATACTATTGCTGCTGCTACTTTGGTAAATAATATTGATCACTCTTATATTAGCAAAAGTAAGGAAACCTCAGAAGAAGATATTGCCATGGTTGATGTAACAGTAGATGAAATTCCTGGTAAAGCACTAATTGATTCTTGTAGTAACCTCAATATTATCACAAAAAAATTTTATGAGAAATTACCTGGAAATTATGAAGAAGTAGGTATTAGTCGTGGAAGGATACGTTTAACGACAAAGAATGATAAGTATTCGGAAGGAATCATTGTACGAATACCTGTTAAGATTAATGATTATAAAATGATAGTAGATTTTCGAATAATTGATGATGATGACCCATTTAATGATTTGTTGATTAATTTCCAAACTCAAGTAAAACACAATCTTTTTATCCATCCGATAAGATATTGTTTATGTCAATTAAATTCTAAAGGACTAATCGACGTTATAGCTCCTATTAATAATAATTCCAAAGAAGAAGAAAAATTAGTATGTATAGTAAGGAAAATACTTGATGATGAAGACACAACTAATGAATTAAAGAAACTTGAAGGTCTATCTCCGCAAGAGTATATCCATGATGAAAAATTTTTAGCAAGTCTTTGTAAAGATTATAAAGATGTAATAGTAAAATTGCTTGAAGAAAACTTGGACATTATAGCGACATCTTCTGAAGAATTAACACCGTCAGACTTGGCCCCTCATAAAATTAACTTGAAAGCGAACGCAAAACCTGTTAAACAAAGATGTTACAGAGTAACCAAATTTAAATCTGATATTATTAAAGAAGAACTAATTAAACTTATTAAGAAAAAGCTAGTTGTACCATCTTATTCAGAATGGTCTTCACCTGTTGTTGTGGTCCCAAAGGCTAATGGAAAATGGAGATTGTATGTGGACTACCGCAAGGTGAATGATCTAACCGAAAAAGACTCTTATGCCTTTCCGTATATTGATGAGATATTTGATAGTCTAGATGGTGCTAAAATCTTTACTACTATGGACCTATACTCAGGTTACCATCAAATCCTGATGGACGAAGAAAGTGTTGAAATAACCAGTTTTACAACCAAATTTGGCAACTACCAATTCAAAGTTATGCCTTTCGGATTAACTGGAGCTCCGGCTACCTTCCAACGGGAAATGAATAGAATTTTATTTCCTTTAATCGGAAAATGTGTTTTCAACTTTATTGATGATATATATATATATTCAAAAACTGTCGAAGAATATATCCAACACATAAAGCAAGTATTAGCAATCTTCAAGGAACATAAATTAAAAATTAATATTGAAAAATGTCATTTTATGCAAACTGAAGTTGAAGTTCTTGGTCACAAGATTTCTACTAAGGGTCTTAGTCCTCAAAATAGTAAAATTGAAGTAATTAAAGCCTGGAAAGAACCCACTAATATACATGAGTTAAGATCATTCTTAGGTGCTGTAGGATATTATAGGAACTTTATAAATGAATATACTCAAACTTCAGCTCCTCTTTGTAAGCTATTAAGAAAAGGTGTAAAATATAAATGGAATAATGAACAAGAACAAAGCTTTATCAAATTAAAAGAAAAATTAATTAATGCCCCTATTTTAAAATATCCTGATTTCTCCAAAGAATTCATTATTCGTACAGATGCATCATATGAAGGTATTGGTGGAGTTTTATTGCAGAAAGACGAATCGGAAATAGAACACCCGATTCATTTCATTAGCCGTAGCATAACCAAAGCAGAAAAGAATTATGGAATAACCGATTTGGAAGGAACTGCTTTATATTATTGTATTACTAAATTAAAACCTTATATTATGGGAAGCCCCTTTAGAACCATAATCTTTACAGATCACAAACCTCTACTGGGTTTATTTAATAATAAGGAACCGAATAATGCACGACAAAAAAGATGGTGTTTGACTGCAAGTATGCTAAAAGTGGATATTCGCTATGAGCAAGGTAAAAAGAATGTAGTAGCCGACACTTTATCTAGAATGAAGAATGATAAAAGACAAAAGGTATTAGCTATAAAAACAAATAAAGATGATGAAAATGATTCACTTTCTAAAGTAATTAAAGAATATATTGAAGAAAAATTTACAAAGATTGATGGTATAGATTATTTTATAGATGGAAATAATTATAGAAAACTTGTTACCGAAACAAATGAAAAACTAAAATTAATTCTAGAGGCACATCATGTTGGCCATGAAGGTTATTATAAAACATATCAAAGACTTAGAAAAAGTTACTACTGGAATGATATGGTCAACGATATAAAAAGGATAATTTCAAAATGCGAAAAATGTCAGTTAAATCGCCCTCAGCCATATCCAGAACCAACCGAAAACATTCCAACAGAAGTTGAAGGCCCTTTTACTCATCTTGGACTTGATATTATTGGTCCCTTAATAAAGACTGGTAATAACAACCAATATATCATTGTTGCGGTGGATTATTTCACTAAGTGGGTGGAGGCTGAACCTACTGAAAATATTACATCTAAGGACATCATTAAGTTTTTAATAAATGTTTTCGCTAGACATGGAGTTCCTCAAGTCATTACAACGGATAATGGTGTTCAATTCACATCGGATATGACTAAAATATTCCTGGACTTATATGATGTTTACGTAAAATTTACTACTACCTATCACCCAGAAAGTAATGGATTGGTTGAAAATAGGAATAAAGAAATCGATAAATTATTGAGACTACTTGGTGAAGAGAATAAAGACTGGGATGAAGTATTACCTTCAGCCTTGTGGGCCCTTAGAACTACAAAGAATTCTGTAACCAAACATTCTAGCTTCGAATTAGTTTATGGTCGTGAGGATCAACAGCTAGACCTACAAAAGGAGTGAATAAATCCTCAGATGAAATTCTTTTAGAAAAATTTATCTCGCATTATAATTTTATAAATTAAATATAAATAAATATACTTAACTTAAATAAATGAGAGTTTATTATAGAATTAATATAATAAACAACTACACAAAAAGAATAAAGGGCACAAATTTTTATAAAATATGTTTTATTAAAAAGGTTTTTGTTTATTAATTAATTATTTTATTTGAATTATTATTTATTATAAAAATCCTAAAATAATAACTCTTGATTTCTCGTAGAGAACTCAAGAGAATCAAATATATATAAATTAATTATTAAACACAATAAATGAGAAATAACACATTAAAATATTTTATTGTTAAGAATTTAAGATTGATTTTATTTCGTTATACAATTTTTACTTTATATATATACATGCTTATTTAAATATTATTGGTAGGATAGCTTATTTTAATTTACATTAATTTAATATTATTTGACACTCCCCCTCAAATCTAACTTTCAATCTCATTTAGATATTAAAGTTTGATTTGATTAATAGTTATTGTTATTATCCTTATTTTTTTCAGATTTTAAAAAGTAAATTATTTCTGAATCTATCCATTGATGTACTATTTAGGTATTTTGTGAATCCGTCTGCTAGATTGTTCTCGGACTTAATATATTTTAATTTTATTGTACCTTTACTTATTAAATCTCTTACGTGGTGATATTTAATATCAATATATTTAGATTTTGCGTTAATTGATCTATTCTGGCAATTATAGATAGCGGCCTTATTATCAATATTTATAGTCACGGATTTTATTTTGATATTTAATTCTTTAAAAATGTTCATATACCATAAACTGTGTTTTACACAATCACTAACACTTATATATTCCGATTCTGCTGTAGAAGTAGCAACGACATGTTGCAATTTTGAATACCAACTTGTTGGTGAGTCACCGATCATCATTACGAAATCTGAGGTTGATTTCCTTGTCTCTTCGTCTCCGGCATAATCAGCATCAGCAAAAACTTTTAAAGTTTTTTCATTTGAAAATTTTATACCATAATTCAAAGTACCCTTTAAATATCTAAAAATTTTCTTCACATTGTGCCAGTATTCTATTGTTGGGTTTTTACTTTTTCTTGCGGCTCTGACTTCTGAGAATATTATATCTGGTCTTGTACATACAGCTAAATATAGTAAGTTTCCTATGGCACTTCTATAACTTGTCTCATTGAAAGCTTTGTATCTATTTTTAATTTCATTTACAGGTTTTAAATTTCATACTGATTTAGTATTTGATAAATTGTATCTTTCAATTAATTCCTTTATATATCCTTTTTGGTGTAGGATATATCCGTTCTTTTGTTTTTCGAATTTTATGCCGATTACGAAATCAACTTCGCCTATATCTTTAATTTTATAAATATCTTTTATCTGATCTTTCACATCTAATATTTCATTTTTCTTACCTATTATTAGAATGTCATCTACATACACTGTTAATATACAAATAATTTCTTTGTTTTTATTTTCTTTTATGTACACACAGGGTTCACTAATGAGCCTTTTAGAATTTATTTTTATTAATGTTTCATTTAATTTTTCGTTCCACTGGCGGCGTGCTTGTTTAAGTCCATAAAGTGCCTTCTTTAATTTTCAAAAACCTTTGTTTTCTGATGAGTATCCTTCCGGTGGTTTCATATAAATTTCTATGTCTAGGTCAGCATTTAAGTATGCTGCGTTGATGTCAATTTGAAATATTTCAAAATTTCTTTGTACAGCTAGGGCAACTATAATTCTTAGAGATTCTTGTTTTAATGTTGGTGAGAAAGTGTTTGAATAATCAATACCAAAACGTTGTGAAAAACCTCTCGCAACTAACCTGGCTTTTCGTTTTGTTATATTTCCATTTTCATCACGTTTATATTTAAATACCCATTTGCATGATATAAGGTTGGCCTTTTTGGGAATATTGTTTACTGTTTGAAAAACATTTAAATTCTTCATATTATTTATTTCTTCTTTTATTGCATTCATCCATTCATCTTTATCTGGTAGGTTGAATATATCTTTATAATTTTGTGGTTCATTAAAATTTTTATTTATTGTCTTTTCTAATTTTGTTTTTTTGATTGAGGTATTAACTGTATTATCTTCATTTTTTCTTTTATTTCTATCATTATCATAGATTGTGAGAAAACTAGTTGATGGGGTTGATTCAGAGTTTGTTATGTTTTTATTTTTATCGTTATTTAGTAATGGTTTTTGCCCGAACAGGAAATTTATCGAATACATCGTTTTTACTTTCGAGAAAGAATACCCAACCGAAACGAGAGAAATCATCAAGGATAGTTAAAAAATATTTTTTGCCGAAGAGAGATTCGTTGATAGGACCTACTAAATCCATATGTACTAATTCGAAAGTAGACTTTGTTTTGTTTTCTGATTTTTTAAAACTGAAGTTTTTCATTATTGGAACAAACGGGGCACTTTGATTTGATATTAATCTGAAGCAATTTATTTTTAATGTGATTAATATTAAAATGTCCAAGGCGGCGATTTCAAAGGTTGATTTTGTCTTTTCTGGAGAGATTAGATAAACTGTATATTGAAGGAAAGTTTATAATTTTATTAAAACTTATGGGGTAAGTAGAAAACCAAACTATAAAAATATTTTGAAGATTTGACTTCAAAGTAGTTATTTTGTTGCTATGTTGATCATATATTGAAGCAAATGAATCGTTATTACGGAGAAAGAAAATAATTTTAAAATGTTCTTTTATAAGTTGATTAACAGAGATAATATTTTTTCTAATAAGAGGAACATAATGTACATTTCTCAGAGTAATTTTATTTCCATTAATAAATCCAATAAAGTCGCCGGAAATGGTAGAATTAACAATACTTCCATTTGGAAGTATGATATTTTTCTTACAGTTACAGAGATTTGTAAGGTATTTTAAAGAATTTATCAAATGTAAGGAGGAACCTGAATCTAAAATCCAAGCTGTAAGGTCGTTATGGAAGAAGATGTTATTTCATTAGTTACTTGAGGACTGGAATTATTTTTTATGACGCATCCTAAAAACGAGTAGTTTTCAGTATTGTAATCCTTTGATAAGGAGTTATTATTGTTGGTATCATTGATATTGTTTTCGAGTGAATTTAATTGCTTGTAGCTTTTGTGTTTGTATCCTTGTTTAATTGTTGAATGTTTGTGATATTTGTTATTATTTTTCGATTGACTTTTAAATTTCTTATTTTTTATTAAATTGAATCTGATGGGTTTGTTGAATTTTCTGCACTCCTTGGCATAATGTCCGAATTTGTTACATAGATAACATTTTCCATTTCTATATATTCTTTTGCTTTGGGATGAAAAGTGCTTTTTATTTGTACTTGAATCTGAGGTAGTCAAAATATTTGTTTTGTGGATTCCTCAGATTTTAATAATCCTTTTAAATTGGAAAAAACAATATCGGAGATAACATTCTTCACGTATTCGCAGAGTTTGTTCCAATCGTGTTTGTATTGGAATACGTTGATGAATCTTAAGTTTTCAGGGAGTGTTCTATTGAGTATTCCAGCTTTAGTACTAGGTTCCATGTCGTGATCAATGTTTTCGAGTTCATCGATCAAGTTCTGCAGAGTAGCTATGAATATATTTATATCTTGTTCTTCGTTATATTTGAGAGAATTTAATTTCTTTTTGATTTCCATACATCTTCTCTTGTGACTAACGGTAAAGGATTTTTCTAGTGTCTTCCATGTTTCAAAGGCGGGTTTTTCCTTGGCTTGCGATAATTTTCCTTGTTTCTTCACCTAGACTATTTATGATGATCCATTTTACCATAACATCACTTTTAATATCCAGGAGGCTTGTTTCTTTGTCAGATACCAGACTTGGGTCAAATTGGTCAATTAAGTAATCATCAGGATCATCTTTGATGTCTCTTCTCCTAAGTTTTTTTACCTTTCTTGTTAAGGTATAACTTTCGAGGTTATTGATCATTAGTAGATATAGAATATTCTCCAATCTGGGTAGTTTTCTGTAGTTAATTCAACTACTCGATTAAAATTTTCAGAATAAGTAAAATTGATTCCCTTTGGAGTTGGTTGTTCGTTTTCACTGACAAGGTTGGTTGGTTTGATGTTTGACGTCTTCTCATTTTGTTTTGACTTCTTAGATGTTGTGATTTTTTGAAAAAAAATTTTTATTACAAATATAATGAATATTATTAAGATATATTTGAAGAGCTACAAAAAGATTATTATTGAGCAATTCAAGTGTTATACGAATAATGTTATTATTTTCAGTATTGTGTTTAATTAATTTCAATATTATATTGTAATTTTTTTTTGATATATAATTATTTTGATTGGTTCTATATAATTATTATTTTATTTTATTTTATTTTATTTTTTTTTTTTTTTTTTTTTTTTTTTTTGTTATTAAGTATTGGTTGGGGAGGAAATGAAAAATGAAGTTTAATATTTTTATTGGATAATTTATATTCTTACATATTAATATATTGTTTATTCAAATTAGTTCCATGAATCCATGTATTGCCATTTCATTTAATATAATTTATAATATAATTAGAATATTAGTTAATTTATAATTCTTACATATTAATATGATGTTTATTTTAAATTAGTTCATTGAATCTATGCATTGCCAATTTATTTAACGTCATGTATAATGAAATTAAAATATTTATTTATGTATGTAACGAATACTATGTTAAGGTTTTAGAGAATTAAATAAAAATAAAAGTAAAAGAAACACAGATTTTAATTATTTATTAATTTTATTAATTGATTTATTTGATGATTTTTAAAAATTGGTAGCAAAATTTACAACCATTTATACTTTTTTTCAAGGCATAAAAGTTGTTCTTGCCACTAAATTACATTTTATTTTTATTTTTTTTATAAAAATTATTAAATTTAAATTGATTTTTATAATCAATTATATAAAATTTAATTATAACAATATAAATAAAATACATTTATAATATTAATAAAACATATTTTTTTTTTTTTTTTTTTTTTTTTTTTTTTTTTTTTTTATTTTAATAATCTATCTAAAATATTACTAATAAGAATTTATTTAATTGGCTATAATTTTTATTACAATCTGTTAAAATATTCAAATAAAAATAAAAATACTATTCTAATATAAAGGTTTTTAATAAAATAAAATATTTGTCAATATAAAATAAAACATTTCGATATAAAATTTTATAATAAAAGTTAAAATATAATATATAAATTTTTAATTATCAATATATAAAAATATTATTAATACAAATTTTCATTATTAATATAAAAATAAAAAAAATAAGATTTATTATATATATTGCTAATATAAGTTTTAAATATATTAAAATATTACTATTAATATAAGATTTAATATATAAATATAAAGTTTAATATAATTTTTGATTTAATTTTTGATCTTTGGATTTAAAAATTTATTAAAGTACAAAAATAATAATGTACACATAATGTATTAGAAATGAATCGTAGATTTAATTAAGAATGCATTATTTGGTACATTCTTATCAAGATGCCCCGACAAAGACTCAAGCTTCTCTGTAAGCGGAGTTAAGCTTTACTAAATTTTTAAAATGAACATTCCTGTCGAGTTGTTTTCCAGTTTTCTGATCGATTAAAGTTGCTGTATTGAATTGAATTTTTAAAATTTTAAATGATCCATTGTAATATGGTTCTAGCTTAGTGCGGCTAAAGTTTCTAACAAGAACAAGATCACCAGCCTTTAATTCTTTTCCTTTTTTCATACTTATTTGTTCTTCTCGTCTTGTTGCCCAATACTTGTTAGCATTCTTCACATTTTCGCATGCTTCTCTAGTCCATTGATGATGACAAACAAATTTTTTTATTAAAATTTCACATACGATTTACCTGCATTTTCAATTGTTCTTATGACTATATCATAAGGCTGTTGGTCTTCTCTTCCATATACTAATTCAAAACTAGAATGTCCAGTAACTGTGTTTTTGGTAGTTCGAAGTGCCCATAAAGCAGAAGGTAAAACTTCATCCCAATCTTGATTTTTCCTTCCTAATAAACGAAGTAATTTTCCAATTTCTTTGTTTCGATTTTCAGTAAGACCATTTGATTCAGGGTAGTAAGTAGCTACAAATTTAACATATACATCATAAAGATCAAGAAAGATTTTAGTCATATCAGAAGTGAATTGGACTCCATTATCAGTAGTAATAACTTGAGGCACACCATTTCTTGCAAAAACATTTATTAAAAATTTAATTATATCAGAGGAAGTTATGTTTTCAGTGGGTTCGGCTTCAACCCATTTGGTAAAGTAATCAACAGTTACTATAATATATTGATTATTATTTCTTGTTTTTGGTAACGGTCCTATAATATCTAATCCTAAATGCACAAAGGGACCCTCTTTTTTAGTTGGATGGTTTTCGGTTGGTTCTGGATATGGTTGAGGACGATTTAATTGGCATTATTCACAATTACTAACAATTCTTTTGATATCTTTAATCATATGATTCCAATAAAAGTTTTTCATAAGTCTTTGATATGTTTTGTAATATCCTTCGTGGCCAATATTATGAGCTTCTAAAATTAATTTAAACCTTCCATTCTCATCCGTTATTAATTTTCTATAATTTCCGTTGTTGATAAAGTAATCTTCACCATCAATAACAGTAAACTTTTCATTAATAAATTCCTTTATAACTTTAGATAATAATTCTTCATTATTTCCATTAGTAATTTTTGTTAATAATATCTTTCTCTCTTCCTTACTTTTCATTCTTGAAAGAGCATCAGCTAACACATTCTTTTTGCCTGATTCATATTTTATATTAATTCCAAGCATATTAGCGGTTAGACACCATCTTGTTTGCCTTGCATTCAAAGGTTCTTTATTCTTAAATAAACCAACTAATGGTTTATGATCTGTGTAAATAGTTGTAGGTAATGGATTTCCTTCAATATAAGATTTAAATTTAGTCATACAATAGAATAAAGCTGTTCCTTCAAAATCTGTGATACCCTAATTCTTTTCAGCTTTCTTCAAACTTCTACTTATAAAGTGTATTGGATGCTCCTTACCGGTTTCTTCTTCTTTTTGTAAAAGAACTCCACCAATTCCATTATACGAAGCATTAGTTCTAATGATAAAAGGTTTGTCAAATAACGGAAATTTTAGAATAGGTGCATTGATTAATTTTTCTTTTAGGAGTTCAAAGCTTTTTTGTTGTTCTTTATTCCATTCATATTTAGTATTCTTTTTCAATAATTTACATAAAGGTGAAATAATTTGAGCATATTTAGGAATAAAGTCACGATAATATCCTACTGCTCCTAGAAATGATCTTAATTCATGAAGTGATGAAGGGGCTTCCCACTTCTTAATAGCTGTTATTTTGCTTTCCATGGGGCTTAATCCTTTAGTAGTAAGTTTGTGACCTAATACATCAACTTCAGTTTGAAGAATATGGCACTTTTCAATATTAATTTTTAACTTGTTTTCTTTAAATACTTCTAATACTTGTTTAATATGAATTAAATGTTCTTCGATACTTTTTGAATAGATCAAAACATCATCAATAAATACGTAAACAAATTCACCAATAAAAGGGAATAAAATTTTATTCATTTCTCTTTGGAAGGTTGAGGGAGCTCCAGTAAGTTCAAAAGGCATAACCTTAAATTGATAATTTCCAAACTTAGTAGTGAAAGTGGTTACTTCAACGCTTTCTTCATCCATTAAGATTTGGTGAAAACCAGAAAATAAATCAAGAATTGTAAATATTTTAGCTCCTCCGAGACTATCAAAAATTTCATCTATATATGGAACTGAATAAGAATCTTTTTCTGTCATATCATTGACTTTTCAGTAGTCAATGCACAAGCGCCACTTTCCATTATGTTTTAGAATAAATACTACTGGAGATGACCATTCTGAACAGGATGGTTCTATCAATCCTTTCTTAATAAGCTTTGTAAGTTCTTCTTTTAAGATATCTGATTTTAATTTAGTTAACCTATAACTTCTTAATTTTACTGGCTTTGCATTAGCTTTTAAACCGATCTTATGTGGTGAAAGTTTAGAAGGAGTTAGTTCTTCTGTTGAAGTGGCAACTATGTCAATCATTTCTTTGAGAATTTTAATAATTTGTTCTTTATAATCTTTATTTAATGTATTTAAAAATTCATTACTTTCAATAAATTCCATTGGAGTTAATTCCTTTATAATTTCCTTTTCATTATTCTCTTCTTTAACTTTTCTAATAATGCAGATTATACTTTCTTCATCATAACATTGATTATTTATTTTAGCTATTTCTTCGTATTCACTTTCTGACAAAAGTTTACATAAATTGTTTAAGGTCGGATGAATAAATAAACAATGATCGATTTGAGTTTTAAAGTTTATTAACATATCATAAAAAGAGTCTTCTTTTTCAATAATTCTGAAGTCTGCATTAAATTCATATTTATAAATTTTTACTGGTAATCAAACAACAATTCCTTCTGAGTATTCTTCATCTTGTGTTGCTAGTTGGATTCTTCCACGACTTTTTCCAACTGTTTCATATTCACCAGGTAATTTATCAAAATACTGCTTAGTAACGATGCTAAGATTACTACAAGAATCAATTAAAAGTTTTCCTAGTATTCCATCAACACTTGCATCAACCATCGCTAAGTCTTCTTCAGCTACTTCATTACTTTTACTTATGTAGCTATGATCATAGTTATTTACTAATAAAGTTCGTGCTTTTACATTGTCTACAGTTCAAATTATTTTAGATTTTTCTAACTTTAAACCTTGATTTAATTGTGAACGAATTTTCGGACATGCATTCAATAGTTGACCTATCGTAATACTGGATTTAAAATTATTTAAATCATCCATTATATTGTAAGATTCTTTATTATTCATCATTTTGATATTCCTTTTTACTAACTGAGTATTTCCATTATTAGTTTCTTTAGTTTTTGTTGAAATTAATTTTTCCAAAGTATTAGTTTTATTTTGTTGATTATCTTTATTCATTTCTATATCTTCTATTTCATTATCGATTACAAGTATATCTTCAGATTCAACTTTTTCCTTTCCTTTTGATGAATAATTGTTGTATTCTTCTTTACTTTCTCTTACTCTTGTCATATTTCTTAATTCCTTTTCTTTTTGTTTTTCTTTGTTAATATTTGGTTGAGTTAAAATTGAAGGAAGTATTTGATTTTTATAAACTTTATTTGGTTTATTATGTAGCTCATTTTCTTTCTTCTTTCTTAAAGCAGGAGTTGCGAAAGGACGTGGATTATCTTTTAAACTTTTATGTACCTTCTTGGAATTATTTTCTTCTTTTTCGCCGTTATTATCATTCATTTTTCTTTTTATAGCATTTATAATGATATCATCCTCTTCAGATTCTTCATTAAAGAAATTATTATCAATTGGAGTATTCTTGGTAATTATATTCTTTTGTAAATTATTTAATGAAGCTATTTTTTTGTCATTGGGAGTGCTTCTTCTCCCATTTAGAAGTTTAAAGACTTTTTGGAATATATTTTTTTTTTATTTTTTTCCATAATCTTATTTAATTGAGGGCAATAGTATGAGTAATGACCTTCTTCCTTACAGAAGAAGCAAGTTTTAATGGATAAATTTCTCATTTTCTGGGTTGATTCTTCTATAATATCTTGAGGTTTCGGTTTATTATTTGTTTGACTTGTTTGGAAAGTTTCGTTTCTTCTTTTAGGATAAAGTCTTGAAGTAGTACTGTTTTGATTATTTTGATTATATTGGGAATTATTAACATTATATGCATTAATATTATTGTTCCTTACAGAAAGTCTATCTACTTTCTCGGCAATTTTGAAAGCTTTATCTATACTTATATCATCTTTAAGGGATAATTTCTTCCAGGCTTCATAATTATTTTGAATAGAATCAATATAATCTAGTACACCAATGCGCTTTCTTCTCTTTTTATCAAGTTTAGTGTACAAAATTCTATATCTTACATTAAAGTCTTTAATCTTTTCGTTTCTTTTAATTCGCATTGCACGAAGTTCTTTAAGAAGTAAATTTTGGTCTTCTTTAATACCGTAAAAATTTTCAAGACTTGAAATAATTTTTTCAAGGGAAGGAAATTTAATATCATCATCAACATTTTCTTCTTCATCATCTTCTTCTTCTTCATCTGATGAATCATCACTTTCATCATCACTATCTTCTCCCAAATCTTCAATAACGCGTTGTACTTCACCAGAGCTGGTAAGTAAACAAGCATTAAATATTGTTTCTGGATCTGTGATACCTTGTATCTTGATCCAAAGTTTTAATTCAGTAGCCCAGGACTTAATATCTAAATTGTCCTTGATAAGTTTCACAATATCTCTTAATTCTTTTTTCAATTCTTTAAAACTCAAAGTTGTTTCCTTGGACATTTTGTCTGAATATTTCTTGTTATATATTAATGAGGTGATTAAATACGAATAAATTTGGAAAACCAACTTTAAAAATATGATTTAATAGGTAATTTAATATCGAATCAATTTTTAAAACAATAAATTTTAGTAACATTTGAATTTAATAATTTTATTACTTTCTTTAGTAGGTATAAGCTCGAAATCCTTATCGACAACTTAGTAAAAATTATAAAGCACGAAGTTCTTTTCGATCACTTTATTAAGAATGATTTTAAGTTCGAGATCTTTATTGACGGCTTAAAGAAAATTTTTCAAGCTCGAAATCTTTATCGACCACTTGAATTTTGTAATTTAGTATATTTGTAGTAATAAATTTAGAAGCAATGTTTTATTTATTATTTTCACCTTTCAAAAAATTTTCTTTTTAAACAATAAATATTGTATTGTTATAGCTAATAAAATTATTAATTAATAATTATTAAATACAAAAAATAATCTTTATTGTCGTACAATCTAATAGTACACACTGTCTGACGTGCAGCTTACCTAACAGTGTCATGCCACGCGTGTGCCACGATTACTATATTCAATGTAAAATATAGCAGTTCAGAGCCCACTAGCCCAATTACTATGTAGGATAAACTTAATCCAATAATCTATGTACGGAATAAAAATAAATTTTAAAAGTATTCGATAATATTTTTATTAACTAATAAAAATTAACTAAAAACACAATATTTTCAAAGTAAATTAAGATTCTATTACATAAATTATATAACAAATAAAGTACCAGCAATAAGAAAAATAAAAAAAATTAAATGGCAAAGTTAGCCAAAATCTGATACTTTATATAATAAAGTGCCTTATAACTAGCACAAAGAAAAGTAAAAAAAAAATATATATATAAAAAACAATCTTACGCCTTCGGTGACGTAAGCTCCTTATTCGCCAGTGTTTGGAAAGTACCCCCACCTTCGTGTGTTGAAACGTTGAAGGCTGAACTATTATTACCGGGTCGGTAACCAAATACCTTCGTCTACTTTCCAATTAATCTCCAAATTAACTACTATTCAATAACCTACTATGAATAGAGTTAATTTGTTGTTATCTGAGAATACATTGTATATGAACTCTATCCGCTCCTTGTTATAATTTTACAAAATTTGTTTTTTTAGAATCTTAATTTTACTTATTAAAAAAGTTTTTATATATATATATATCAAACAAGCCCCATAGGTTAATCAAAGGATTAACGACTTACTTGTTTATCAATATAAAATAAAAAAATTTAAAAAAAAAATCTATGTTATTTACTATTATTTCTATTTAATTCCCCGATATCTCCACCATATAAATGTTAAGGTTTTAGAGAATTAAATAAAAATAAAAGTAAAAGAAACACAGATTTTAATTATTTATTAATTTTATTAATTGATTTATTTGATGATTTTTAAAAATTGGTAGCAAAATTTACAACTATTTATACTTTTTTTCAAGGCATAAAAGTTGTTCTTGCCACTAAATTACATTTTATTTTTATTTTTTTTTATAAAAACTATTAAATTTAAATTGATTTTTATAATCAATTATATAAAATTTAATTATAACAATATAAATAAAATACATTTATAATATTAATAAACCATTTTTTTTTTTTTTTTTTTTTTTTTATTTTATTTTAATAATCTATCTAAAATATTACTAATAAGAATTTATTAATTGGCTATAATTTTTATTACAATCTGTTAAAATATTCAAATAAAAATAAAAATACTATTCTAATATAAAGGTTTTTAATAAAATAAAATATTTGTCAATATAAAATAAAACATTTCGATATAAAATTTTATAATAAAAGTTAAAATATAATATATAAATTTTTAATTATCAATATATAAAAATATTATTAATACAAATTTTCATTATTAATATAAAAATAAAAAAATAAGATTTATTATTAATATTGCTAATATAAGTTTTAAATATATTAAAATATTACTATTAATATAAGATTTAATATATAAATATAAAGTTTAATATAATTTTTGATTTAATTTTTGATCTTTGGATTTAAAAATTTATTAAAGTACAAAAATAATAATGTACACATAATGTATTAGAAATGAATCGTAGATTTAATTAAGAATGCATTATTTGGTACATTCTTATCATAATATAAAGAATTAATTAAAAATATTTAATTATATTAATAATTAATTCTTTCTACAATTAATAATAAAAAATATTATTAATTGAGATAGAATTAATAAATATTATATAAAATTTTGAAAACGAAAATATTAAAACTTAGAGTTTATTATAAGATTATAATAAACAACACTAAAAGTCAAAAGTGAAGAGTATTTTAGAAATTATTTTATTATAAAAATTTTTTATTAAAAGTAATTTTAAAATATTTGTGTTAATTATTATAATTTCATATAATAATAACTCTTGATTATTTTTAGAAGAATCAAGAGTTCTATTTATATTAATTTGATTTCTAATTTTGGAAAATTATTTCTATCTAGAAAAAGATTAGAAGAAAAAACTAGATAGATTTCGATTGGTGTTTAATTACATCAATCTTTAGTTAATAAGAAAACCCGAATAAGGGAGAAAACTTATTAACTAATTATATATTAATTTTATTAATATTTAATCACAAGTATAATTAAATAATTAATTCTTTTAATTATCTTAATTAAAAGTCCAAGAAATAATATAATTTAATTATTTCTTGATTAAATAAAATTATCATATTAATATAATTTAATTTATCTTAATTAAATAGAATTTATCATTATTTTAATATAATAATGCATTATTATAATTTAATATATTATTTATTGATAATTTAATTTAATGTAAATAAATTCTAAAACAATAACATTAATTAAAATTATTATGTGACATAATTAATAAAATTATTCATAAAATTTTATATAATAATAAACTTTAAATATTAATTTTTTTTTAATAAATAATAATAATTATTTTGAAAAATAATTATAATTCTTTACACATAATGTAATAATTTAATTATAAAATAAATTAGAATTAAATAACTAAATAATAATTATTATTAAATTGAGAAAACAAAAAAGATAAATATACTTATCTTCTATAAGAAAGAGTTTATTAACTAATTATAATAAACTAATAACACAGAATTGTCAAAGAGAAAAGATTATTTTATTTTATTTTTAAATTTGTTTTTTATTAAAACTTACTTTATTAAAATAGAAATATAAAATATTTATTAATGTTATTACTATATTATAATTGTTATAATAATAACTCTTGATTTCTCAAAGAGAATTCAAGAGCCTTATTTATACTTTTTTGAAAAATAAGGTTAAATTAAAAAATATTTCCTAATCTTAACAAATCTCTTATCTAGGAAAAGATTAGAGAGAAAAACCTAGATAAGATTTTTGATCTATATTCTATCCATATCGATCATCGTATCAATTAGGTAAAACCAATTACTTTTAAAAAGTGATTGGAAAAAAAAACCTAATTGACCGATTAGCTAATCTAATTTAATTGATCGAAAATAAAAGAATAAAATAATAAAAGATATTTCGACCATAAAATCATAAATTTACAAATAAGGAAAATAACATAATAATGATATTAATAAACAAAATACAGAATACTTATTAAGTACATATTAGAATACATAATATATTTTTTTACAATTTAATTAAATAAATAAACTAAGACTAATAAATTTAATAATTAAATGTATAATTAAATAAACTATAATTATTTATAAATGTATAAATAATAATTAATTAAATAAATTTGTTGTATTAAATTAATGAATGTTTAATATTGAGTTTAATAAATTATTAATAATGCTTAAATGAATAAATATAATATAATTAAATAAAGTTATAATTATAACTTAACTAAGAAAATATAATTATTTTATTTAAAAATAATTATAGATTCTTACACATAAATGCTGAGGTTCGGGACAGAATAATAATAAATATAGAAATAAACACTAAAATAAAAAAAATTAAAAATTAAAATATATTTTTTTTTAAAAATATTTTATTTATTTATCTAATAAAAATTATTCAATTAAAAACTAAAAATAATTTAATTTCTTCAATAAGATTATATTTTTTTCAAGATTATTTTTTCTCAAATACAATTTTCTCATCTATTTATATTTTTTTTTATCGTTAGAAATGGTCAAGCCATTTCTTTAGAATATTTTAGAGTTACATGTTTGAATTGTATTTAAATTATAAATTCATAATCTATTCTATTATAATAAATAATTATTATATATTATTAAATTCTAAACTATTTATTATTAATTGTAGTGATAATATATTTTAAAAATAATTTTATTACTTTTACAGAACTATTAGTAATAGAGTATTATTTAATTTTATACTATTTTTAAATAAAAGTATTTTAGATTATTATCTATTATTAATCTTATTATAAATAGGGTGTATTTTGGAAGGAAGTATTACTAATTTTAATGACAAGGATCATGGATTTAAGTAAAAGATTTTTAAATCATTATTAATTATATTAATTTTTATTAATAATAAATAATCTGTATTAGTAATATTTGTAAAATAAAATTTTCTTTAATAATAAAATATTGATAGAATAAATCATATTAATAAAACTAGATATTGATAATAATATTGATATTAATATTATAGTATTAATTTTAATAATAAAGTATTGATATTAATAAAGAATTTATATTAATAATAATAAATTTAATATTAGTAATAATTTGGCAGTAATAGAACATAAGAAAGTTCTCCAAGTAAGGAAATAAATAATTTAATTTTAGTGGTAAAGTTATTTTTATGAAAAATAATAAAATAACATTATTTGTTCATTCCTTAACATAAAATTAAAAAATATTATTTCTGGTATAATTGTTAGTAATTAATACCATAAATCAAACAACTTAGGGTTCGATTCATACTTAATATTATTTTATAATTTTATTCTAAAAGATCTAGAAGTTTCTTTATAGTTCAAGAAATTACTAGAATTTCTTGATAATTATTATACTTAATTAATTAAAATTTATTCTATTAAATTTTTAATTCTATTGTTTTCTATTTTTTCTAAATTTTTCGATTTTTAAGAACTTTTTAGAAACTTTTATTTTTATTTTTTAATAACTTTAACTTTTGAAAAAAATATAAATATGAGTAAAATTCTTATTAAAAAATATTCTTTTCTTTGTGTTTTTTATTTTAATTTTTTAGTTAATAAAACTTAATTTTTTAATAAAACTTTTTTAATATTAATACTATATCAACCCTTGCGGTTTTTAGTATTATAATAAATATAAATAATAAAATATATAAAATAAAAAAAAAAAAAAATAAATAATTTTGTTTTTGAGTGTTATTATATTTATTATAATATTTTGTTATAAAAACTAATAAATTTAATAATTAAATGTAATATTAAATAAATTATTAATAATATTTTAATAAATAAGTACAATAAAGTTAAATAAAGTTATAATTATTATAACTTGACTAAGAAAATATAATTATTTTATTTAAAAATAATTATAGATTCTTACATTGATCCTCTTAAGATGACGCTTCCACTAGATCTTTGTTTCTTTTAGTGTATGGCTCCAACTGAGAAATGTGAGAGTGAAGATTTTCAGGTAATTCCAGCTGGTAGTTCATTCTCTCCCTCTTTTCGATGATTTTGAACGGCCCTAAGTATTGTGAAGCTAGTTTCTTAGCTGGTTCATTTGTGAAATAAAAACGTTTAAGCCAAACCATGTCGTTTACTTGGTGATTAGGTCCAGACGAAGTTCTTCTATCACCTATTTTTTAAAATCTTCTTTGGCTTTAACTTAATGTTGTTTCAGTGCATCAAAGTGAGAAGCCCAATCTCTTGCAAGGATTGAAGCATTATCATGAAGGAGAATAGGAAGGGAATCTATTGAACATTTAGGATGGAATCAGTAGTTGGCCAGAAATGGGGATTTTCCAATAGACTTATGAATTGAATTATTGGAAGCGAATTCACACAACGGAAGATAAAAGCACCATTTACTTTGAGCGGAAGAACAATAATATCGAAGATATTGCTCAATTATTGCATTAACCCTTTCCACTTGACCGTTAGATTGTTGATGATGGGCTGTAGCAAGATTTGGTTTGGGGTGGATAGCCGAACAAAGTGAAGTCCAGAATTCCGAGGAAAATTGGGAGCCATGATCCGAAACAATAATATTAGGGAAGCTATGATATCGAAATACGTTAAAGAGGAGGAGTTTAGCTGTAAGGGCGGCGGATGAGACACCGATACAAGGCACTAAATGAACCATTTTTGTTAAATGGTCTAATGCAACCATTATATAAATGCAATTTTGTGAAGTAGGCAAATAAACAATAAAGTCAACACCTATGATTTCCCAGGGTTTTGTAGGAATGGGTAGTGGTAATATTTTGCCATGGGGTTTATGCCTGCGTAGTTTACAACGGCTACAAACTTCACATGACTGAACGTAATTATATAAGTCTTTTTTCATATTCGGCCACCAGTAGTACCTTCTGAGTTTTTCGAAGATCCTATCTACCCCCTGATGGCCACTAATTGGTGCATCATGAAATTTTTTAAGTAGTGTTGCCTTGAGCGAAGACGGTACAATAATGCGTTTTTGAAAGTGAAGAACGCCATTGACAAAGCTAAATAAAGAGCTTTTAATTTCATTCGACTCATTTTGGATTTTTGAAAGGACATTCCTACAATATTTGTCTTTCTTTTGTGCATCAATGAGTGCTTCTAAGTTGTCACTTAAAGCACAACAAAAGGAGTCACTGCTGATAACAGTGTTAATATTTGGAGGAAGTTCTATTTTGTAATCTGGGCGCCTTGACAGAGCGTCATGCTTATCCCCTTTTGAGCCTGGCCTATAGGCAATCCTGTAGTCGAATTTGGAAAGAAACAAGCTCCAACGAATTTGTCTTTGATTTAAATGTTGTGGCTTTTTGAAGTATAAGAGATTTTTGTAATCGGTGATCACTTGGACTGGGAACTTAGCACCTTCGAGATGATGTCTCCAGGTGTCGAAAGCGGTAATGGTAGCAAGAAGTTCTTTATCATAAATTGAATAATTAACTTCTGCTTTATTTAATGATCTTGAATGAAAGGCAACTGAGTGTAACAAATTATCAGTATTTGATATTTGAGAAAGGACACAGCCCACGGCATATTCACTTGCATCCGTTTCTACAACGAATTCCTTATCTGGATCTGGGAAAATCAATATCTCACCCATGATAAATGAATTCTTTAATTTGTTAAAGGCCTCATCAGCTTTCTTGTCTAAAAAAAAGTCACTATCTATCTATTTTAAGTAAGGTACGGAGGGGTTCCATGGTCTTAGAGAAATTTTTAATAAATTTTCGGTAGAAATAATAAAGGCCGAGGAAACTTTGAAGTTCCTTTTGGTTCTTAGGCATAGGCCACTCTTGAACCAACTTAACCTTGTGTTATCCATGGCAAGTCCATTAACGGAAACAGTAAATCCTTGAAAAGTAGTTTCAAATACGTGAAATTCACACTTTTCTAGCTTAGGGTAAAGATCATTTTTAATTAAAAGCTTTAAGACTGTTCTAACGTGCTTAGTATGGTCATATATGTTGTTGGAATAGATAATTATATCTTCCAGATAGACTTGGACGAAATCACCAATAACATTACCAAGTACATCTTGTATAAAACGTTGAAATACTGAGGGAGCATTTCTAAGACCGAACGGCATGACAAAGTACTAATAATGTCCCATAGGAGTTCTAAAAGCAGTAAAATATTCATGACCAGCTTTGACTCTCACAATGTTGTATGCTGATCTCAAATCTAATCTTGAAAAGATTTGTGCACCTTTAAAGGATTCAATAAGATCATTGATCCTGGGAATTGGAAAGCTATTACCGATTGTAATGACATTTAACCTTCTGTAATCAACACAAAGTCTTAAGGACCCGTCGTGTTTTTTGACAAATAATACTGGGGCTCCTGCTGGGGACTTTGATTTCCGGATAAATGATTCGTGGTTTTATTTAACTCGTGTCTTTTTCTGTTAAAGGATTTGTTTCTTCCTCCATTCTTATTGTTAAAGGATTTTTGTCGTAAACAACTTTCCAGGTAACATTTTTTATCAATTCCAATTATAACATTTGTTGCATCAAATAGAGTTTCCGGTTTTTTGACTTTATCAAGTTCTTCACGTACCTTATCAATTAATCCTTTCCCTATTATGTCGATTAGTACCGAATCCGGCCATCTCAACCTAGCAGCTAATTTTCGGAATTCAATAGTGTAATCTGCAATGTTCCCTAACTGGTTTTGCCTCAAGTTCCACAACTTCTCCATTGTCACGTACTTCTGTTTCCTTTCTTCTCCTACATCGAAATTTTCCAAAAGAAGTTTTCGAAATTTATCAAACTCCAAGTTTTTTTTAAAAGTACCATCTGTTAATAAAGAAAGACCCCATCTTCTGGCAACTCCACTAAGTTTGTTAATGACAAAAGCGATTTTTGATTCATCATTCTGATATGAATTTGGATGATTTTTAAAGAAGTCCTCACTTTGTATAATTGCTTCCAAAGCGTTTGGCTTGTTTTTTCTTTCGTTTTCGGTGAAAAGTACACCATTAGGAGAAAAGAAAGCCGGGATGAATTCAGTAATTGCGGAAATGAGTTTAGAAGTACTGGCATCTTGAATTCCATGACTAATTGTGGGCTCAGTTAGGTTGCTTGAGTTGCATTTATTGTTATTGAATTCCATTTTTTCCTATATATAAAAAAATATAAATATGTATAAAAAAGAAAAGATAGATCAGTGTAGAATAAAAATATAGATTATTAAAAAAATAGCAATTAATATTCAGAAAGTTAATTCTAAAATTATGCTTCTGAATTATTGAATATACAATTTTTTTTTTTTTTAAATATATATATATATATATTTTTATATATTGTCATTAACTAATTATTTATTACTAATTTTTTTTTGTTTGTTTGTTTATTATTAACCAATTAACTACTATTTTATTATTATTATTATTATTATTATTACTATTTTATATTATGTCTAAATAATTTATTTATAATAATTATTATATAAATTATAATAGTATTATTAATATATTGTAAAGATTTAATAAAATCTTTAATAATTAATTATTACATAATTAATTAATGTAATAAAATTACATAAATTTATGATTTACGTATATGAAAATTAATTATAAATTTATGTAAACTTTTCATAAAGGAAAAATTATTATTTAAATAATTTTGGATAATAACTTAAATCTAAATAATTTATTTAAGTTAGTTAATTTAGTTTAGTTTATTTAAAATAGTTATTCTATTTAACTTAGTTAATTTAGTTTAGTTAGTTTAAAATACTTTAAAATTAATTTCGGAATAGTTTTAAATAGTTAAAATTAGTTTAAATAGTTTACAAAAATAGTTTTGAATTGTAAATATATAAACATTAGTATTAATAATATTTATATAATAAATATATAATAAATGAGTTGTTATTGAATTTAATTATTATTGTAAATAAGTTGAAAGTTTATTAAATTAATTATTGTTTAGTTTAGTTAATTATTATTTAATAAAATTATTAATAAATATTTTGTTTATAAATAAATAGTAATATATGTAAATTAGATAGAAATAATATATTATAATGTAATAATGAAAAAATATAAATACATGTAAATTTCTATAATTAAATCGATGTATTAGTTATTGACTATATGATAGTTAATAACAAAAAAGAGATTTAATTTTTTTAATTAATAAAGATTATTTTATTTAAAAAAAAACAAATTTTTATTACGTGTTTTTTTATTTTTGTGTTAAAATTTGTTATTTGTAATCTGTTTCTGATAGAACTCTTTACAATAACTAATACCTTTTAAATAAAAAGAAACACATTACAAATAATAAAATTTTCTACTGATTTAGGACTCTACTTTAGGACTCTACTTTCTACTGATTTAGGACTCTACTTTAGGACTTTACTTTCTACTGATTTAGGACTCTACTTTAGGACTCTACTTTCTACTGATTTAGGACTCTACTTTAGAACTCTGCTTTCTACTCATCTAGGACTCTACTTTCTACTGATTTAGGACTCTGCTTTCTACTGATTTAGGACTCTGCTTTCTACTCATCTAGGACTCTATAATTTTGACTTTTAACATAGATTTTTATTGCTCTTAAGCATTGTTAACCCTTACTGATTTTGGACTCTTATTATTGTTGCTATTCAGGTTGAAATATTAATAATAGTTATATTATTCTATATTTTCTTCGTTTACTCGTTCGACACCTTTTCAAGTGGATAGAGTCTGAACGACTTTACGATATTAAATATAGACATATTAATAACTTGTATAATTAATAATAAGAGATCAAAAAAAAAAAAAAAAAAAAAAAAATTTAATTATTAACGTCACTTTAACATTAACAATCTGGAAGAACTAAATCGCATATTTCAAAACCTTAATCTTGATGATAACATGGAGGGTCAACAACTAAACCAACTACCGATTCATCCTGCTACTCAACTGAAAATTATTAACGATCCACCGTTATTTTCTGGATCTACAAAGGATCTTGATGGTTTTTTAACTCGAGTGGAATTGGCAATTGAGGTGAATCCTCATAGATTCCCTGATGATAGGAGAAGAGTAATGTTTGTAATCTCCTATTTAACAGGAAAAGCTTTAAATTGGGCTTCATGCCTCAGAAGGAATAACAATCCTGTCTTAGGAAATTATGGAAATTTTATTGCTGAACTTCGTAGAAATTTCGGAGACCCTGATGTAGAAGCTGTTATTGCTAACGGAAAATTGTGTAACATACGCCAATTTAAATATGGACATGTTGTAGAGTATATCTCCGAGTTCCAAAAAATAAGTCAATACTCCGACTTTAATGAACCGGCCAAGATATACATGTTCATAAAAGGTCTCCATTATAAGATGAGAGAAAAACTTGCTATTGTTAATCCAAACCCAGACAATTTGGAAAACTTATTTAGAGAGGCCGTAACGATTGAAAATCTAACAAAAAGAAACGATCTTAGAGAATATTATCTTACTCATCAGGACAGACGGAACTACAACCAAAATGACCCCATGGATGTCGATCTTTACCGAATTAAAAAGGGTCAAACTGCTACTAGATACTTTCCCTCTCACAGAAAAAATTACAATGAGCAAAATAACCCTTTTAGGGAAGAACGAAAAAGAAAGGGCTTATGCTTCGTTTGTGGTAAGGCTGGGCATTTACAGTTTAATTGCCCTAACAAGAAAAGACCAAAAAATATAAAACTCATCAATAGAGCATCTGATACAGAAGCAGCTTCAACTTCTTCCTCTGCGCCGACTTCTTCTGTCAGACGAATTAAAAAGATTTGTGAAAATGAAAATGTTTACAGAATTCTTGATATTGTTGAAAAAGAAAATATGTTCTTTAAAGGTAAAACAAATATCCTTGATTTCTACATTAAAACCAACAATTCCGAAGAAACTAAAGTGAAGGTTCTTATTGACTCAGGTTCTGACATTAACTGCATGCATCCTGAATTTGCTAGGGTTAATAAAATCAATTTGATCAATGCTGATAATCCCTTTAAAGTTGCTGGTCTTGGTTATGGTTTATCTACTGTTAAGAAAATGACAGAAAAATGTATCCTCCGTTTTAAGAATCACTTGGAAGTTATTCAATTATACGCCCTTCGTATCCCCGATGTAGATATCATTTTAGGACTCCCTTGGATTGAAAAACATTGCCCTATTAACTACCATGATTCAAAGAAAATCTCTTTCAGTTCAGGATACTGTGCTCGACACTGTAATGTAGGGAAAAGAAATAGAAAAAATAAGAATAAAAAGAAGTTAAATAAAATTTCTACTAAAGGAAAGGAACCATATGAAGAACTTTCCGTAACAAAGGAAAAAAATAATCCTAAGCGTAAGTATTCCTTCGAATCTGATTCCGATATGGATTCTGATGAAGAAATTACGATTAGAGGTCGTCGTACTCGTATTAAAACTTGCAGTGAAAAAGAAGAACTTAATGATGTAAAAAATTTTTGTATAATTAATTATGATAGTGATGTAAATGATAGTTTTATGTTTGATAATGATGATGAAATTTATGAATTTAGTGATAGTAATAATATTAATTTAGATGAATTAAATAAAATTTGTAAAATTGATATTTTATGTAATAATGTAACAAAAAATTGTAATCATAATGATAATTTTAATAAAGATGAAAATAAAAAGTATATTTCTAAAAAGTGTTCTGTGAAAAATTTGTGTTGTATCTGTAATTGTTTAAAAATTAGTAATTTTGAGAATAAATTAAATCAAAAAATTATAGGAATACCTCCTATTTATAACAATTACGCAGAAGTATTCAATGAAAGAAATTGCAACATACTCCCTCCACATCGTGAATATGATTGTGAAATAAGATTAAAGGATAATTCAAATTTATTTTATGGTCCAATATATCCTTTAACTGAGGCAGAACGAGATGAACTAAAAAAGTATATAAAAGAAAATTTAGAAAAAGGATTCATTAGGAAATCCAAATCACCCGCTGGTGCACCTGTATTATTTGTTAAAAAGAAAGATGGTTCATTGAGATTATGTGTTGATTATAGAAAATTGAATGAAATGACCATCCGTAATTCTTATCCTCTTCCTTTAATAAGTGAATTATTAGATAGAGTTAAAGGTGCAAAATATTTTACCAAGTTGGACTTAAAGTCTGCCTACAATTTAGTAAGAATTAAAGAAGGTGATGAGTACAAGACTGCATTTCGTACTAGATATGGTCATTTTGAATATTTAGTTATGCCTTTTGGCTTAAAAAATGCTCCAGCCACCTTCCAGCATTTTATAAATGATGTTCTTAGCGATTACTTAGATGATTTTGTTATTTCTTACATTGATGATATATTAATTTATTCGAATAGTTTAGAGGAACATCATGAACACGTTAAAAAGGTGCTTAAAAAATTATTAGAAAATGACTTGTACATTAAATTAGAGAAATGTGAATTCGATGTTACTGAAACCACTTTCCTTGGTTACATTTTATCAAAAGACGGCTTGAAAGTTGATCCTGAAAAGGTTAAAGCTATCCTAGATTGGCCTGTTCCTTCTAATGTAAAGGAAATACAATCATTTATTGGATTATGTAATTATTATAGAATTTTTATCAAGGATTTTGCTAAGATTGCGCGGCCCTTACATAAACTTACCAGGAAAAATGTTCCATTTCTCTGGGGTTCTGATCAACAAAAATCCTTTGATAAATTAAAAGAACTTTTTACTTCTGCTCCAATTTTAAGAAATCCTGATAGTAACAAACCTTTCATTGTGGAAACTGATGCTTCTAATTTCGCTGTTGGAGCTATACTTTCCCAAGAATTTGATGGTCAGTTACACCCAATTGCTTTTATTTCTACCAGTCTAACCAAATCTCAACTAAATTACCCCATTTATGATAAAGAGCTTCTTGCAATTAAAGTTGCTTTGGAAGAATGGCGTCATTACCTTGAAGGTGCTCGCCATCCATTTACTATTTATACCGATCATAAAAACCTTACTTTTCCTAGGAAGCCTGAGCTACTTTCTCAACGACAAATTCGTTGGTATGAATTTCTTTCTCGTTTCGATTTTAATCTTGTGTATCGTTCTGGTAAAAAATCTGGTAAACCAGATATTTTGTCAAGAAGAAGTGATCATTTATTTGATTGTTCTCGTGATGTTTCTTGTTGTGTTATTAATCGTAACTCATGTGACGAGTCCTTAATTAATTCTATTTTGAAATCTTTAAATAATGATGATCTTTTTATAAAAATTAAATCATTTATTTTAAATAATAGTAATGTTAATCCACCTATTAAATTTATTGATAAGTGTAAAATTGATAAGGAAGGTTTCCTACTTTTTGATAACTTAATTTATGTCCCTCAGAATCTTCGCACAAGAGTTCTTGAAATACACCATGACTCTGTTACTGCTGGTCATTTCGGTGTACGCAAAACATTTGATTTGATTAATCGTAACTTTTGGTGGCCTAAGTTACGTAATGATGTTAAAAAGTTTGTTAAGTCCTGTGAAACTTGCTGCAAAGCTAAAGTTCCAAGACATAAACCCTACGGTCTTTTATCTCCTTTGTCTACCCCCGACAGACCATGGTCAGACATCTCCATGGATTTTATTGTTGAATTACCGAAATCCAAAGATATGACCACTGTCATGACTGTTGTAGATAGATTGACTAAAATGGCACATTTTATTCCTTTACGTTGTCTTCCTACTGCTTCAATTGCTGCCGATTCTTTTATTAACCATATCTTTAGGTTACATGGCTTTCCTGAGTCCATTGTTTCGGATAGAGGTACGCAATTTACTTCTGATTTTTGGAATCGTCTTTGCGAATTATTAAACATTAAGTTGTCATTCTCCACTTCGAACCATCCGCAGACTGATGGTCAAACGGAGAGGGTGAACGGAATATTGGAACAATATCTCCGTTGTTTCATAAATGAAAAACAAAATAATTGGGTTGACTTGTTGCCTTTTGCCGAATTTGCTTATAATAATACTCTGCAACAATCAATCAATCAATCACCATTTTTTGCAAACTATGGATTTAATCCAAAATTTAGTTTAGAAATTCCTTCTTCAGATAGTCCTCATAGAGCTGATGTTAGAGTGAAAGATATAAATGAAAATATTAAATTTTTAAAGGAAAATTTAGAGTCAGCTAAAGAAACTTATAAAAAGTATGCCGATTTCAAAAGATCATCCTCGCCAGATTTTGAAGTTGGTAAAAAAGTTTGGTTACTCAAAGGAAATACAACTAAGAATGTAAAAAGGAAATTAGCAGACCAAATGCTTGGTCCATTTGAAATTGTGAAGAAAGTTAGTTCATTAGCCTACGAACTCAAATTACCAAGTAATATGCGTTGTCACCCTGTTTTCCATGTATCTTTACTGGAACCATTTTATGAAAATGAATTTGCTAATAGAAATAATAGGAAAAGAAAGAATATTAAGTTAACTACCGATACCATAAATAAGATTCCTGAAAGAATTATTGATATGAGGACATATAGAGGAAAAAATCGTTTCCTCGTATCTTGGAAAGGCCTAGATTCTGTTGAAGATTCTTGGATCGATGAAGATCAAATTTACGATAGACAGCTAATTCAAGAGTACTTTCGTAAATCTAAAAGGAATAAACGAAATAATGTGGTTGATGATGGTGATAAAGATTTTAATGAAGAATACATTAGGCATAAATATCAACCATTTATAATTGACATTCCTTCCCGGAGATTGAACTTTATAGTTCGCAGGAGCTCAACTTAAAGGGCGAGAATGTAAAGATTTAATAAAATCTTTAATAATTAATTATTACATAATTAATTAATGTAATAAAATTACATAAATTTATGATTTACGTATATGAAAATTAATTATAAATTTATGTAAACTTTTCATAAAGGAAAAATTATTATTTAAATAATTTTGGATAATAACTTAAATCTAAATAATTTATTTAAGTTAGTTAATTTAGTTTAGTTTATTTAAAATAGTTATTCTATTTAACTTAGTTAATTTAGTTTAGTTAGTTTAAAATACTTTAAAATTAATTTCGGAATAGTTTTAAATAGTTAAAATTAGTTTAAATAGTTTACAAAAATAGTTTTGAATTGTAAATATATAAACATTAGTATTAATAATATTTATATAATAAATATATAATAAATGAGTTGTTATTGAATTTAATTATTATTGTAAATAAGTTGAAAGTTTATTAAATTAATTATTGTTTAGTTTAGTTAATTATTATTTAATAAAATTATTAATAAATATTTTGTTTATAAATAAATAGTAATATATGTAAATTAGATAGAAATAATATATTATAATGTAATAATGAAAAAATATAAATACATGTAAATTTCTATAATTAAATCGATGTATTAGTTATTGACTATATGATAGTTAATAACAAAAAAGAGATTTAATTTTTTTAATTAATAAAGATTATTTTATTTAAAAAAAAACAAATTTTTATTACGTGTTTTTTTATTTTTGTGTTAAAATTTGTTATTTGTAATCTGTTTCTGATAGAACTCTTTACATATATTAAAATTTTTTTTTGTACTATTCTAATCTAGAATTTTATCTAATTTATCTATAAAGAGTTTTATATCAAAACAGATTATAATAATACAAAACACTCAATTATAAAATAAATTCTTTTATTAAAAATAATCGTTTTATGAAAAATCTTTTATTAAATAGTTCTTATTATGTTATTATTTAAAGTATTTAATTCATGTACGTAAATTTAGAGGGTGGTGCGTTTCGGAATGTGGCTTTAAATTTTTTACATAAATTTTCATTTCGGAATGTGGCTTATATTATTTTTTATAAATTTTTATTTATGAATATAATATTTAAACATTAAAATAAAATGGCACATATAATTTCTTTGAAAAAATAATTATTAAAAATATTTAAAATGTGATATATTTCAAAAAAAATGATGATTTACATTCTGATATGCGGGACTTTTATGTACAATAATTTATAAGCAGTGGGTTTTAAATAATGGTAGTTTAGTAAATTTTATTAATAAATTATAATATTCGTACAATTAAAATAATAATTCTAATTCTTAAAAATTTACAAGAGAGTTCTCTATTTCTAATATAAATAATCTAATCTATTTATAAGAAATAGGTATTATATTAATTATATATTCTAATATATAGAACTATATTAATTTTATATGAATTAAAGTATTATAATTATAGTTATAATTATAATAATATATATTGAAATAAAATAAAATAAAATAATTATTATCAAAAAGATTTAAATTTAATATTTAATAATTATTATTAAATATACAAATATATTACTACACATATTTGTTTTATATCAGAAATGCCCTTGCTAAAAATTAAACTATATATATATATATTTTTTTTTATATAAAAGAAAATATAAGGTTTAATTAATATAAATGATAATTTTTAAAATTTTATTTTCTTATGTATCAACGCGACCTTATTGGACAACTAGATAACGAGATATTGGACTTTAAAGATATTCTAAATATAAAAAACAATTTAATTATTTAATTAAGACCCTAAATTATTAATAAGAAATTTATATTAGATAAAATCTCTTAACTTGGAAATTATATTATTAATTTTTATTATTAATTAAAAATACAGAATTAGTTATTAGTAATAGTTTTATAATATATTAAAAAAGTTTATAAGTTTTATATATTTTATTATTATATTTTTATTCAATTATTTTCTAAAAGATTCTAAGGAATTCTTTATCATTCTAAAGATTTCCGAAAGAGAAATTTTAATTAATTTTAATATTTTATTTTATTTTATTTTATTTTATTAATAAAATAAAATTATGAATTTTTTTGACTGGGATTAACGATAGGGCATGATAGTGGCCTCTAGTCTCTTCCTTAAACGTATTAGACTTTCAATGAATTCATTGCCATAATATATTGCTATACCGTTTCGATGTCAACGTGGACATTTCTTTAAGCAAGGATAATATGAAAAACATTCCATATACGCCGCTTTATACGATGGGCTTCTTTTCGGTAATCTCATGAACCATCATCGAGAGAGGAACAACTACACTAATTTTCTCTCAGAGATCAAGGCACTAGCAATTATATATCCTAACAAGAGGATTACTTTATATAAGTGAACAAAATACCAACTTCATTTATAGAAAAAAACACCCTGGGAGGATAAAAATCACCCCATATAAATTTAGGAGGTAGCCACGGGTTGATCCGGAAATCTTATGTATATTAATCTCGAGTACTAACTACCATATTGAATTATGATTTTTTTTTTAAAAATGATATATTGAATTACTATTTCTATATGTATAAATATAAATTAAAATAAAAAAGAAATAAAGAGAAAAAAAAAAAATTTTCAGTATCCAATTTTTACATTCAGATTTCATTGAATTGTATTGAACTTATTTTTAATTTTTTTTCCATAAGTAAAAAAAAATAAATAAATTAAATTTAATAAGTTGTATTTCGCCCCTCTTTTTTTTTCCCTTATTTTTTTTTCCCCTTATTTTTTTTTCCTCTAATTTTTTTTTTCTTGTATTATATTACATTATAGTTGGGTTTCAAAAAATAAATAAATAGATAAATAAAATAAAAAGTATAGATAAATAATAGAAATAATTAAACAAAAATATTGAAATAAATATTGATGAGTTAATAATAAAATTAAAATTTTTATAATAAATAAATATACATAATATTGATATAAAATATTGTAATAAATAAAATTAGAATAAATCCTTTTTTATAATAATAATAATTATAAATTATTATAAAAATTATTTTAATTTTAATAAATTAATTTTAAAACTTTAATAATACATTTTAAATTATATATTGAGTTAAATAATAAAACTAAATAATTTTTTTTATAACTCTTAAAAAAGATATATAAAAATAATAATAAAAAGATAATTAAATTAATATACAATAAATTGTACAAATAATTATCTTAATAATAATATTCTTTTTTTATATTTTATTGTTAAAAAAAAATAAAAAATCTATAATTAGTTGTTTTTTTTTTTTCCTGATATTTTTTATCTATATTTAATAAAATTTTGAAGGTCATACTTTCATAATCCATTTTGAACATTTCATGATATTTGATTAATATTTTATGATTTGTAACTAAAATTAAAGGTATATATTTTCATTATGCGTATCTGTTAAATTTTCATCTTCATTATTGTTTTTTATATTTTTTATTTTTTCATTTTTTTTTTTTTTGCCTTTTCATTGAAGTAATTAATACATTCAATTAAAAATTTATACTTTCTAAAAGGTTTATGATTATGATAATAATTAGCACTTTCAGTTATTTCATCATCCTTACTATTATAATTTTCTATATTTCTATTAAATTCATTTTCACTTTTTAAATTATCAATACTATCACTAAATTTATTTTTAATTTTTTCTAAATTTGATTAATGATAAATCAAATATTTGCATTTCCATCTTTTTTAATATTCATGACACTTTTAAAAATATATGTTATATATATATAAATGTATAATAAAAAGCTTACCATTTAATGGTATTATGATTTTCAATATTTAGAAGAAATCCTTTTTTTTCAAAAATGGCAAATGATTAAGAATGATATTTTCATTTATAACAACATATGGCTAAATTTTTTAAATATATATTCAACTTGTTTTTTTAATAGCTCTTGAGTTATTAAAATTTTAATTCTTTTTCTTTTTCTTTTTCTTTTTCTTTTTCTTTTTCTTTTTCTTTTTTCTTTTTCTTTTTCTTTTTTCTTTTTTCTTTTTTCTTTTTCAAATATTTATAATTATAACAATTATACCATTATTACTTTTTAATTTATATTCATAATTACCTAATTCTTACTTTATTTGCAGATATCCAATTTTCTACTTCGGAATAAAATATATTTCATAATTTATTATCTACATCTTGAGAGATCTTAGTTTTGTATCATTATTTGATTAAATTGTTTATATTGAAGACATTACTTCTTACTAAAATTGATGCTTTAATTATAATTATACCTTATATAAATATATTTTAATAATTCAATTGTTAAATATAATGGTTAATTTTTTATTAATGTTTTATTAATATCAATATATCAATCGTTATTACTATTTTTGATAATTTTTTATAGGAAAAGGTAAATATTAAACTTTATCATCAATATTTAATAATTAATATTATATAAAAATTTTAATTTTAAGTTTAATATATTAAAAATTTTAATATATAATTATTATAACTTTTTCTTTTTTTAATATATATATATTTTTTTTTATTTCATTTTTTGCAATATTATATATTTGAAAATCTACAATATTTCAATATTATATGGATAGAAAATATATTCAAAATAAAACAGAACTAACATATGATGATAATTCATATGTATTAAATAATAAAAATAATGATTCAAGTACAAAAGTGAATTCAACAATTATTGGTTAGTAATAAATAATAAAATATAATTTAAAATTTAATTATAGATTTATTTATTTTATTATTGTATGAAATTCACAATAAATAGGAAAATCTGCTCTTGAGTATGTAAAATATTTATTAAATGATTCAAAAATTAATGACAAAATTAATTATACAGAATTAAGAGAAGAACTTGATGTATCAACATTGGGTGGTACTTTAAATAAAAGTACTATTAAAAAAAAGGTAATGAAAAATAATAAATTGTTAAAGTTGATATAGATATTAAAGTATATTTCAATATTACATACAAATAGAATGAAAAAGAAATAAATTATGGTTATCTTGAAGATTTAAAAGATAAAAATAATTCAAAAGGTATTATTTTAGATTATAAAAACAATAATAAATTATTTAAATTTAATAAGTATATTAATAAAAAATTTTTTTAATAAAATTTCAAATAGAATTTGAGGAAATTTTAAATAAAATTGAAAGGTACAAAAAAGATATAGAAGAATTGAAGAATGAATTAGAAGAAACAAACAACAAAGTATATATAAATGAAATTTTTAAAATGATATGGAAAAATTATTTTTAAAATTGCTGTAATATTAATTTACAATTTATTTTTAATTTTAAGAATAAAATATTAGAAGAAGAAAATACTCAATTAAAATTATTATTAAATGAAACGAAGTTAACAAATGAAAGAGACAATTTTGTTAATAATGAAGGGTAATATAATTTTTATTAAATAATAAAAGTTAAAGTAAATGTTCTCATTTGTTTAATATATATAACAAAAAGTTCTGACATGGATATACAATTAAAATTAAACCCAGAACAACAAATTACTTTAGAAAAATTACAAGAATTAATGATAGTAATTTTAAATATAACTTTTTTTAAAATTAATTAAATAATAAATTAACAAATATATATGTATATTATATATAGCAATTGAGTAAAAAAATTGAAAAATTAAAAAATGATAATGAGACATTAAAACAGAAAGTAGTTTCATATAATGAAGATACTAATGAAATAAATGGTAATAAAAATATAAAATATACTTCATTGTATTTATTTTAACGCTTTAAAATATTAAATTTAATAATAAATACTTATAAAGTTTTGAATATAATAAAAACAAAGAATAAAAATAAATGTGAAACGGAAAAATTTATAGATATACTTACTGATGAAGAATGTAGACAAGTACTTTTTGTATGTATAATCATTATTAATAGAAATAATATATATCATAATATTTTCAATAAATAATTAAATAATTCACAATTTTTTTTTTTTTTTTTTTTTCATTTTAAAATTCAGTATATTTGTTCTCATTTAAAAATTAATGACTTTACAAACATTGATACTAATTTAAGAAATGTGGAAATAACAATAAAATCTGTACCTCAAATGCAGAAAGTATTATTAATTAATATTTAAAAAAAATATTTCTTTAGAAAAAAAATTAACTAAATGTTACTATCTAACTTTTTAAATTCATAAATATATAGTTTATTTCTGAAGTAGATGACTTGGTTTGGAAGTCTAAAGATGAAGATAAAACAATTCATAAATTATCTGAAACTTTAAATGAAATTAAAAAATTAATTAAAAAATAAAATTAAAAAAAAAAAATCAATTTATATATGATAATATGTTAAAGTTTTTTATTTTTATATAAAATAAAATTCTTAATAAACAAAAAAAAAATAAAATAAAATAAATATATATATGAAATAATTTATTTTATATAAAAAAAAAAATTTTTTTTATTAAATTTTTAATAAAAAAAATTTTTTTCTTTTATTAAATTTTTTAATATAAAAAGTTTTATGATTTAATATATGTTTTTAATAATGTTTATATTTTTATTTGATTATTTATTTGATTTTTGAATTACCACAATTGAACACTAATAATAAATGTATATAAACAATAAAATTTGTTTATTAATTTTTATTATTATATTAAATAATATATTATCCTATACAGTAATAACAAATTAATTAAAAAATATATTTTATTGGTAAAAATAAATAAAATTAAACATATTCCAATATACATTAACTCTATAGAATTTTATTAATAAAATATTTCATATTTAATTATTTTTGATTATTTTTTATAAATTATAATTATTAATTTATTATGAAATTATTTTGTTACATGAAAAAATATTAATTAAAAATATATATTTATTTCATAATTAAAATATAAATAAAAATTATAAGAAATATGTATATATATATTTTTTAAATCAAATTTAAATAATTTCATTAATATTTTAATGATATATTATTATAATTTGTTCATTGATTTAGTTTCTTTTCTTTTCTTTTTTTTTAATTTTATTATTATTATAATTATTTTAAAAAACAAAAAAAAAAATTTTTTTAATACATGAAAATAATGAAATTATATTTGTAAATATTATAGTTAAGTACGAAATAACATCTTTTTTCCTTAAACATCCTTTAGTTGCTTTGTTTTGTTTGATTTTTTTAATCAATAAAGTGTTTGACTTCTCTGATAATAACTATAAAATAAAATGAAAGAAAAAATACACTCAATTATAGTAATATCTAAAGAAATTAATAATCTGTTACAAAAATATGAACATATCCAAAAAATAAATGAAGATATTTTTAATAATTACACTGAATTAGCAAATGTTCAAAATAAACTGGTACATACACTTTATTTATGAATAGTTATTTTCAAATTTCAAGAATCAATTTGAATTTAGTTAAGAAATTTTAATTTTTTTTACATGAAACTTATTAATATATACTTTTATTAAATATTTATATAATTATATATATATATTCAATTATTTAATATATAATTCTTTCCAATAGGTAAATGAATATTTTCAGAAATGCTTAAAAGTTTTACAAACCTTTCAAAAATATATTGAAAGTTTACGATCTCTAAATAATGCATATATATATATAACTAATAAATACATCTTAAATTGTAATAATATTGTGCAAGCCTTGAATAATAGTTTTAAAGAAATCTATTTAATTTTAGAAAATAGTAATACTAATGAAAGCGATAAATCAAACCATGAAAAATGGGATTTTCAATTTGAAAACATTGTTATATTATTTCAAAATATTATTTCATATTTAAAAGAAAGTCGCGATTTTAACATATCAATTGATAAACTAAAATATAAGCAAAATAAAAAAAAAGAAAATAAAGGTAAATAAGCATAGCCTTTTTTTTTTTTTTTTTTTTTATTTTAAAAAAAAAATAGATATATATATTATAAAAAAATATATTAAAAAAATATATATATTATAAAAATATATATATTAAAAAAATATTTTTATTACATATTTAATATATTTAAATTATTAAATAATAAAAATATAATAATAGATATAATTGTTCTTTCACGAGTTTTTGGTAATTTTTCTCTTTTTTCTTTAACTTTATTATAGTATACTTTTATGCGTTATAAACATATAATACTTCAAATATTAAATAGAAAAAAATATTATAATATATAATATATATATATTAAAACTAAAAATATTTATTTATAGTAAATAATAATTTTAGTAATGAGTATAATTTTTTTGCTCTATGGGTTGAAGAAGAATATTTATATGTTATTACTAAAAAAAATACAGGAGCTGTATACGATTTAAATAATGGTAAATGTGAAAAAACAATTCAAAATGATAAAGAAATAATGAATGATGATGTACCTTCATTTCTAAATTTAATTTCAATATTAGATGTTAAATCTTTGAATTTAGTAAAAGAAACAATATCACAAGGAACTTTAGAATATATAATATGGAATATTATATATGATTTAAAAGGATTAAAAAACATAATATGTATTAATCCTTATGTATATAATGAAATTATTAATAATAAACTAATGAGCTCTATAATCCTAAAGAATAATATGATCGAAAGTAATAATGATGACAATGTAATAAATGGAAATGAAATTGTAAAAGCCAACGTCAATCAAAATCAAAATCTTAATTTAAGTATAGAGAATTTTAATAATTTTGATAGAAATCAATTAATTAATTCATTGAAAAATTTAACAAGAGAACGTGCTGATTTTGAAAATAGTTTAAAAAATGAATGGAAAATTTCATTAGATGATTTAATAAATTATAATATCAATTCCTTAAAATCAGATATCGAAAATTATGATCAACAAATTAAAATTCAAAGTAATAATTATTCTGAAAATATTAAAAGCAGGAATAATTTATTATCAAACTTGCAAAATATGATAATGAAATCAAATGTAGAATATGAAGAATATGATAATAAAATTAATGAAATAAAAGATAGTATAAATGAATTAAATTCAAAACAGCAAGAATTAGAAGTTAAAATAAATAATTTAAATAATATTGATGAGAATAATCAAGAAAATATAAATAGTAATAATCTAGATAACAGATTAAATCCTGAAGATAAAATTGAAAATTTGAAAAAATTAGATCAACTTCAAAATATGTTTTTAAGCAATAATAGACAAATATTTAAATTGAATAAAACAAGGATATCTTATTTAGAAAATCAGGATAATATTGAAAAAGATTTATTTGCAAAAACATTAGAATTAAGACAAAATCAAACTAAAGTTGAAAAAGAAATTGCAAGATTCAGAACTGAAATATATTCTACTGTATTCTTACATATTAAATTTGAATTGGCTCTCTATTATAAAATTATTGAAATATTGGAAAATTTTGGTAAATCTATTAATTATAACTCTACAGAATTTATAAATTGTTTTAATCTTTTGGATTACTCAATAAAAACAAGAAGAGTTATTGAGTTGAATTTTAACGAGCTTTTTAAGAAAGAACTTCAAATCATGTATTTTTCAATGTTAAATACACAAAGAGAAAATATATTAGTACAAATTGACAATTTACAAAAAAATTATGAAAATACGAAAAAAGAATATTCAACTTTTTCTAAAGAATTAATACCTCAAAAAAAGAATTATAATTATCAGAAAGATTTAATTGAGAATAAACTTAAAGAATTATTGCAAAAAATTAATGATCTTGAAAATGAATATCATCCAGAAGGCGATAATAAACCTTTATCAGAAGAAGAAGAGCATTTATTATCATTGAAATTTCAACCATTGGAACAAGATGTCTTAGCTTATATGGAAAAACAGAAATTATATGAATGTGAAATTAAAAGATTAGATAGAGTACAAGAAAAATACAATTATCGATCTTTAACATTAAAAGAAGAATTAATTTCAACAAAAATAAAATTAGAAGTTATTAATAGTTTTGAGCAAGTTATTCAAAGCGATAATATTAATCGTAGAAATGATTTAGATAATAAATGCCTAAAATTAATTAAACACATAAAGGATAATCTTGATGTTGACATAGATATTAATAAATCAGAAATTGGTACTAATAGCAATATCAAAGCTAATGAAAATATCATTAAGAGTATTGATACAAATGATAATAATCATGCAATAAATAATATTATTAATATTGATAATAATAACACAATAAATAGTATATCAAACATATTTGATTTAGAATTACCAAAAGATGAAGAAGAAAGTATAATTTTTAATGATGTTCAAAATCATAATATAAATATTAATATTAATAATTTAAGCTTTTTATCATATGCTTCTGAAAATATTAATAAACATGTATTAAGTATAAACTTAAATGATATGAGTCAAAATTTCGATTCATCAGTATTTAATATAAACAATAATTTGGATGAAAGTATGTTTTCTAATAATATTAACATAAATGGAAAAGATAAAACTGGTAATATTATTAATGATAATAGTAATAAAATTAATGATAATAATATTAATATTAAAAAGGAAAATAATATCAACAACAGCAACAGTAACAATAATAATGATAATGATAATAAAAATAATAATGATACAAATAATAATAATAATGATACAAATAATAATAATAATAATAATAATAATAATAATAAATATATCTATCAATCTACTCCTCAAAAAATTGATTTAATTGGAAAATTAGAGATTAATTCTGTTGATGGTAATATTTCAATTCTACCTAATACTAATAAATTAGCATTAGACGATAACAGTGAAATTGAACAAAAATATATAGATAAAAAAAAAAAATTAGATAATGTAATATCAACGATGAATATTCAAAAAAACGAACTTATTAATAATTATCAAGAGAAAGAAGAAAAAGCTAAAGCGATTATCTCAAACATAAATGAATTGAAAAAAGAAATATTGACTATGCATGATATTTTTGAATCCTTATGTAAAATTCTTACAAATAAACAAGATATAATAGACGAAAAAATAAATATTAATGGAATTAATAACAAAGATTTAATTGATATAAATATTAAAGAAAAATATTCAAACCTTTGTTCATCGTTATCAATAAATAAGGAAAAATACTCAACAATAAGTAATCAAATTGAACATATGGTTAGTCAATCGAACGGTTTTAATGTACCATTAGAAACACAACTAAGAAAACTTCATAATCTTAAAGAGCAAATTTACTCAGTTTATAATCAAATTATTGATAAGAAAAATAATAAAAAAGAATTTTATGAAAAATTATATATGCTTGATATAAAATTGTTTAATTTTGAAAAACAAAAAATGCAACTTAATAAAGCGCTAATTAATATAAATAATCAATATGAATATGAAAATAACCAATTAGAAAGTCATCTTGCAGCAGTAGATATTAAATTAAACGAAATTAAAACTTTAGATTTTAATAATAAAGATAATCAGGAAGAGAATAATTTAAAATCCATCAAGGAACAACTAAAAATTCAACAGAATGAATTAAAAAATGATATGATAACAATAGAAAAACAGTCAAGTGAAGAGAATAAAATGTTAAAAAATAATATTGATGAAATTCAAAATGAATATATAAATATTGAAAAAACAAAAAATAAATATTCAAAAAAAGAATTCCTACAAAAAATTAAAGAGTTGACTGAAATTTATGAAAAAAATTCAATTTCTATGGCTAATCAGATATTTGTATTAGATTCAGAACAACAAGAGCGTATTAAAATTAATTCTGAATTAAATAAAATTATTAACAAATTAAATGAATATACATTACTTTTTGAAGAAATTGATCATGATATAATAAACAATAAAAATATTAATAATTCAGTAATTAAAGAGGACAATAATGATCTTAAAAATTCAATAAAAAGTAATAATATCATAAGTAAAAATAATATGGAAGATAATTCATTTACTATGAGTAAAAATGGATCTGAAATAAAAGGTATATTATAATAAATAAATACTCATATGATTAATAAATATTTTTAAATTAATATCATATATTTTATATTTATTATATTATTTGATTGATTCATTTTGTAATGAAGGTATTAATAAAAAAATAATGGAAAATAATGGAATTATTTCTAATGATATGAAGTTAGCAAACAAAAATAAGAAATTACCAAATGAAATTCCAGTAAATTTGAATATGAATAATTCTCTTTTTAATAGTAATTATGATATTAAAGATAAAGATAATATGTCAATTTATCAAAACCAACAAGAGCAATTTGAAAAAGAAATGTCTATTATATGTAATAAATTAATAAATATTAAAAATATAAGAGAATCATTTGGAAATATTGAATGTATTCCAGAAGAATTAGATAATCAAATAATATCACTATGTGAAGGAATTTCAAATATAATGGATGATAAACATTCTTTATTTAGGAAATTAACTTCATCATTACAAAATAACGAAAAACAAAAAATAGAATTAAATGAAAAAATAGTTTATTTAGAGAAAGAATTAAAATCATTAATTGCACAAACTTCATCACAAGAAATTGAGATTAAATCTCAAAAATCGGAATTTGAAAAGAAAATTAAACAACTAAATGAAAAGTCTGATGAAATGCAAAAGAAAATAGGAAATTTGACCAAAGATAAAATTACATTAAATTCCGAATTAAATAAGCAACAATTAAAATGGAAAGAAACTGAAGCCAATTACAAAGACAAAATTGAAAAATTAAATAAAAGTATGAATGATTTAATTGGAGAACGTAATATTGCCTCTAATTCCTTTAAAGAATCGCAAATAAATTGGGAAAAATTAAAAAATGAAAATGAGATAAAAATAAATGAATTAACTAATAAAATTAAGGAATATGAAGACAAAATTAATAAAAATGAAATTACTAATAAATCAATGAATGAAGAAAAGGTTTTATTGCAAGATCAAATTAATACTATTCAAAGTCAAATTAACTTTATTTCAAATGAAAGGGATTCTTATGCTCTTAAATTGAAAAATGAAACAGTATCATACAGTGAAAAGATTAATAATATTAATAATCAACTTCAAGAATTAACAAATAAATTAAATGAATCAAATAAATCATATGAAGAACTAAAAAATAAATATGACCAAGTAATTAATGAAATGAAAGAAAAGGATTCGAATTATTCTAAAGAAATTGAAAATTATAAAATTGAAATTGAAAATATTAAAGAATCCAAGCATCTTCTTGAAATAGAATTGTATAAATATAAAGAAAAAATAGTTTCTTTAGAAAATACCATCCAAGAGATATCATCATATAATTCAAAGCTTGATAATATTAAAAAAATTAATGAAAATTCAGGAGTAGAAGTAAAAAATATTATAAAAAATACTAATTTTAAATATGATGAAATTTGTGAATTAGTATTTGAAATTCAAACTAAAATTTCTTCATATATAAACAAAAATAACGTAAAAAAAAATTCTAAAACTGATCGTAGTAATACTACTGAAAAGAGCAATAACAATGATGATAATGATAATGATAATGATAATGATAATGATAATGATAATGATAATGATGATAATGATAATGATAATAATAATAATAATAATAATATTAATATTAATAAGCAACTTAAAGATATAAATGAAAATGTTTCAAATATGTTAATTATAATAAAGAATCAGGAAGAACAATTAAAATATCAAAAAAATGAAAATGATAATAAAATAGAAGAGTTAATACTTAAAATAAATAATTTAAACTCAGAAAAATCCTCTTTAGAAGCCTCATTAAAATCTGCAAAAAGCATATCAGAAAAACAAATGGAACAATTAAGAACAAGATTGTCATGTTTAGGTGTGGAATTAACTACAATTAAGCAACACAGAGATTCATTGAAGCTTGATTTAACAAATTGTATGAATACAATCGAACAATATAAAGAAAGTATGTCAAAAGATACAGATATTCTTGAAAACAAATATATCAATCTATTAGATGAAAGAAATTTATATGAAGAAAAGTTTTTAGAATTAAAACAAAATTATAATAAAAAAACTAAATCTTTAGAAGAAATTGAACAAAAATTAAAAGATTCAAATGTATTGCTAAAAAATCAAGAAAATAAGATAAATAAACTAAATGAGCAGTATAATAAAATTAAAAACGAAAAAGAAAAATCAATACAATCCTATGAAGATTCAATAAAAGAAATTAAAAATGAAAATAAAACATTACAAGAAGAAAATAAAAATTTGAAAGAAGAAATATGTGGTATAAATATTAAAAAAGATGTGTTAGTTAATGAATTAACAGAAAATTTTGAAAAATCCGAAAGTGAAAAAAATGAAATATCAAATAAGGCAAATAAAATCAGTGATGAAAATAAAGATTTAAAGTTGAAATTATCAAAAACTGAAAAGGATTATCAAAATAAAATAAATGAATTAAACAAAAAATTAAGTAATATCAGTAATAAAATTGAAATTGCAGATCAAGAAAAAATACATTTTGAACATGAAATTAGTAATTTAGAAGGAAAACTTCAAACTACGATTTTAGAAAAGGATCGATTATCATTAGAACTTGATAAAAAATCTTTACAATTAGTGAAAATTCAAAAACAATTAAATAATCAAATAGAAATTTTAAATAATGAAAAGAAATCATTAGAATTACAAATTTCTCAATCAAAAAATTATACAGAAGATAGTTTTAAAGAGCAAGAAGAAAAAATTAAAAAAATGAATGAATCACATTCTGAATTAAATACAAAATATAAGGAACTTATTTCTCAATTAGAAAAAATATCAAAAGAAAAATATGATTTTAAATCAAAAGTATTAGAGTTAGAATCTCAACTGGAAGAAAATAGAATTCATTTAATAAATAAAAATGAATTAATTGTAAAAGAAGATGAATGTAAAAAATTAAGAAAAGAAATTAAAATTGTTAACGATGATAAAAATAAATTAGAAACATTATTACATAATGAAAATATGAAATTAAAAGAAAATATAAATGAAATGAAAAATAAGTCTGCTAATGATGAAAAATCATATAAAGAAGTAATTCTAAAATTGAATGAAATAAAAAACGAAAAAGAAAAAGAAAGAAAGGTTATTAAAAACCTATTAAATATTCTAAATGAAAATATGGAAACCATAAACAAAGATATGAATATAGAAAGTTCATCAGATATCCCAAAATATAAATCTCTAATAGGTAAAAGTAGAAAAAATAAAATAAAAATTATAAAAATACAAATAATTATAATAATAATATAATAATATTAATAATAATAATAATAAGAAGAAGAATAAGAACAAAAAAAATGAAATGAATTATATTAATAAAAATAATAATTCATAAATTATATTAGTAGTAATAATAATAATTGTTAATAAAATATAATTTTATTCACTATATAAATATACTAAATAATTCAATATTTTTTTTATTTTTAATTATAATATTAATAATAATAGATATAAATAATATAGATGATGTAAAGGAATACTTAAATATTATCCAAAATAATTTTTCAAACATTTCAAATAAATATAAAGATACATTAAAAAATCTTGATCATTATCAAAAATTATCAGAATCTTATTCATATGAGTTAGACGAAATGAAAAATGAAAACAAATTGAAAAATATATCAAAAAGTGATATTAATTCATTAAATAATTTAAATCATATTGGTGATAATATTTTAAATGAGATGATAAATAATTCTATTCAAGAAGTAGTAATAAATTCACTAAATGAAAAAATTAGTTCATTAAATAAATCTAACCAATTTCAAGATAATATTAATAGATATACCAATGAAAATATGATAAATTTAAGACAAAAGCAAAACGAATTAAATCAAAAAATAAATATTATAAATAGTGATTTAGAAGAATTGGCTAATAAATATAAAAATAATATCATTAATTCAAATGAACCATACATTAAAAATCAATACGTAAAAGATATTTTAATAAAAACAAAAGAAGTTTTATATATATTGTTAATGGAGCTTCCATCATCAATATATAACGGCTTCAACATTCAAAAATATTATGAATTCTTTGATTCATTTGAAAATATTTATAATAGTAATAGTAATAATAATATAAAACAAAATCAGTATAAATATAATATCGTTGAATTTATTGAAAAAATAAGACATATTATAATGGAAATAAAAACTTTTGTTGAACAAAGAATTAATAAAATTGAAAGTAGTAATAAATATCAAGAAATCCTAAAGAGAAATAATGAATTAGAGGAAAAATATGAGTTATTAAAAAATAAACTCAATGAAATTGAATGCAAAAGGGAAAATAATATTTTTAATACTACTAAGTGCGTTGATATTAATGACAAAGTAAATTCCTTAAAAAATAATTTTAATAATTTTATTAATTTAATTTTAAATATCAATTCTGATGAAAATATTAAAAATTCAGAACAAAAATATAATGATATATTAAATAAAAGTAAGAATATATCATTAAATATAAATGAATTAGTAAGTTCAATTGATGAATTAACAACAAAAAAAGATACTAATATTGATAAAGATATTAACAATGAAATACTATATAAAAATAAAATTCAATTACTAACAGAGGAGATTAGTTCATTAATTGAACAACGTGATACTTTAAATGATCAAATATTGACATTAAATGATGAACAAATGGATACTATAGATAAATTAAATAAATCTAATGCCGAAGTCAATTTCTTATTAAACAATAGTGATTCAGCATGGTCTCGATTAGAAAATCAAATAAAAAAGTATGAAAAATTGAAGAATAATCATGAAAACTATAAGAAAACTAGTGAAATCAAAATTAATAAGTTAATTGATAAAAATAATGAATTATTAGAAAAAATTAAACTTTATGATGAAAGTATAAAATCATTAAAAAAAGAAATTCAAATTTTAACTAATCAATTAAATACTAAAAATAATTATAAAAGTAATAATAATGATGATAATAATAATAATAATAATAATAATAATAATAATAATAATAATAATTACATAATGTTAACAAAGGCAAACTCAGACAATAAATTGAAAAATGGTTCATTTAATGAAGATGAAAATATAAATAAATATATTATTCTTAAAAAGAAATTTGATTTCATAAGAGAAAAATATAACAGAATCAAAATCATTAATAATGAAAATAAAAATAAAATGAATGAATATTTAAAAAAATATAACAATCTATATAATCAATATAATAAAGTTAGATCAATTAAATTAGAAAAAGATAATTTAATAAATTCCTTTAATTTATTAAAAGAAAAAATATTTGAAGAATTAAAAGATAATATTAATGAAATAATTGATTCTAATGATTATCTCCTTCAAAATATAGAGAATAATGGTGATTATTTAGGTAAAAATAATGAAGATCTTAAAAATCATTTAAAAGAAGTAATAGAAAAATTAATAGAAACAAAGGACAAAGTTAATAAAGAATTATCAAATATTGAAAATGAAATTTCTGAATCTAATAATAATTTAAAATTGAAATTGAAAAAATTGGAGCAACAAAATAATGAAAATCGTTTCCTTCATCAAAAATTAAAAAACACCAAAAAATCAAATGAAGAAATGAATACAAAAATTACTAATGAATTTTCAGTTATTATAAAACAATATGATAAATTAAATGAAGAAATAAGTAATGTTCATTCAAATACTTCAGAAGAAACAATAAATATTAACAACAGTAAAATTAGTAATTATCCAAACAGTACACTAAATGATAATTTAAATTTAACTCAAGTACCATCTGAATCATTATTAATGGATATGACCTTTTGGTCAACTTCTGATGATGACTATTCATTTGAACAAAATTCTAATCTTCAAAAGAAAAATTCAAATAAAATATATTCAGAAAATATTGATAAGGTATCGGCAAATCATAATATTAATATTATGTCAAAAGATAGTAGTAATTCCAATAAAAATAATATTTTAAATAGTCATATGTCAGATACAAATTCAAATAAAGCATCTATAAATACTAATAGTGGTTCTAATAATAATATTGTTTTGTTAAAAAATATGTTTTCAAAAATTATTAAACAAAAAAATATAGTATAGTTTTCTTATTTATATATTTATTATTATTTTTTAATTATTATTAATGTTTATATTCATATAATTATTGATTTTATTTATATACCCATTATTTAAAATATGTATTAAAAGTTTACTATTTCAAAAAATATTTTAACAATAAAAAAATAAAAAAAGTATAACCAAAATTCTAAATGATATTTTATTTATCACAATTAATCATACTTTTATTAAAAGAATTAACCTAAAATGTTTATTATAAAAAACTATGAAAATAAAATGTAATAAAATATAATAAATAATAAATTATATCTACCATTAAATTTTATTATATGAATATATCATTATGTATAATAAATATTAAACTATATTTATTATTAAATTTTATTAAATGAATAATTATTTTATTTACTATAATTAGAAAGATTAATTTTAAAAAAAAAAAAAATTAAAAAAAAAAAAAAAAAAAAAAAATAGAATTTAATTAAACTGAAAATTCATAAATTATAAAATATAAAAAATAAGGAATAAAAAAAAAATTATAATAAATAACAAAAATGGAATGATAATACTATTTTATTATATAATTATTATTTCTCATTGATTTTATAGTTTGAACAATTAATTACTAAGACCTTTAAACTTTATTATATTAATTATAAAAATAAAAAAGTTAAAATTTTATACTATAAATTTTATTATATATATAATAGTAAACAAGCTTATGTAGAAATATATATATAAAAAAAAATAATTACCAAAAAAAAAATATGTGCATTAATTCTTTTATAATTATTTTGAAATTTTTAATTTTAATTTTAATTTTTATTTTATTTTTATATTGTGTAATATTACATTTTTTTTTTTCCTTTTTTTTTTTTTTTTTTTTTTTTACTTCATGTAATTTTTATATTTTATGTTAATAAAGCAGAAATAAAATTTACTTTTTAATTAAAATTAAAATTTATAAAAAAATTTATTATATATGTATAAATATTTATTATATACATTAAATAGTATTATTGTAAAATAAAATATAACAATAAAGAATATACATTAATCATTACTATATATATTGATGTTAATATATATTATATACATTAAGTAATGGCTAGTAGTATTAATAAAAGTTCATCTGACATGTATGTAAATTCAGTACATGGAAGTTTAGGAAAAATTAGAAATGCAGGAGAAAACGATATTCTTACAAGCAATAGTTATACACCAAGATCAAAATTATCAATTTGTTCATACAATGGAGAATCAAATAGTACTACTCTAAAATCCAAAATTATATCAGAAACAAGCTTATGTAGAAATAGTGATAGTGAAAGTATTGATTTTAGAAATGACACAAACGAACATGGTAATATGATAAATGAAAGCAGTAGTAACTTTATTGATAGTGGTGAAATTGAAGGAAGTTATTTTATAAGTTTAAAAGATGAAGATGAATCAGAGCCAATAGAAAAAAAGAAGAGAAATAATATGTTATGTCGGTCAAAATCATCGTATTCAATAAATGCAGTATTAGATGAATATAATTCATTATCAAAAATATTAAAAACAACAAAGAATTCACCGCCTAAGCAAGGAATGAATAGTTCAATCAATCTATTGGATAGTGTTCGTTCAATAAATACTTTTCAAGATGAATCATCTGTACATTCCTCAAATTTATCATTTTTAGCCTTAAATTCTACAAGAACAGAAATGAATAATTCAACATTATATATGCCTGATATATGGAATCATCATTTAACAAGATTATATTTTTTCATGTATCTTCTTTCTAAAGGGAATACTCTAGCATTAATATATGTAAATATTGTAGAATCATACATGATTATATATAATTATTAAATCAATATATTATTTCTTAAATTTTAATGATAATTAATCCATTATACTATTTAATAATTTCAATTATATAATATTATTTAACAAATTTTTATTTAAACTTGTTTTTTTTGTTTTATTTTTTTTAAATGATGAATAAAATTATTGAACATTAATAAAAAGCTTTTTAAATCTGATGCAGAGGAATTTAGAACAAATTTTTATTTATATAATACAAGTGGAAGAAAAAATCAAGCAACAAAAATATTTAATTGTTACTTTGTATCATCATCTCCAAACTATATTGAATGGAAATTCCATGAAGAACTATATAGTTCATGCATCGAAGAATTGACATTTGCTATAAATAAAGCATTAGATAACCCTGATTCACAAATATTTGATAGATTTATATATTTATCAATGATCATTTTAGAAAAGGCATTCTACGGTGAGATTACAGAATATCAAGATAGAGTTATATATCCTAAAATGGATGATTCAAAAAATGATGAATGTGGTGATTCATTCGAAAAAAGTGTTTTTTATAAAGAATTAAAAAATGATTTAAGTAATATTAGTATTTTTTAACTTTTATATTATTGATTTATATCATTAAAAAATAAAATAATTTATTATATATATTTTTTAATATAAAATAAACAATAGAAGGAACAATAGATATAACGACAGGGTAATAATTATAATATTATATTAATTATAATATATTAAATAGTATATTAATAATAGCACAATATTATAAAATAGTCAATTTCAGAGAGCTGTTGAAAGAATACTTGATTTACCAGAAGAATGTTTTGACTCTGTAGAAATGATAGAAAAAATTGAAAATTACATTAATGGCTTTGAAATTAATTATAATGATTTCTTAAATTCTAAATTAATGGTGGAAGTTAAATCAAGTCTTACAAAAATGGAGAAAAAAAGTAAAAATTATATATATATAATATAATAACATTATATGCATTAATTTTTATATACAATTCTAATATTAAATAATAATTTATACTTAGACTCAGTGAAAATGAGCATGGATAGTATTAATGATAAAGCAAGTTTTAGTAGTCAAAATCAAACAATTCCAAATGTAACATCAATATCAAATATCTCTGAGAATTTAAAATCTCAAAAAATAAAAAAAATAAAAACTGATGGTTTATCTGAAGATAGAGCACTTATGTCTCCAATAACAAAGGAACAAAGTTTTAAAAAATCGATGGTAAATAATAAAAATAATGATTTATTATAATATATATTATTTTTAATAATTATAACATTAATAATAATAATAATAATAATAACTAAATAATATATATATAATATGATATATAATATGATATATAATATGAAATAATAACAATTTATAATACTATTAATAAATAGACCACTAATTTAAGTAATTTAGTGGATCAATTAAAATTTGGTCACACTTTCGTTCAAAATACAGAAAATGATACATTTTTTTGTGAATATTGTTTTAAAAGGTTAGAATTTACAAAAGTGGATAAAAATGATGATTCATTGGCATATAAATGTGAAGGTAATGAATTTAAATATATTTTAAAACTTAAAATTTTAAAAAATTAATAATAATATAATTACATTCTTTTCAAAAAATGAAAATATTAAAATGCTATTTTTTTTATAACTTTAAAAAAAGTTTGTAATATGTCATGTCATAAATATTGTAGAAATTTTATTAAAGTTAATTGTTTTGAACATACGTCATCTGCATTGATAGATGAATACGGAGAAGATGTAAAAACATTAAATTTATTTTTATTATATATTAAATAATCATTTTAAAAATATAAAATTAATTAAATATATCTAATAAACAAACAAAAAAAAAAAAAAAAAAGACTTTAAAATCAGAAAATATAAATAGAATTCAAATGAAAATGAAAGCAATACAGCATGAATTAGATATTGAATTAAAAATTAGAGATGGTTTGGAAAAATTAACTAAAGCAAGAAATTCACCGTTACCATCATTTATGAAATCATCAAAGAATCATAAAATTGTCCAACCTACAGAAATAAATGGACAAATAGAAAAATCTCAAAAGAAATTGGATTCTTTAAAGCATGAAATGACAAGATATAGATTATACTTGACTAAATTATTAGAAGAATCAAAATTAAATGAAGAAGACGGGGTATGTAAAAACTATAAGATACTATTTATAAATTAACGCTAATAATTATTAATTGTTATTAATTAATTTTCATTATATTAATTATACTAATTAATTAGGCAAAAGAAGATATGACTGAAGGAGAAGTAATAAAAATTTGTTGTAAAAATATTACAAATTGTACAGACTTAACGAAATCATTCTATGCAACTAGTAAAACAACAACTGAAATGTTAATAATAAATGCTATTGAAAAATTTATATTAGATGGAACATATAAAGATTATGAATTAACTTATACAATAGATAAAGAAGAAAAAAGTAACATAAATTATTTTTTAATAATTTATCAATTATTTAAAATATATTATATCTCTAAAATAACAAATTTAATATTTATATCTATATATAATAATAATAATAATAATAATAATAATAATAATAATAATAATAAAAAGAAATTAAAAATATTAAAGAACCAATATTAAATCAAAAAATAAATTTCCAAGAAGTATTATTTAATTTAAAATTAAAAGATAATCATGTTAAATTAAAAGAAACTGTAATTATCGTTAACATAATAATAATTAAAAAATTAGTACTTTTTTGTACATTGATATAATATTATATTAACATAACAATAATATTGGTTTTAATTAATTTCTCAGAAAAAGCAAATTGAAAAGAATGACTTAAAACAAAAAGAAATTTTAGAAGAAATTTGTAACTTAGAATGCTACTATTTAAAATGTTTAAATATGATTGTTAAAGTAAAAAAAAAAACTCTAAGCTATTTAAATCTATTATACTTCATAAATAGCATAAAAAAATTATTATTATTAATATTATAAAAGTCTTTTATTAATGTCATTACATTCATGTCTATAATAATATAGTACTTTAAAGAGCCATTAGCTTCATCAAAATTTTTGACAAGTAATGATATAGATATTATATTTAGTAATATTGAAGATATATTAGAAATTCATACCGACTTAGTAAATATTAATATATTATTTCAATATTTTACCTCAAATCATTGTTATTATAAATATTAACTTTTTATTATTTCATAAAAATAAAGAATCATGATATTGAAGAAATTAAAAAGAAAGATGATTTAGAAATAACATCATTATGTGCCCAAGTAATCAATGTTTATAGAACAAAAGTATTAATTTAATTTTATAATTTTAGCTTTTTTAAATATATTATATAACATATAATATACACTGATACTATATAAAAATTTTGTTAAATTCTAATATAAAAGATATCTGATTTTGATCAGTATTATAAATACTGTACTAACCAAGCAAATGCGGCAAGGCATTTAGAAAAACTAATGCAAAATTCAAATATTGAAAAAAAGATTAAAGAATGTCAAGAAAATGAAAATCTTGATAAATTAACTCTTAAAGATCTTTTAATTAAGTATGTATATTTCAATTTGTTATTAAATGTACGATATAAATTTTCAAAATTATATATAACGTTTTATATTATATATTTATGATATTTATTATATATTTATGATATTTATTATATATTTATAAATTTATTATATATTTATATATTTATTATATATTTAATATATTTATTATATTTATTATATTTATTATATTTATTATATTTATTATATTTATTATATATTTATTCAAAAGACCAATGCATAGAATCACAAGATATCCATTACTTTTTAAACGTTTATTAGAAAATATAGATAAACAACAACTACAATATTCTATGATTGAAACATTAATTTTTTCAATAGAAAATAAAATTTCAACAATTAATGAAATGGTTAGAAAATCTGAAGCAAAATATAGAATAGGAGTAATTGAAAATTCATTAGACTGGAACAATATTTTCCCTGTAAGATTTAAAAAAAAAAATAAAAAATAATGAAATAAAAAAAAAGAATAAAATAAATTCATAATTATATCTAAATATATATTTATTTATAATATATATTTTATATTACTTAAATAGAAATTTACAATAGATAATGAGAGAAGAGAATTAATATCTGAAAAACAATTTATATTTAATAAAAGGGGCACACATACTGTTGATATAACAATATTAGTTTTCACAGATATTGTACTATTTTTAAAAAGTAAGAAAGATAAAGAACAATATATATTATATAGACAACCAATTCCACTAGAAAATGTTTTATTTTTAGATAAATTAGATACAAAAGGTAAATATACTATAATAAAATTTGAAATATAAATTATCAATATAATTATAATTTATATTTTTAAAATTAATACTTATATATTATGGATAGAATCCAAAAATATAATAGAAATAATTCATTTTCATCATGATAAATATGAATTTGAATCTCTTTCAAGATATGATAAAACTATGTGGCTCCAAGAGGTTGAAGCTGTAAGAACATATTTTTGTAATCAGTTATTTTTTGCAAATGTTCATTATGATTTCAATCCGCATGTTACTAGTTCAAAATATTCTAAAGATGACAATGAAAACTATTCATCAAATACCAATAGACTGAGAATTTTACCAAAACAATTTTCAAGTACAAATGATATCTTATCTCCTAATACATTAACATCACCTGATTTTTCAAAACCAGTAAAATTAAAAAACCAAAGTCCAACTATCTCTTCTTCATATACTACTATAAAACGTAATCCTTGGTCACTATTCAATAGATCAAAATCCCAAGAAAACAAGTCTTATAATTATGATTCTAAAAGGTTAAAGAATGTAACAAGAATAAGAACAAAAACAGAGCAAGTTGATGATACTATAACTAAAAGGAATTATTTAAGCTCTTCCAGTAGTAATCAGCAAGATTTTGATTACGTCATTAAAATGTTAAGTCCAGATACTCCTTCAACTCCAATTGCACTTGAAAAACCAGCATCAATTAAATCTTCAAATGAAAATGACAGTCCAATAATTACCAATATGGAAGAGTATACCTATGATGATGAAAAAACAGCAGATCTAAGAAATGCTTTAGAAAAAATGCTTAAAAGCTCAAATGAAAGCGTCTCTGAAGATCAAAAAGAAAATAATTCCTCATGATGAATAGGAAAAAGAAATAAAGAAAAATAAAATAAATAAATATATAAAATACAAATTAAAAAATATAATAACGTTATTTTTATTATAAAATTATATTAACAACATTATAATAACAATTAATAATTCTATCATAAATTATATTAAATATTTATAAAAAATATCATACAATATAATAAAATATTAAAAAATATATCTTTTAATTTAATTAAAGACAAATTATATATATATATATAATAGATATAGATATATTTAATTTTAAATATTATAAAAATAAAATAAATAAAAAAAATTCTTTTAAACTAATTTATTGATTTATTGATTTAAGTTGGAAATAAAAAAATGAATTTTAAATATATGACTTGAAAATTTCAAATTCTTAATAAACTTATTATTATTTTATTATTAACATTATTGTATTATTAGCATGTAAGTTATTACATAATAATATAAAAAATAAAAATGGTATTTCGATATTAAATAGTAAAAATAAATATATCATAAATGAATATTTATATAAATTATATCAATTTAGATTTTTGATTTAGCTTTTAGATATTTCTTTGGTAAACCCTCAGTTATATATTTATTAATAAAATCGTCCACCCATTTTCATTTTGTTAGGGAATGATTTTTACTTGTATCAGTAATATCTTCGTTCTTCACACACTGTTTTATTTGTGATGCTGACTTTTTTGCAACCCATTTAAGTGAAGGAGAATATTTTGTATAAGATAAATCGCCACCAAAGCTAGCAGTAATACGTGGTTTAAATTCATCTGAAAGTGTTAATTTTAAATAATTCTTTATTAATGGATCATAATCAAATGGTGATGAAATTGAAACTGAATAACAAGAAACCGAAAAGAACGCAGTATATGCATTATTTAAATATTCAACATTAGATTCAATAAAAGATGTTAAATTTTCTGAATAACTGCCATAATATACAGGACCCCCAATAATTATTAACTTTAATTAAAAATAAATAAAAATATATATGATATTTCATTAATAAAAGAGATTCTTATGATATATATTATATTTATTTAAATTATTATATTTGATTTTTGTTATGATATTTTAATAAATTCAAAAAGCATACTTGATATTTTGAAAGATCATATTTAACATTTTCTTTAATAAAAATAGAATATACTTTAAGATCGTATTTTTTTATGATTCCCTTTTTAATGTAATTTACAATTTGTTTAGTTTTTCCGTTAGAACTTACATAAAAAATACCAATTTTCATTTTTTTACTTTTTTTTGAACCATCATAATTATCATTGTAATTTTTCTTTTTACTTTTCTTTCGAGTTTCTTTTTCTTCAATTTCTTCTTCTTCATCAGTATCTTCTTTGTCTTTTCTTTCTTTTTTTTTTTTCTTTGTTTTTATTTCTTTCTTGTTTTTCGTCATTGACGTCGGATTCTTTTAATTCTTCGTCATCTTGTTCGCTTTCATCTTCATTCTCTTCATCACTATCTTTAGATTCATTATATTCATCTTTCACTTTTTCATCTTCATTCTCTTCATCACTATCTTTAGATTCATTATATTCATCTTTCACTTTTTCATCTTCTTCCTCTTTTTTGTTTTTTAAAATTTTGTTTTTTCTATTACAATGACTATCTATATTTGCTTTACTTTTTTTATTTAGTTCAGTTTCCTTTAATGTGGCCTCCTTTCTCAATTTTTTTTTTATAATGGGATCGCTCTTCTTTTTAGAAATTCTTTTTCTATTATTGATAGTTTTATCCTTTTTTCTATTTGTTAATAATAATTCTTTTTCCTCTTCTTCACGAAGTTCTTCAACTTCTAAATTCTTTCTTTTTGATGATTTTTTTGTCATATCATTAATACTTAATTCTAAATATTAAATTATTAATTATATACTATAAATAAAAATATTATATTAATATAAGTTATTGAATTATATTCTATTTTTATTTCATTATTATTTTTATTATTATTTTTACTACTACTGTTATTATTATAACTATTTACTATCTAAATTTATATATTTATATTTTTTTTTAAACATAGTAAATATTATCATCATGAATTTTATAAAGAAAAAAAAATAAAATTAAATTATATTAATATATATAACAAAAAATTGAAATTTTAAAAATAAATTAAAAAATTGAAAAAAAAATAAAATAATAAAATAAAAAAATAAAAATTAAAAATAAAAAATTTAATTTTTTTTTTAAAGTTTAAATTATAATTTGTCAGTTTTTAATTTAATTAGTTAATAAATACTTTTTTATATCATATTTAATCACTATCAATAATTATATTTTTTTTAGTTTAAAAATTTAAAATGTATATGTGGAATTAAACTCAAAAAGAAAAAACAATAATAAAATTAAATATATATTTAATTAAAACTTACATTAAATATTTTTAATTAATATATCAAAAATAAGATAAAAAAAATTTAAAAATTGTGCAACAATTTATTCTAAATCAACTTTTAATTAAAACTTTATTTTTATCAAATAAATATAAATATATTTAATTATAAAAAAGAATTATATATATATATAAAACTGCAATTATAAAATGAATACTATATTTATACAGAAAGGAAACAAAAATAATGATAATAATATATAATAAATTGGAAAACAAATTAGAAATTAAATTGGACAATAAAATTAAATAAAATATTTAATATTTTATACGCGTCTTTATTTTAAAAAAAAAAAAAAAAAATTAAAAATTCATTAGTTTATTGATATATATCATTTATCATATTTATTAAATTCTTTTTAGTATTATCATTTATATTTTTTGATTTTTTAAATGGTACTATATTATTATTATTATTATTATCTTTAATATCTCTTTTGTTACTATTTTTATTTTCAAGTGGTACTGTTATTATTCTATTATTAATGAATCTGATTACTCCTGAATTTAGTGGAATTTTTCTAAACAGTTTCCAAGTATAATTTATTGTATTTTGTTTAATAGTTTCTCTATTCTTATGCCAATTAAATGATGGTCTATCTTCTATATAACATTCTTGACCTCTAAATACAGAATTATAAAGTAAAGATTCTTCTAAATCATTTTCTTCTTTTTCAAAATTTTTTTCTTTTTCTATTTCTTTTTCTTTTTCTTTTTCTTCCAATATATTGTTATCTTTTAAATAATTATTGCTTAAATTTTTATTTCCATCTTTACTAATATTACAAAACATTAATTTTTCTATATCAATTTTTATAGGTTTAACTGGTTTACATATCATATTTGACAAAGGATTTTTTAAATTATTTCTATCTTTATGATAGATATCATATGCATTATTATAATAATCCTCAAACGGGTTTAAATATGAATTATCATTATATTCATCAAAAAGATGATAATCTGATTCTAATAATCCCCATTTATTTTTTTGTTGTTTTAAAAAATAAGATATACCAACAGAAGAAATATTTGTATTTGATACTTCTAATACTTTCAAACTCTTGAATTTATCACAATACCTAAACATAAATTGATCTGATATTAAAGGATTATATGATAAATTTAGCATTTGTAAATTTTCATAGCACATTCTTGAATTATTTTGACCCTCTAAATCAATTTTATTATTTTTATTGTCTTCACCATAATACATTACAAGCATCTTACCAATACCATAATCCGATATCTGAGGATTTAAACTTAAATCAAGAAATTTCAAATTTATTAAGCAATTCAGAAAAACAATTGAATTATCATTAATATTTGCTAACTTTAAATCTAAATGAGTTAATAATCGTGAAAGATTACTTAATCCTACTAAAATATATAAAGATGTTTATATTTAATATTCCATTAGTAAATTTAACTATATACACTTCATTATTAATGAATTATATATTTTTACATAATTGTTCATGATTTAATGATCGATTCCATATCCGTAGTTGTTTCATATAATATGGAAATTCCTCAATTTCATCCTCATATGCATAACTCAAATGTTGAATAGTTTCCAAAGATATTATTTCTCTTAAATCCTTTGCCTTTAAAATAATTTCTTTTCCAATATGAAATGGTACTGAATAAAAATCAATTCTATCTGTCAATTTTGAACATTTCATTAAACAGATTTCATATAGGGATTTATTTTTAAATTTTTCTTCATTTTTATTTTCTTTTTTTGAAGTTTTTCTTGAATTAAACAAAGAGATATACCTTTCACTTTTAAATTTAATATCTGTTTAAAAATGTTTTTATTTTAATTTAAATTTCTATATTTATAATAAATTTATTGAAATAACAAATAAAAATAAAATTAAAATATAAAATAAAAAAAATTATTAATTTTTAACTAATACCTCTAAATGGATTAATTTTTGAATATTTAATGTTATACATTTATTTTACTTATATTATAATTTATATATATATATTTATTTTATTTTATTTTATTTTATTTTATTTTATTTTATTTTATTTTATTTATTTATTTTATTTTATTTTATTTTATTTTATTTTATTTTATTTTATTTTATTTTATTTTATTTTATTTTATTTTATTTTATTTTATTTTATTTTATTTTATTTTATTTTATTTTATTTTATTTTATTTTATTTTATTTTATTTTATTTTATTTTATTTTATTTTATTTTATTTTATTTTATTTTATTTTATTTTATTTTATTTTATTTTATTTTATTTTATTTTATTTATTTTTAATATACTTCTTGATAAAAATTGATATTGTAAATACAAAATATTAAATAATATATAATATTAATATATTAATATATAATAATATACTAAATATTATTTATATATTATTAAAAAATAATATCATATATAGTTCATTATTTAAACTATATAAATTACCAGAAATTTTTCAGTTCATTAAGTTTATTATGATAAAATGATACCCTTTTGAATAAATGATATATAAAAATAAATTTTTATAATTTTAAAATATATTTTAATTGAAAAATTAATATTAAAATATTTAAAAAGCTAAATAATAATAATAAAAACACAATCTTTTTATTATTATTATTATTATTATTATTATTATTATTATTATAATTATTATTATTATTATTATTATTATTATTATTATTATTATTATTATTAGCTTTATTAATATTAGAATAAATTTATTATACAGTAATTGTATAAAAGGTTAACAGAGAGTAAAATCATACACTAAACGTAACTTTTATATGATACATCATGTGATTTATAAATGTGATATAGTTTACATAAAATAAATTAAAAATAAATTAAAAATGCATTAACATAGATTTATGTTATGCAAAACATGGAAAATTATAATAAATAAATAAATGAATAAAATAGATAAATAAATGGGTAGTTCACACTCCCCCTCAAATTAGATTTATTTGTAAAATATCTTATTTGTAAAATTTAAAATTTTTGTCCCATTTGTGTTTTTTGTTAATATATCTGCTAGCATATTATTGGTGTCTATATATTCTAATTTAACAATTTTCTTATCAATATTATCTTTATTAAAATGAAATCTAATGTCTATATGTTTTAATTTAGTATTTATTTCACCATTTTCTATCGTTGTTTTACTAGCTAAATTATCTGTGTATATTGTAATTGTTTTATTATAATTTATTAGTTCTTTTAATATATTTCTTATCCATAAAATTTTCTTTAAATTTTCAGATGTACTTATGTATTCTGCCTCGGCAGTAGATGTAGCTACACAAGATTGCTTTTTAGAAATCCAACATATTGGTGAATTTCCCATCAGAATTATTCCTCCAGAAGTAGATTTTCTGTCCTCTAAGTCACCTCCAAAGTCTGAATCAGTATAAGCTTTAATTTCTCCCATACCGTCATATATAATCTTTAAATCTATGGTAGAATTAATATATTTGAATATATTAATTATTTTGTTCCAATCAGATATTGTGGGACATTCACATTTTCTTGCGGCCTTATTAACTGCGAATGCTATATCGGGTCTAGTGCATTTTGATAGGTAAATTAATGATCCTATCGCACTTTTGTAGGTCGTGATATTAAAAGGTTTTTTATTTTCTGATTTTATAATATCACCAGTACATGGTGTATTTCTTTTTCTTGTGTTTTTTATATTAAATTTATTTAATAAATTTTCTATAAAGCCCTTTTAAGAAATAATATATTTATTATTTTCTTTTTCCACTTTTATTCCTAAAATATATTCTACAGGACCACAGTTAGATACTTTAAATTTATTTTTTATCTTTTTTATTATATTTGTAATAATTTTGTCTTCTCCTGCAATTATCATGTCGTCCACATATAATCCTATTATACATTTTGTTTTATTTTTAATGGAATATTTAAATATGCATTTTTCAGATAAAATTTGTTTAAAACCTTGTTTTATTAAGAATTTTGTTATTGTTTTATTCCACTGTCTACCTGATTGTTTAAGTCCATAAAGAGCCTTGTTAAGTTTCCAATATCCCCTCCCAAAGTTGCTATCTCCTTTGGGAATGGTAGTGTAAATGTCACGATCCAATGGAGCATTGAGATATGCAGCTTTGATATCCAATTGGTAGACATTCCAATGAAATTTGGCGGATAGAGCAAAAATTAATTTTAAACCATCAATATTAAGAGTAGGAGAATAAGTGAGTTCATAATCGATGCCATATTTTTGTTTAAATCCACGGGCAACAAGTCGAGCTTTATATTTAATAATATTGTTGTTGGCATCTTTCTTAGTAGCAAAAACCCATTTAGTAGTTATAAGATTTTTATTTTTTGGAATATGTTTAACAAAAGTCATGATTTTGTTATTGTAAAGATTATTAAGTTCGTCGTTTATTGCATTGATCCAATTTGATTTATTAGGACAATTAATAGCTTCTGTATAGTTGTTTGGAGTATCCATGAAAACAGAAGCAATCATCTTATCAGTATTATAGTGATTATCTTTAAATCGAGAATTAGGATAAGTATTAGAAAAATCAGGAATTGAAGAACTACGTGGTCTTTTTCTTAATGGGTTAGAAGTAATTTCAGTCATTTTAATATCAGAATGAGAAGTATTAATATTATTGGAAGAATCAGGCATATCATAATCTTTATCATTAATTATAGAATTAATAATTTTGTGGTAATATTCAGGTGAATTAGATTCATGTTCCAGGCAAGATTTATGGTCGGGGGATAAATTATTTTTAGAGTTATTAAGAGAAGAATTTTTAAAATTTTCAGTGGTATTTTTAACAGTTTTAATCCCCTCCAAACAAGGACTATCATTAGTAAAAATTTTGTTATTAAAATGGTTACATTGAGAACTATTAGTAGAAGAAACATTACTATTAAGATCATGAGAGTTGTCATTGTTATTAAGTAAAATAAATTCATCGTTTTTAGAAGAATTGATGACATAATTATTTTCATCATTTTGAAAAATTTTTTCATTAATAAAATTTTTGTCTTTTTTTGAAAAAATTTTCTCTTCCATAGTTTTATGATCATCATCAATATGTTTATGTGAAATATCCTTATAATCATCAATATCATGTGACTTATTAACCTTTAAATTTAAATTATTATTTTATTAATAGCATTATTAGAATTTAATATAAATTTATTAATATTAGCATTAAATTGAGAATTATCTTCCAATAATTTTGCAGGAAAATTTTTGTCGATTTTTGAATAATTTTTATTATTAAAAATTTTTTCATTTTTAGAAAATATTTTATGAAGAATTTTGTCATTTTTTGAAGAATTTTTATTATTAACATTTTTTTCATTCTTGTAAGTATTATTTTTTGAATTATTTATATTATCTGAAATATTATTTTTACTCATTTCTTTATCTTTTATTGTTATTGGTTTTTTAGCAATATTTTTATTAATTGTAGGAGTATCAAGAAATATTCCTACAATATTTTATTTTATAATTATCAAATAGGTTATTTAAGCACTTCAGTATGTCCAAAATTAAATCGATGGCCTCGGTTTTACTTTACATATTGAATAGCCATCCTTTTCATGTTGCTTCATCAATAAACGTTATAATAAATCTGTATCCATTTATTGATTCATTCAAAGGACCAATAATATCAGAATGTATAATTTCTAATTTTCTAGTGGATTTTTCAACAGTTTTATTATGTGGTTTTCTCTTCATCTTTACAATGTTACAATCTATACATATTGGTTCTTTAATATTGCGTAACTCCAAATATTTTTCTAGATTTTGATGATAAAAATGTCCTAACCTTCTATGCCAAATTAGCTTGCTTGCTTCATCTAATTTTTGGACTGAGTTAATCATATTTGCTTCATTGTGGAAACATAGTTCAGAAGTAATGAAGATTTGATTATTTTTGTTTTTAGTAAAAACACCAATAGTTTTATTTCTATTATTAATAATTTTTAGTGTAACCCGTTTTTTGAATAATAATGTAATAGCTTTGATATTGTTTTGTATTAATTTTATACTACTTAATATATTCATTTTTACCATTGGTGCATATAATACCTTTGTTAATTTAATATGATGATTATTTATTTTGAGACAACATTCACCATATCCTTCAATTTCACATAAGGTTCCATTAGCACAATATAACGTAATTTTTTCTTGTTTAAAATTAGATAATATATTAATATTATTGGTTATATGTTCTGCTGCACCCGAATCATAAAGCCAATATATTAACGAATTATTTTTCATATGATTATTATTTTGATTTGTTTCATTATCGATATAATTAGTATTATATTCTTTTTGGGGTAGTTTTACTTGAGATGTATTATTCTGATTGGAAGTTAAATGATTGTCATCATTTAAATATTTAATAGGTTCTTCATTGTGTGATGTGTAATATAAACATCCAATTGTCCTTTCAGTAAGTGGTCTTATATCGTCATAGTTAATATTATTGTAAAGATATCTTTATATCTTTAATAAATTTATGTAATTCATTATTACATTAATTTATGTATGAAAATTTTTCCACGATATCTTGAATAAAATTATGTAATTTACATTAATTTATGAATTAAAGCATATTTCAATAAATTTATGTAAACGAAAAATCATACATCAAATTTACGTACATGAATTAAATACTTTAAATAATTATTTCTCCTTAAATTAATAATTGAAATTTAAAATTATAAATTAGAACTTAAATTATTTAAATATGAAATTAAATAATTTAGTCACAAAAAAATTCGCCAAATCTGTTATTGTTAAATTTTTATTTATTTAAATAGTATAGTTTAATATTATTAATAGTTTTTAGTTTAATTTTAAATTAGTTAAAATATTTAAATAGTTATAATAAAAAATAGTTAATTAGAAAATTATACTATAATTAGTTTTAGTTTAAATATTTTATTATTTTATAAAATTAATTATTATTAATATTTAAATTGAATATACGTAAATTAAATTAATTTAATATATTAGAATATAATTAAGAAAAAATATAAATATTGTAAATTTTCTTTAATTGAAAAAATGTAATTGTTATTTTTTTTTTATAAGTTGATAGTTCATAACATAATAAGAACTATTAAATAAAAGATTTTTAATAAATCAAATATTTTTAATAAAAAGAATTTATTTTATATTAGTGATTTTGTATTATTATAATCTGTTTTAAAATAAAACACTTTATAATTATCGTCCATGTTTCCATTATTCATTGTGTTATCTATATTACCAATAAAATTTATGTTGTTTTGTTTGTTAGAACTAAGAGAATGACTATGTCTTCTATTTTTAAGATGTTTTTTATTGGTTAATAAATTAAATCTACACTTCTCTGTATTATGGCTATGTTTCTTGCAAATATGGCAGTATAATTTATTTTTGATTTTGTAATTTTTGTTTGTCTTAAATCTTCCATTTCCATTAAATTTGTTTTTGTTATATTCTTTATAGTAATTATTTTTATATTTATTACGTATTTTTCCAATATGATTTATAGTTGTTTTTTCGTTTATTGGATGATTGTTGATTAAATTATTATTATTGTTGTTGTTGCTGTTGTTGTGCCAATCTTCTAAATATGCTTTCATACCTATCTTTGATTTTAAATTATTGTAATAATCTTCTGCTAATGTCCTTTAATCGATATTAACTAAATCTCTATATTTTGGTGGAAGTATATTATATGTATTTAATTTTTTCTTTATTTAATATTTTAACATTAGTTTTCTTCATATATATTATTAAAAATATCAAACATTTTATCCAATGTCTTTATTAACTCAAATTTGTTATTTAATTTCAAAGAATTTAATTCTTTAATCAAAAAAGCTGTATCTGCTTGTTGGTCACAATAAGAATTTTTTAACCTTCTTATCATGTCAGAAGCTGTTTCAGAGTATTCAATTTCATTGAATACATTTTCGTGAACATTTTTTATTATCATTAGGTTTAGTTCACCATCAATCTTTTCAGCTTCGATAATTTTCTCTTTATTATTATTATTTCTATTATTATTTTTAAATTCTTTAATTTTATCTTTAATTATAAAGTCATATAATCCTGCATTTTTTGCAGTTTGTTCAATAATTTTGAACCAATATCTAAAATTTTTGGTTCCCGACAACTTTTGCCGGTCATCCAGTTTTAAATCAAGTTTCTCTTTGATTTCACTGGAGTAATGTACATTAGTATTCATATTTATTAATATATTTAAAAATATTTTTTTTTTTTTTTATATATATATATATTTATTTATTATATTTTTTTTTATTTTGGAGTACTGAGACTCTTAATCTGTTAAAAACGTTATGAACAACTTTTTATTTAAAAAATATTTTCATGTGTTTTTATACTAGTACATAAAACTAAATTACATTATTTTATTTTTACTTATTTATCACATGATATATAGTTATTATTGTTGTTAACAATTATTATTATTATTATTATTATTATTATTATTATTATTATAATTATTATTATTATTATTATTATTATTATTATTATTATTATTATTATTATTATTATTATTATTATTATTATTATTATTATTATTATTATTATTATTATTATTATTATTATTATTATTATTATTATTATTATTATTGTTGTTGTTGTTGTTGTTGTTGTTAACATATGTAACATAAACATATTTAATAAATAAATCATATAATTTTTATATAATAAAATATATACAATATTTGTATATATAAAATAACATAAATGTATATACATAAATCAATGTAAAATCGTATGACGTCATAAGATAAATCTATGTAATTAAATTATAAATTTATTTCTATTCATATAAATATAACTTTACATTAATAAATTAATGTACTGAGTTCTTTAATATAAATAAATAAATAAAATATTAATTTTTCATAAACATTCGTGTGTTTCTACCGATAGTCGGTTAATATATTAAGAGTCTCAAAACACGAAATAATAAAGAGAGACATTATTTTAATTTAAATAAATTTAATATTACACAATTATTAATAATTAATAATTAAAATTAAAATATTAAATAAATAAGCACTATATTAATAAAAACAAATACTTCTAAAATGAGTACCTCGTCAAACCTACAGTCTAGTATAATACTAGCTGGTTTGACTACGTACAAACCGAAACAAGAAAAAGTGGGATAACAAAATACATTTATAAAAATATATTAAACGGTGTAAATGTAAATGACTCACCAAATGAGAGAATGAAGGAGGTAAAGGAAGATGCATGCATAAGGAGCATTATCATAAATTCAGTAAAACCTAATATACACAAAGAAATTACTGGATTACAAACAAGTTATGATATAATCTAAAAATTAAATGGTAAATATGGAAAGTCCTATGATAACGTCAGGATTATTACTTGATTTATCAGAAATTAAAATAATTTTTTCATTATTAAAGTTAATTTCATTTTCATAAAATAATTTTTTCATTATTAAAGTTAATTTCATTTTCATAAAATAATTTTTTCATTATTAAAGTTAATTTCATTTTCATGAAATAATTTTTTCATTATTAAAGTTAATTTCATTTTCATAATATTCATAATTATTCTGAGTATAATTATCATTTAATTCTTGTTCATTATTATTCTTGTTTGTGAAATGAAAATCAAAATTAAGAAAATTTGGGTCATTAAATTCATTTTGGTGAGTATTGGGGAGTCTTAAACTTGAAGGAGTATCTTCTAAACAATATATTTCTCTCACATGGTGTATTTTATGATCTTCATAATCCATAATCATATAGCAATGTGAGTTTTGATTGAAACCAAGAAATATACCTTTTTTAGAGTTGGGAGAAAATTTTCCCTTATTTTGTGAAAAATATTTATAGTAATGCATCCCCAAACTCTTAGATACTTGATATCTACTTTTCTTTTATAATATATTTCGTCAGGAATTTTATTACCTATTCCACTATGAGGCATTTTGTTGTAAATGAGATTAGCATATGTAATTGCATAATCCCATAAATTATCACTTGTTTTACTCCAAAAGATTAAAGTTTTAGTACTTGAAATAATAGTTTGATTAAAACGTTCTACTAGTCCATTATTTTCAGGATTATAGAGAGGTGAATATTCTTTACTAATACCATTTTCGCTGCATAATTTTTTAATTCGAATATTGTCAAATTCTTTTCCATGATCAGATTTGAAAATTTTAATGTTATTTTTGTTTTGGTTATTTAGAAATTTTAACATATTTATGACGATGTCTATTGCCTCAGATTTTCTTTTTAAAAGGAATATCCAACTCTTTCTACTATATTCGTCTATAATTACTAGGATAAATCTATAACCATTTACAGATTTGTTTACAGGACCCATAATGTCTGAGTGGATTATTTCTATGGTATCAGAGGCTTTTGGTGTTTCTTTGTTGTGTGGATTTCTTCTCATTTTTGCAATTTTACAATCATTACAAAATTTTCATCCACATTATGTAACTTTAAGTATTTATTCGGGTCTTTTGTGTAGTAATGACCAAGCATTCGATGCCAAATTATTTCTTTGGCACTTCGAAAATTTTGCATGGCCATTATATTATTGCTGTTTTCTATAGGTTCGTTATTTTTATGATTATAATGATTAGGTGGTATATAATGCTAAATGTGATAGAAATAATATTATTAATTTGTGGTTGGATTGTTTAATTCATAAAGCTTATTAAATTTATATATTCAAATACGTCTTTATAATTAATAATTTTATCATTATAATTATTTGTAAAGATATCTTTATATCTTTAATAAATTTATGTAATACATTATTACATTAATTTATGTATGAAATTTTTATCACGATATCTTGAATAAAATTATGTAATTTACATTAATTTATGAATTAAAACATATTATGTAAACGAAAAATCATACATTAAATTTACGTACATGAATTAAATACTTTAAATAATTACTTCTCCTTAAATTATTAATTGAAATTTAAAATTATAAATTAAAACTTAAATTATTTAAATTTATATTTATTAAATATGAAATTAAATAATTTAGTCACAAAAAATTCGCCAAATCTATTATTGTTAAATTTTTTTATTTATTTAAATAGTATAGTTTAATATTATTAATAGTTCTTAGTTTAATTTTAAATTAGTTAAAATATTTAAATAGTTATAATAAAAAATAGTTAATTAAAAAATTATACTATAATTAGTTTTAGTTTAAATATTTTATTATTTTATAAAATTAATTATTATTAATATTTAAATTGAATATATGTAAATTAAATTAATTTAATATATTAGAATATAATTAAGAAAAAATATAAATATTGTAAATTTTCTTTAATTGAAATAACGTAATTGTTATTTAACGATTTTATAGTTCATAATTTAATAAAAGATTTTTCATAAAACGATTATTTTTAATAAAAGAATTTATTTTATAATTGAGTGTTTTGTATTATTATAATCTGTTTTGATATAAAACTCTTTATAGATAAATTAGATAAAATTCTAGATTAGCATAGTACAAAAAAAAATTTTTAATATATTAATAATACTATTATAATTTATATAATAATTATTATAAATAAATTATTTAGACATAATATAAAATAGTAATAATAATAATAATAATAATAATAAAATAGTAGTTAATTGGTTAATAATAAACAAACAAACAAATAAAAATTAGTAAGGTCCCATCTTTTTTCACAACAAATAATATTGGCGCTCCAGCAGGAGATTTAGATTTCCGAATAAATCCTTTAAGTAGATTTTCTTTTATATATTCCTTAAGTGCTATCATTTCTTTAACTGTTAAGGAATATATAGTCCCCAAATACAACTGGCTTCCTGGAACTAAGTCGATTGTCATATCATATGGTCGATGAGGAGGAAGCTTTTCAGCTTTTCTTTCATCAAATATTCCTGTAAGGTCTGAATAGTACTTCTTTAAAATTTCTATTGTTTTTTCTTAGGCTGGATTGTCTTCTACTGGAGTATCTAAGATAGACGCACAAATCTCGCTTTCTGAGTCATAAATAATATCAGTTGAGACTGTTTCTGGTATTATGGTATCCAACCGTGATTCTTCGGATATATCAGCTGAAATTACTTGTTTTTTAAATTGGAATTTATTGCCTACACATGATGGACAATGTTTAGAGCAATAATTTTCAAGGAAGTATATTCTATTTCTTTTATAGTCAATTTAGGGATTGTGAGTTGAGAGCCAATCCCTACCCAATATACCGGAGATTCCACTTAATTATATATTTCCATTGCAAAATTCATAAACCTCTTTATGATCCATGAATTTTAGTTTCAATGGTTTAGATGTCTGTTTTATCATCATTGTTTTAGTATTTGGTAATTGGACGTTTATCGGGGAAGATAAACCTACAATTGGTATTCTGTGAGCATTAACAAAAGATTTACACAAGAAACTTCTAGCTGATCCGGAGTCAATAAACATATTGATTTTAATATTCTTGTTATTAAAGGAAATAATAAATGTTGTAGTCATAGTAGTTGATTTATCTGGTGTATAGTTCGCAGATAGAACTTCATTATTATTCTTATTCTTTTGATTTTTATTAAATTTAAATTTATTTTCTCTTTTATTATGAAATTTAAATTTGTTTTCTGATTTATTTAATTCATGCTTCTTATAAAATTAAAAAATATAATTTAAAATATTGAAAACGAAAATATTAAAACTTAGAGTTTATTTTAAGATTATAATAAACAACACTAAAAGTCAAAAGTGAAGAGTATTTTAGAAATTATTTTATTATAAAATTTTTTATTAAAAGTATTTTAAAATATTCGTGTTAATTATTATAATTTCTTATAATAATAACTCTTGATTATTTTTAGAAGAATCAAGAGTCCTATTTATATTAATTTGATTTCTAATTTTGGAAAATTATTTCTATCTAGAAAAAGATTAGAAGAAAAAACTAGATAGATTTCGATTGGTGTTTAATTACATCAATCTTTAGTTAATAAGAAAACCCGAATAAGGGAGAAAACTTATTAACTAATTATATATTAATTTTATTAATATTTAATCACAAGTATAATTAAATAATTAATTCTTTTAATTTTCTTAATTAAAAGTCCAAGAAATAATAAAATTTAATTATTTCTTGATTAAATAAAATAATCATTTTAATTATAATTTAATTTTTCTTAATTAAATAGAATTTATCATTATTTTAATACAATAATACATCATTATAATTTAATATATTAATTATTGATAATTTAATTTAACATAAATAAATTTTAAAACGATAACATTAATTAATAATTACTATGTGACATAATTAATAAAATTATTCATAAAATTTTATAAAATAATAAACTTTAAATATTAATTTTTTAATAAAGAATAATAATTATTTTGAAATATAATTATAATTCTTTACAAGAATCCGGTAAAGTCGGGTTGTAAAAATAATAATTACTTATATATAAAGTTTTATTTTATTTTAAAAATTCTTTTTTTATTTTTATTAATAATTAATTACGTTTTTTCTCATCATTATTTTACAATGAAAAATTATTTCTTTTTATAATAATTTTTACAATTAAACTATTTAATTAAATATCGGAAATATAATATTTTTGTTTATAAAAATATAATAAGAATTATTTTTAAAAATCATAGTTATAAATAAAATACTCATTATGTTTATTTTAAGAATTAAGAATAAATTTATCTTAAAAATATGACTAAAATTAACTATAATTAAAATTAAAGTAAACTAAATTAATTTAAACTATAAACAAAGTTTAATATAAACAAATAAAGGAATATAATACTAATTATTATCTTAATTAATAATAAATAAAATTTATTACAAAAGGTTGTAAGAATAAATGTCAAAGTTTTATGATAATTTGGTCTTAACGATTAGGTCAAGATGCCAAATTATAGTAATTAATTAATAGTTTAGATTTACTCTTATTTAAAACATATTGTTATTAGTAAATTTTATAACTAAGTTTTTATTTAAAATATAAATTTTATTTAATCTTAATAATATTTTATTTCATTATTATTTTATATAATTATTACTATAATTTAAATTGCAATAATCCTACAAAGGATTAATCAAAAGATTTAAACATGTATTTATATAAAATAATTAATTATTAAAATATTAATTATTAATATGAATATGTAATAATATTAATATAAGTTTGATATTGATAATATAAAGTAAGATAATAATATAAAATATTTAATATAAATAAAATATAAGAATCTAATATAGCTAAATATTATATTTTATAATTAAAATATAATAAAGATTTTGATAATAAATTAATATAGAAATTAATTTAATTGATATACGGGACTTTTATATGCTATATTTTAATTATAATAATATAGTTATATCTTTATTTAATTTATTATTACTTTTCCTAAAAACTAAAAACCCCTTTCCAAATTAATTTTATTAGAAATTGGTTATTATTAAGAAATTACATTTAAAATTATAAAATTTAATAATATGAAATATATTTTAAACATATAATATAAATTATATATATATATATATAAGAATACAATATCTATATTTAAATAATAAATGTATATTATATGTAAAATATAAAATAAATATAAAATAATACATAATAATATATTATATAATATAATAATAATCCTATTAAAGTTAAATATAAGAATATTATTATATTTTAATATAATATATAATTATAAAATAAATATGTAATTTAATATATATTATAATAGTAATTATAATATAATAATGAATAATTAATAATATAAAAATTATTATCAAAAGATATAAATTTAATAATTATTATTAAATATACAAATATGTTACTACACATATTTGTTTTAGATCATAATGACAATCACGTGTTTACATTATTTAATATATATTAATTTCAATAATTTCAATATGTTAATAATATTTAGTCAATTAGTTGACCTAGACCAATTCCTAAATATTTTAATAAAGTTAATTTAATAATAATTATTACATATTATTATTCATTAATATTGAAATTTAATTAACTGAATTATTGAAATTGAAATTGAATTGAAATTCAGTTATTATCTTAACAATAAAAATAAAAATTCATATTAAATTAGATTTTTATTTCTATTCCTTAACAAATCTGGTATGGTTCATATATGTAAAGATTTAATAAATCTTTAATACATTAAATAGCTTAATTTTTCGTACAATTAATTTATTTAATGTATATGAATTATTTTTTTAATATAAAATTTATTGAAATAAAATTTAATTATTTTTTTAAATTGAAAATATTTTTTAATTAGTTTAGTTAATTTAGTTTAGTTTTAAATAGTTAAATATTAATTTAGGAATAATCTTAAATAGTTAATATTTATAAAAATAGTTTTTCAATATTAAATATATAATTAAAATTATTATAAGTATTAAAATAATAAATAAAATAAAGAGTTTAAAAAATTAATTTTAGTTTTAGTAAATTAATAAATAATAAAAATTATTAATTAAAAAATCTTTTGTTTATAAATAAATAGTTTTATATATATTATTAAATAACATAATATATTAATATTGTAATAAGAAAAAATATAAATACATGTAATTTTTCTTAATTAAATCGATGTATTAGTTATTAACTATTTTACAGTTAATAACATAAAAGAAGATTATAATTAATAAAAGAATTTATTAATAAAAGAAATTACTTTAATTTTATTTGTTTAAATTGTAGTGTTTTTTTATTGTTATAATCTGTTTTTTTATTGACGGATTCATTACAATATAGTTTTAGGAAATATAATAATATTTAACACAAATAATAAAATTACAATAAAAAAAATAATTTGTTTTAAAATCAATATTTATTTATTTAAATTTATAAAAGAAAAATAATAATATAATTATTTATTTAATAAAAGTAAGTTATTGATTATATTTTATTTCACTAAAAATTACATGTATTTATATTTTTTTATCAAATTAAAATTTGTAAAGCCTAATTATTTATTAATAAACTAATTACTAATTATTTTAATAAATAAAACATTTAAATTGAAATTGAATTATTATTTTAGTTAATAATATTATTGTTATAAATATTAGTTTTATATTATTGAATTATTAATTATTTAATAATAGTTTAATACTAATATATATAAAATAAAAATAAAGAGATTATACAGAATATTTTAATTGTGGTTTAGTTAAATTTAGTAATTAAAAATAAATTTAAGTTGATAACGAAAATTTTAATAACTAATTAAATAGATTTGATTATTTTCAATATAACATATTACAAAAGAAATATAATATTAATATATTAAGTGTGCAAGGACAATATTCCTGGCTAAAGATTTTTAATATATTATAATGGAAACGGATCGATAATTCAAAAAGGAATTATAAGTTGATTGGTGATTTATTAACTTAATATTTCTATTTAGTAATATTTGAAGAATATTGGAAAGTTCCAATTATATAGAATAGAATAATCTATAAGGTTAGAATAATTTATATTATTCTAGCACAATTAGTATTATTTGTTCATTCTGTATTAAATCTGTTATGGTTCGGATTTTATTAGAAATTTTATTAATTATTTATTTTTAATATTTTTCTGTCTACATTTTAATTATTGAAAAACTTCACTTATTTATACTTTTGAAAAAAATAAATATGTAAAGCCTTTCTACATTTTATTATCATATTTAAAAAAAAATAATTTACTATTACTAATTACTTCAAATTTTATATTAATTTAAATTAACTAATTCATAAGTATTTTTATTTTAATAAATTTTGTTTAGATAATTTTATATTATTTTTCATATACTAAAACTAAATTATTTAATATATACGAAAAGAAACAAATAAAATTTAAAAAGATTTTACAGAAAAATAAAGTTATTTTAATCAAGAATATTAATATAATATTCTTATATTTTATATAAAATAAATTTAAAAACTACAATATATTTAATATTTATTATTAATCAATTAAGATTTGATTTTATTTGTGGGAAATAAAAATATTAAATAAACAATTCAAAAATAAAATAAAATACTAAAAAGAATACAATTTTAATATTGATACAATATAATAATAATATAATAATATATTTGAAAATAAAAATAAAATATTAATATTGATAATAAACACTTTAATAAAATAATAAAATTTAAGGTTAAATTATAGATATTGATATTAATAATAAAAATATAAAATTATTGATAATATTTTAGAAACTTTTAATAAAAATATAAAAAAAATTATATTTATAAAATAATTTAATATAGAAAATATAGTAAAGTAATATTAAGTAAAGAACAATATAATGGATTCTAAAGTAAGTTGAAATTCTAATTAATAATCTATTATATGTTCGTTCTTTACCAAATCTGATACAGAACATTTAAAATATTCCATATCGAATTATTAATTTAGTTGGTCGTTTCTCTAAGGAATTATGACACGATAATATATTCTAATAAATATAGGAAAATAATTTATAATAGTAATGTTTTATAATAATTTTTTATTTTTTATTTATTTTTATTATTTTATCTTTTTTACATATAAAAATATTTATCATTACATTCTCTTAATTTTATATAATTGTTAAAATAATTATTTAATATTATATTTTTATTAAACATATCTCTTAAACTATTAATTTCCTAATAACTTTATTTAAAACTACAATTTCACTATTAAATATATTTAACTATTAATATTTAAAATATATTTCCTAAATAAAATATAATTATCAATATTTATAATAAAATTCCTAAAACTATATAATTCTCAAAATAATATTTAAAATATAAAATAAAACTTATAATAATGATGAATTAATTTATTATCATAATAATAGAATCATTAATAATATAATTTATCTATTTTAATTATGATAAAAGAATTACCATACTTTTAAAAATAATTATTTGAATAACTATATATAAATTATTTTAATTATTATAACCAATAATATTTATACATTATTTCTAACCTACATTTCCTACCTAAATCTTATTTTTATAGTGGTACCGTATCAAATCTGTAAGAATCTATAATTATTTGCTAACAAGTAATTATATTTTCTTAGTTAAGTTATTATAACTATAACTTTATTTAATTACATATAATATTTATTCATTAAATTTATTTTTAAATATTCATTAATTTAACAAAATTTATTTAATTAATTTTAAATAATATATTTACAATATATTAAATTCTCTATTGTAACTAATGTATTCTGTATTGTATTGTATTCTGTATTTTATAATGTATTCTGTAATGTATTCTATATTTTATTAACTATTTAATTTTATATTTTTTATATAAGGATAAATTATATGATCGAAATATCTTTTATTATTTTATTCTTTTATTTTCGATCATTAGATTAGATTGGAAAATCGGTTAATTAAAATTTTTTCCAATTACTTTTTTGAAGTAATCGGTTTTACTTAATTAATGCGATGATCGATATGGATAGAATATCGATCGAAAACTTATCTAGGTTTTTCTATCTAATCTTTTCCTAGATAAGAGATTTGTTAAGATTAGAAAACCCTTTCTTATTTAACCTTATTTTCATAAAAAAAATATAAATAAGGCTCTTGAGTTCTCTTTGAGAAATCAAGAGTTATTATTATAAAAACATATAATAGTAACAATTTTATATTTTTAACTTTAATAAATTAATAAAATATTTTATTCCAAAAACATATTTTTAAAATCAAATTTATACAAATAATTCTTCTTTTGCTTCTAGTTATTATTATAATTAATTTTATAATAAACTCTATAGGTAAAAAATTTATTTTATTTTATTTTCTATTTTCTCAACTTTATAAATTAGTCGTTAAGTTGTAGTTAATAATTCTATTTTGAGTTAGTTCTTAATAAAATTATTACAAAATCTATAAGAAATTTAGATAAATTTATTATAAAATTTATCTATCTTTCTTATTTAATACATTAATTTAATACATTAAATTATTGTATTTATTTTAACCAATAATATTTAATTATTAATTTATATATATTTGATTCTCTTAAGTTCTCTTCGAGAAATCAATAGTTATTATTTTAGGATTTTTATAATAAATAATAATTCAAATAAAATAATTAATTAATAAACAAAAACCTTTTTAATAAAACATATTTTATAAATATTTGTGTTTTTTAATCCTTTTGTGTTATTGTTTATTATAAACTTTCTATAATAAACTCTCTTTTATATTAAGTTAAGTATAATTATTTATTTATATTATTTCATATTTATTTAATTATATTTAATTGTATTTTCTCAAATTAATGTTAATTAGTAATAATTAGTGTTAATTTGTAGTTAAGTAATTATTTATAATTAATTTTATAAGTAATTTCTTACAAAATCTTGATTTATACCGGATATTCTTAATCACAAAAATTAAATTTTGTAGAAGTGAATAAGCGTATAAATACTAAGAAAAATTTAAGAAAAATTTAAGAAATTTATAATAAATATGTTTTATTAGAACACAAAATTTGTTTTATTAAAAAAAAATTGTTTTATTTTAATGTTAATTTTTATTTATTTAATTATTAATATTTATTTGAATTAATAAAAGAAAAATAATAATTATTAAAACAAATAAAATAATAAAATAAAATATTTATTATTTATAATAATTTATTTAAATTTTAATAATAAAATTTTTGATTATTAATAACTAATAAACTAATAAAATATATAAAATAATTTATTGATATTATTAATAATCATAATTTGATTATTAATAAACTAATAAAATATATAAAATAAGTTATTGAAATTATTAATAATAAAGAATAATTTAAAAGAAATATTTACATGCTTTTATATTTTTCAATGATTTTAAACTATTTACATTTATAAACAATAAAATAAATAAAATAAATAATTGTTATAAATATCTACAAGTATTAAAATAAACAAGTTTAATTATAATTTGTTTATAAAAGTTGAGTTATAAAATAAATAAAATATTAATTATTTTAAATAAAAGGTAATTTAAAGATTATTCCGCTATTTAATTTTAATTTTGAAATGTTTATAAATTTGTTTATTTATTATTTACAATTTATTAAATTTGTTTATTATTTTGTTTATTTATAATTTTATAAGAATATTAATTATTAATATATTTTAGTTTTAATTAAAATTGTTAATGATTAATTAAATTATTATTATTTTTATTTTCATTTATTTCTTTTAATTAATTTCCTTAAATTGATTTCGGGACTTCTAAAAGAATTAATTTTGGGTTAAATTAAATATGAATTTATTATTTATTATTTATTTTAATTTTATAATTTCATTATTTATCAATCTGTAATAATTTAATTAAAAATTATAATTAAATTATTAATCATTAATATTAGCTTTAACTGCTAATATTAAAGGATTAGAAAAGAATCATACTTACCTATGGTTCTTTCTAATTATCGAGTTTATTATAACGAATTATAATAGACGAAACACTGAAATTGATAAAGAAAAGTTTTAATTATAAAATTTGGTTTATTAAAATAATTTGTTTTATTAATTATTAGAAACTTTAATGTTAAAACTATTATTATTATTATTATATTATAATTGTTATAATAATAACTCTTGATTTCTCAAAGAGAACTCAAGAGCCTTATTTATACTTTTTTGTCAAAATAAAGTTAAAATCAAAAGGGGTTCTAATTATAACAAATCTCTTATCTAGGAAAAGACTAGAAGAAAAACCTAGATAAGTTTTTGATCGATATTCTATCCATATCGATCATCGCGTTAATTAAGTAAAACCGATTACTTTTAAGAAATAATTGGAAAAACCTTAATTAACCGATAACTTAATCTAATATAATGATCGAAAATAAAAGAATAAAATAATGAAAATTATTTCGATCATAAAATTTAAAATTTAATCTATTTAGTTCTATTTTATAGAACTTTACGTAAAAAATATAAAACAATACATTAATAATAAAATACATGATTAATACAATACGGAATACATGATAGAATACAGAATAGTGTTTTAGTTTATGATTTAATAAGTGAGAGAAAACTAAAACTAATAAATTTAATAATTAAGTGAATAATTAAATAAATTTAATATTATTTTAAATGTATAAAAATTATTTAATTAAATAAATTTTTAATATTAAACTAAATAAAATTTTAATATATAATTAAATAAATTATTAATTATAATTAGGTGTATAAATGAAATATGAGTTAAGTAAAAGTTATATTAATTATAACCTAACTAAGTGTTAAGATTTTAATATAATTTATAATTTAAATTTAAATAAAATAATATGTTTTAATAAAAATATTCACTAAGTCGATATGTCTATATAGTAATATACTATATAGATATATAATAATAATAATAAATATTTAAATGTTTAGTTTAATGAAAATTTATTTATAATAAACTTTGATAATTAGAATTATCAAATTAATTTGATTTTAAATTTATTGATTTTATTTAATAATAAAATATCTATAATATATTACTATTAAGGTAATTTTACAATAACCTTACAAAGAACATAAAAGATAGATTTTTACATCTTTCTTTTATACTTTGTAAGTTACATAATAATAATATTTAATTATAAGATAATAATAATATAAATAATAATAAAATATAAGGATAAATTTAATTATATAATTAATTTGAATAATTGAATTTAATATAGATATGTTGTAAACATATATAAAAACATAATATAAATAAAATTACGTGACGTCAAATGTATCATTGAAATTAATTATTAATATAAACCTTATTTATTAATATTCTCAGAATTATTAGGCCTAAGATAACCCTTTAAATATTAAACAAGAATTTATATTAATTATTAATTATTTAAATATATATATTATTTATAATTAAATAAATAATATTTTTAATTATTGAAATGTAAATAACTGAAATTGAGATTTCAATTCAGTTATAATTTCAACATTGTAGTTAAGAAATTATTTATAATTAATTTTATAAGTAATTTCTTACACAAATTGTAATAATTCTATTAAGAACTAACTCAAAATAGAATTATTAACTACAACTTAACGACTAATTCATTAAGTTGAGAAAATAAAATAAAATAAATTTTTTTACCTTTAGAGTAGAGTTTATTATAAAATTAATTATAATAATAACACAAAAAGTAAGAGAAGAATTGTTTGTATAAATTGATTTTAAAAATATGTTTTTGAATAAAATATTTTTATTAATTTATTAAAGTTAAAAATATAAAATTGTTACTATTATAACTATGTTTTTTATAATAATAACTCTTGATTTCTCAAAGAGAACTCAAGAGCCTTATTTATATTTTTTTATGAAAATAAGGTTAAATAAGAAAGGGTTTTCTAATCTTAACAAATCTCTTATCTAGGAAAAGATTAGATAGAAAAACCTAGATAAGTTTTCGATCGATATTCTATCCATATCGATCATCGCATTAATTAAGTAAAACCGATTACTTCTAAAAAGTAATTGGAAAAAATCTTAATTAACCGATTTTCCAATCTAATGATCGAAAATAAAAGAATAAAATAATAAAAGATATTTCGATCATATAATTTATCCTTATATTAAAAATATAAAATTAAATAGTTAATAAAATACAGAATACATTATAAAATACAGAATACATTATAAAATACAGAATACATTATAAAATACAGAATACATTATAAAATACATAATACATTATAAAATACAGAATAAAATACAATACAAAATACATTAGTTACAGTAGAGAATTTAACATATTGTAAATATATTATTTAAATTTAATTAAATAAATTTTGTTAAATTAATGAATATTTAAAATTAAATTAAATAAATTTAATAAATATTATATGTAATTAAATAAAGTTATAGTTATAATAACTTAACTAAGAAAATATAATTATTTGTTAGTAAATAATTATAGATTCTTACACAAATCTGTTATAGTTTGCTTATTATCTTAATTTAGAATTTAATTTCTAAAAGTGATAATAAGTATAACAAAATTAAATGTTTTATAATCAATAAATTAAAATTTTATTAAAACACAAAATATCTTAAACTTATAAAGAAAAGCAAATTTCTTTTAAGTTAAAAGATAATAAAATTTTAAATTAATAATTTTTGAGAAATTAATTATTTTTTTTTTTTATTAATTCTGTTTCTTTAAATTTAAGATTATTTTTACAAGTTTATATATTTTTCTTTTAAATTAAAGATTTTAAAATAAAACTATCTAATTATTATTTTTAAACAATTATCATTATTTTTAAACTTAAGTTTACATTAAGATTTTTATAATATAACATTTTTAATTTTTATTATCAAAATTACATTGTTCTTTAAAATAAAATATTTAATATTTAATAATTTTAATTATTTTAACAATTTAATTTATTTATATTATTTATTTAAAATATTTACTTTTATTATTATTAATTAATTTATAGTTATTGTTTAGATGGTAATATGATTTATTTTATTTTGTTTAATAATTTTATTCATTTTCAATAATATAATGTTTTATTGATTTATAATTTAATCCTTTATCAAATCTGGTATGGTTCATATAGTTTTAGGAATATAATAATAATTAACACAAATAATAAAATTACAATAAAAATAATTTTGTTTTAAAATCAATGTTTATTTATTTAAATTTATAAAAGAAAAATAATAATATAATTATTTATTTAATAAAAAGAAAGTTATTGATTATATTTTATTTCACTAAAAATTACATGTATTTATATTTTTTTATCAAATTAAAATTTGTAAAGCCTAACTATTTTTTTTAATAAACTAATTACTAATTATTTTTATAAATAAAACATTTAAATTGAAATTGAATTATTATTTTAGTTAATAATATTATTGTTATAAATAGTAGTTATATATTATTGAATTATTAATTATTTAATAATAGTTTAATACTAATATATATAAAATAAAAATAAAGAGATTATACAGAATATTTTATTGTGGTTTAGTTAAATTTAGTAATTAAAAATAAATTTAAATTGATAACGAAAATTTTAATAACTAATTAAATAGATTTGATTATTTTCAATATAACATAATACAAAAGAAATATGATATTAATATATTAAGTGGGCAAGAACAATATTCTTGGCTAAAGATTTTTAATACATTATAATGGAATCGGATCGATAATTCAAAAAGGAATTATAAGTTAATTAGTGATTTATTAACTTAAGATTTCTATTTAGTAATATTTGAAGAATATTGGAAAGTTTCAATTATATAGAATAGAATAATCTATAAGGTTAGAATAATTTATATTATTCTAGCACAATTAGTATTATATGTTCATTCTGTATTAAATCTGATACGATATTTTTATTAAACATCAATATCAATATTTATTTTATTTTATTTGGACGATAACAGTAGGGAATAATTGACAAAATAATATATTCTAATACTATATAGAATAATACACACAATAATAATATTCACACTTTAATATTTAGTTTATTTATTTTATTTATTTATTATCATTCATCAATAAAAATACATCATCAATATAAATATTTGTTAACTAGTTAAAATATAATTAAATCATTCAATAAAATATAATTATTTACTCAAATTTCTTATATTATTAATGTAAACTAAATATAAAACTATACTAAACTATACAAATAAACATGTTTATAGGTTAAATTATTAATAAAACTAAATTAATATTAATAAAAGAACCATTCCTTAAACTATTATTATTTACTAACTATATATATTATTACTTAATTATTATTAACCAATAAGATTTTATCAAATAATTCCTAACCTAAGTTTCACTAAATTATGGTATTTATGGTGGTACCGTATCAAAATGCCCCCACTGAAATTAGACTTCGTCCCTTGAAGTCACCAAAATTTATTTACTTTCATAAATTTTTTTTTTTTTTTTTTTTTTTTTTTTTTTTTTATATAAAATTTATATAAATATATAATAATAAATTTTTATAATAATAAATTTTTAAACTGTATATAATAAAAATAAATATATTTCTGTTAAGAATGTAACTGAAATCTCACAATTTCAATTATGATTATTTATAGTTAATATGGCTTTTATTTATATATATTTAATTATATGAATATTACATAATAAAGAATATTACAGTTTAACAAAATATAATAAATAAGTTTATAATAACTATTTAATAACTATCTAATAACTAATGTATTCATAATGTGGCTAATAGTGGCGTATTAATATTACAATGTATAATGTATAATTATAATGTAGCTAATACTTAACATTCTACATTATGCATTTGGTAATAATATAAAAAATAAAGTTTTAATAAAAATTTTTTTTTTTTTTTTTATAGTAAATTTTTAATAATAAAATTTTTTTTTTTTTATAGTAAATTTTTAATAATAAAATTTTTTTTTTTTTATAGTAAATTTTTAATAATAAAATTTTTTTTTTTTTTTATAGTAAATTTTTAATAATAAAATTTTTTTTTTTTATAGTAAATTTTTAATAATAAAATTTTTTTTTTTTTTTTTTTTTTTTTAATTGAAAATAAAATCAGTAAAACATTTCATTTTTGGTCCAGATATCACTTTAGTTAAAGGATCAGCTAACATAGTATCGGAGGATATATGTTCTAAATTTATTTCTTTTCTATTTATTTTCTCTTGAATGTATTTGTAATCAATGTCCATGTGTTTACATCTACCTTTTGTATTTTCATTTTCAGCGATATTTTTACAAGATTTATTATCAACTTTAATTTTTAAATTAATTTCTTTATTGAATATTTCTTTTAGTAATTTCTTTAATTTCATTCCTTGTTTTGCACATTCAGTTAATGCAACATATTCTGCTTCAGTGGTTGATAATGTGATGCTCTTCTGAGTTTCAGATTTCCATGAAATTGGACTTTTTCCAAATAAGAAAATGTATCCACTGGTAGATTTTCTTGTTTCTTCATCGCCAGCGAAATCAGCGTCTGAGTAGGCAATTAAATTTTTACTTCCATAGTAATAAATAGATTTTTCTTTAGTAGATTTTAAATATCTTAAGATCATCAATGCTGATTTTAGATCAACTTCTGTTGGGTTTTCGACGTGTCTTGCAGCTTGATTAACTGCAAATGAGATGTCTGGTCTTGTTTTTGTTGAAACAAATAATAAAGCACCAATAATAGATTTATAATCTGTTACGTTTACTGGTGTTGAATTTTCTCTTTCTTCTAAAGTAATTTTTCTACATGGATTGTTAATTGGTTTTGTCTTATTCATTTTGTAATTCTTAATTAATTTTTCAATGTAGTCTTGTTGATTAATTTTATATCCTTCTTCAGTTTTAAAAATATTTATTCCTATAATTTTGTTAGCTTCGGTGTCTTTTGAAATTTTATATTTTTCTTTTAATTTATTGCTTATATATTTAATTTCTTTATCTTCTCCAGTAAGTAAGATATCATCAACATAAAGACATAATATAGCACATAAATTTCCATTGTGATATTTTGTAAATAAACATTGATCAATACTCAATTGTTTTAAGCCAATATTTTTTAAATAACTTGATATTTCTTTATACCATTGTCTTCCTGCTTGTTTCAAACCATATAGAGCCTTATTTAATTTAATATCCAATATTTTCCAGAATTATAATTTTTATCTCCTTCTGGTATGTCCACGTATATTTCTTCTTCTAATTTGGCATTTAAATAAGCTGCCTTTATATCCATTTGTCTTAAGTTCCATTTGTATTGTGATGCGATGGCAATTGCAATTCTTAAACTATCTGCTTCAATTGTTGGTGAATATGTTGATGTATAGTTAACACCTTTTCTCTGTTTGAATCCACGAGCAACTAATCTTGCTCTTTTAACACCATTATCTTTAGTAGTAAATACCCATCTAGTATCAATTAAAGTAGTATCTTTAGGAATATTATTAACTATTCTCATTACTTTTTGTTCATACATATTATTGATTTCTTTTTTAATTGCATCTTTCCATTTATTTGAATCGTTAGAATTTATTGCTTCATCATAACTCTTGGGATTAACTGTTTTAATTAGTAATACTTTGTTTTTCTTTATTGTTAATTGTTCATTATCATTTATATTTTCTTTTTCATTTAAATCAATGAATTTTCTTTTGTTATTATTTTTATGAGTATCGGTATTTTCCATTTCATTATTTTCTAAATTATTTTTGTTATTATCTTGAATATTTATAGCCATATCATTACTATTAGAATTATTTAAATTGTTGTTTGAACTTTTATCAATTAATATATCAGAGTTTTGATTTGTGTTTAAGTTTTCATGTTTTTTATTCAAATTCATATTATTATTAATATTGTTATTAATGTTATTGTTGTTATTGTTTAATATAATTTTATTATTGCCATTAATAATTTCTTGGTTGTTATTATTTGAATTATTTGAATTATTTAATTGATCATAACTGCCTTTTTCCCCCTCAATTGAATAATTCGAAGGAAAAATAGAATTAATATATTCTTCTGATAGAAAGGTAGTATTAATAGTTCCAGGAATATTTTCCAAGAAATAAACGTCTCTAGCTGATACAATACAGTTAGAAGATAAATCTAAAATACGATAACCAGTAGAGTCCGAAGCATAACCAAGAAAAATTCCAGGTTTAGAATTATTTTCAAATTTATTCTTTTTATGATTATTATAGAAATATACTCTGCAACCAAAAACACGTAAGTGTGAAATATCAATAGGTTTGTTGAAGAAAACTTCATCTGGGATTTTTGAATTATTACCTTGATGAGGATTAAGGTTATATAAACGACATGCGCATAGAATAGCAGAATCCCAAAAATTAAGAGGTAATTTGGCAGAATTAAGTAGCGTGGTTGCACAATTATTAAGAGTTTGATTAATTCTTTCTGAACGACCATTTTGTTGTGGGTAGCCAGGAGTTGAATGAATTAATTTTATACCATTTTCGGAAAGGTACTTGTTGAAATTTTCATTTGTGTATTCGGTTCCATTGTCGGTTTTTAAAGTTTTAATTGTAAATTCAGTAGTATTATTCATTAATTTGTGAAATTTAATAAATGCGTTATAAACATCAGATTTATTTTTTAAAAGGTAAATCCAGCATTTTCTACTATAGTCATCCATAAAAGTTACGTAGTAATTGAAATCGTTATAGGATGTTTTTAATTTACCAACTACATCGGAGTGTACAAGTTGTAGTGGTTGTGTGGTACTGTTTTCAATTGCATAAAATGGTTTTCTTCTCATTTTGCTGATTTTACATTGAGTGTAGTCCTTTTTGTTGTGAATACACGTGTGGTTTAAAACAAATTTTTCAATATCTTTATTATTGTTGAAATGACCTAATCGTGCATGCCAAAGATCATAATCGAAATTGCTAATATCAATATTTAAAGATTTATACATTTTAAAGGGAGTAGTGTATAATGAGAAGAGATTTTCTTTGTCGGCATAAATTTTCGCAACTGGTTTATTGTTTTTGAATAATTGAAGTCTATTCTTATTTAAATATTCATCGAAATCGATAATAATGGTAAAATTATTTCTGACAAGATAATGTGTTGAAATTAAGTTATTTTTGATGTTTGGTGCATAGTGGACTTTTGAGAGTTTGAAATCGAAATTTTTAATAGCACCATTATATGTTCCTACTTTTACGATTTTGTCAGATTTTCCGTCAGGATAGGTGATAAATTTGTTGTTGACAGTTTTGGTGTCATCTAGGTCCTTTTCTTTTTTTGTTAAATTAATGATGTACCGCTGTCAATAATCCATCTTGTTGGTTCTTTCTTTTGATTAATTATGGGTTTATCGTTGGAAACAGCGTTAACATTAATATTTCCTGAAAATCCAGTAAAATTTTCATCTTCGCTAAGTTCATTAGAATCTTCTAAATCAGTAGTATTTTTAATTCCTTCTATATTATTGGAACGATAGTTTTTGTTTTTTGGATTGTTTCTTGAAGTACTGCTTCTTTCTTGGTGTCTGATGTTTTCATTTGAAGGATTTTTATTATTTCTTCTATCTTTTCTTCTAGGGTTTAAAAAACATTCATCAGTAGTGTGTCCGTGTTTATGGCAAATGTGACAATATTTTTCTTTTTCTTTATCTTTATCGGAGTCATTTTTAAATTTATATGGTAATTTACCATTTCTAACTCTATTAACCGAAAGCTCTTGTGTAGTTTCGTTGCTATAGTCAATTTTCTTTATGTCTTTGTATTTTTTAATAAAAACACTAGTCAAGGCTATCCGTTCTTTTAATTCTTCAAAGGTTTTAAATTCGACTAAAAGTACTGGAGGAACTCCAAATTTAACAATTTCTTCAGCTGAAAGTAAAATTTTAGTTTCTTCGTCTAATTTTGTTTTTCCACATCTTTTTGATTCCTTATCGTGAAGTTGAAACAAGTAATTTAATTTATCTATATAGAGTTTTATATCGTTATTTTCGACCTCTAGTTTCTTGATTTGGTATTCAATTTGATATAATTTTGAAGGTCCAACCTGCAAGAAGTAACTTTCTAATCTTATAATCATTTCATAGGCGGTTTCACATCCTTCAATAAGTTCGGCGGTAGTTGAATCTAAGCTGCTTTCGATGATGGTTTGGGTCGCACAGTCTTCTTTGATTTCATCATCATCCATTTCTGTAATATCTATGTCATTTTTGATGCAGTCAATAAGATCTAATGCCGTTAAGTGACGTTTGAGAGCTCTATACCATCTTGGAAAGTTTTCTATAGTTAATTTAAAATTTTGATAATTAAAAACCGATTTATTTGTCATATCTGACTTTTTTCTTCTCATGAGTTTTTCGTTGGCTCTGTTTAATCTTTTAATAAAATTCTTTGTGTTTCTATCTAAGATTGAAAATTGTTTTTCAACATTTTCTTCTAAGTCATTTAAATTTTCTTCAATTTGTTTTCTTTTCGACTTTGAAATAATTTTTTGTTTGTTTACATTTTCTTCAAAGTCTTTCAAAAAATTAAAATCATCTTTTTCGTAATCTTGAATTTCTTGTTCTTCACTTTCATAATTATTGTTTTGTGAAGTTGATGATTCTTCAAATTTTCCTGAATTTTTAGATTTGTCAGTTTCCATTTTGAAATTTAGAATTTTGAATTTTAATTAAATTTAAAAAAAAAATTTAAATTTTGAAATTTTTAATTTTGAAATCTAATTTCAATAATTTTGAATTTGTAGATTTTTAAATTATTTATTTAATATTTTAATTATAACAAGCTTGTTTAATTTAATTTTTGTATTTTTATAGCTAATAGCTCATTAGGTAAGTGAGACTCTTAATCTGTTAAGAATGTAACTGAAATCTCACAATTTCAATTATGATTATTTATAGTTAATATGCCTTTTATTTATATATATTTAATTATATATGAATATTACATAATAAAGAATATTACAGTTTAACAAAATATAATAAATAAGATTTATAATAACTATTTAATAACTATCTAATAACTAATGTATTCATAATGTGGCTAATAGTGGCGTATTAATATTACAATGTATAATGTATAATTATAATGTAGCTAATACTTAACAATTTCAAAATTTTAAATTTTTATTTTGAAATTTGAGATTTTGAAATTTCAAATTATTTAATTAATTATTATTTATTTTTTTTTTTTTTTTTTTTGTATTATTTTCCATTCCAAAAACCTTTTTCTTTAAACCTACCGTGTTACCTATAATATTATAATTATTATTTTCATTAACATTATTATTCTTATTACTATTTATAAATATTGAATTAGTATTTATCCTTTCAAAATTTTTATTACTATAGTCAAAATTCTTATTTTCATTAGAAGTAAAAATCACCTTTTCCTTAACTCCAGGTTTATTAATATTATAATTGAAATTACTAATTTGGTTTTCTATATTCTTTTCATAAGTAATTATATCATTTTTATTGTTAAAATTATTATTACTGTTATTATTATTATTGTAATTATCATTGTTGTAATTATTGTTGTTATCATTAATATTGTAATTATTATTGTAATTATTTCTATAAGAATTCGTGTAACTGTTATTTCTATCATTATAAATATTATTATTGTTGTTGTGGTTGTTTTCACCTCTACAATTATTATTATTAATATCATTGTTACTATTATTATTTATTCTGTAATTATAATTATTATTATTATTATTACCAAGATTATAATACCAATTTCTATGTTTAATATTTTTAGTCCAATAAAAATTTTTATTGTTATCATAATTATTATTGAATTCATACCTTGGAATGTTTAACTTTTTATTTCGATAATTATTATTAATACTCATGTAATTATTTAAATTATTCTTTTTATTTATATTAATATTATTTTGTTTATTATTCCAATTACAAACATTACCAGAATAATTCCCATTATTATTATAATAATAATTATTACCATTTAATTTATAATTATTTTTATTATATGAAAATATTTTTTTCTTATTAAAATTTTTCCTATAATTACTTCTTTTATTCTTTTCTATTATTCCTTTTTCTTCCATTATTGACAATTCTTTAAATGAATATTTACAATTGAATGCTTTGTGGCCTAATTCATAACATCTAAAGCACATTATTTTATTATTTTTCTTATTAATATTATTATTATAATCATTTATATAATCATTTTTATAATTTTGTTTATAATTATTAAAATCTATTTTGAATTTTAATTTCTCTTCAATTCTACTGGCCTTTTCCGCGATTTTAATTGCTTCTTCAATATTTTCACATTCCTGTTCTAATACCCTTAAACATGGATATATTCTTGGCTTAATTGAGTTTATATAATCTTCAACTGTAATTAATTTTCTCATTTCTTCATCAATATTTTTATATTTTCTAATATAATTAATATTAAATATAGGAATTGATTCATTTGTTTTAATTTTCATTTCTTTTAATTCCCAAATTTTATCGTTTTGAGTAATTCCCAAATATTTTTCAATTTCTTCTTTAATAATTTGAATTGACGGATAAGTTTTATTTTCTCCATTTTCTTCTATACTTTTTAAAACTTCTTTAAGAGCATAATCCATACATTCTTTCATAAATACAAATCTTCTTTTAGGATTCTGGATATCCCATAGATCCATAACTTCTTCAAAATCATATATCCATAAGTCTACATCTTTACCATAATTTTTCAATAATGGTAAACTTCTTAACAACTCACAGATATCCATTTTAATTATTTATTTATTTATTATTATGTATATATGTATTTATTTACTATTATTAATTATATAATATTTTTATCTTTATTATTATATTATTATTTTTTTTCACATATATATTAAACTTATTTTATTATTTATTATTATGCATTATTTATATTCTATAAATATTATTTTCATATTATCTTGTTACTGTCACGCCCGGATTCTCCACCAAAAATTATGATACGATATTTTTATTAAACATCAATATCAATATTTATTTTATTTTATTTGGACGATAACAGTAGGGAATAATTGACAAAATAATATATTCTAATACTATATAGAATAATACACACAATAATAATATTCACACTTTAATATTTAGTTTATTTATTTTATTTATTTATTATCATTCATCAATAAAAATACATCATCAATATAAATATTTGTTAACTAGTTAAAATATAATTAAATCATTCAATAAAATATAATTATTTACTCAAATTTCTTATATTATTAATGTAAACTAAATATAAAACTATACTAAACTATACTAATAAACATGTTTATAGGTTAAATTATTAATAAACCAAATTAATATTAATAAAAGAACCATTCCTTAAACTATTATTATTTACTAACTATATATATTATTACTTAATTATTATTAACCAATAAGATTTTATCAAATAATTCCTAACCTAAGTTTCACTAAATTATGGTATTTATGGTGGTACCGTATCAAATTTTAAGAAATTACTTATAAAATTAATTATAAATAATTTCTTAACTACAAATTAACATTAATTATTACTAATTAACATTAATTTGAGAAAATAAAATTAAATATAATTAAATAAATATAAAATAATATAAATAAATAATTATACTTAACTTAAATATATGATAGAGTTTATTATAGAAAGTTTATAATAAACAATAACACAAAAGGAATAAAAAACACAAATATTTATAAAATATGTTTTATTAAAAGGGCTTTGTTTTATTAATTAATTATTTTATTTGAATTATTATTTATTATAAAAATTCTAAAATAATAACTCTTGATTTCTCGAAGAGAACTCAAGAGAATCAAATATATATAAATTAATAATTAAATATTATTGGTTAAAATAAATACAATAATTTAATGTATTAAATTAATGCATTAAATAAGAAAGATAGATAAATTTTATAATAAATTTATCTAAGTTTCTTACATTGCTCCCTTTACTTAATGAATTTGTATAAATTCATTATTATATAGGAAGTAGTATATTTAAAATAAAAATTATAATTAACCAAAAAAAATATAAAATTAAATAATTTATTGAAAGTTTTCCTAACCTTAACTTTTTTACATCTAGAGAAAAGATTAGCGGAAAAACTCTAGATGAATCAATATTAAGTAAAACCAATTAACTTGGGAAAAACCTTAATATTGTTTTCTAAACTAATATATAAATATAAGTGAATAAATAATTATAAAATTAAATAAAATAACTATAATTATTAAATGTATAAATAAATATAAAGTTAAATAAAATGACTATATTATTAAATGAATAAATAAATATTAAATTAAATAAATTATAATAACTAAGAAATGTAAATGAATTATTAATAAATTTATTTGTATTTCTTACATTGCTCCTTTTCATTTGAATTGTTCAATGAAAGAAGAACAATTTAAGAAATAATAAATTAAGAAATATTAAAAAGAAATAAAATTTAAATAAAATTAAAATAAATATTTAATTGCAATTTCAATTTAAAAAATTGAAATTTAAATTTTGAATTAAAATTTATTTTAAATAAATAATTAAATGAACAATAATTTATAAATTTATATTATATATTTTATATATTTTGTATTAATAAATAAATAAATAATAATAATAATAATTAATTTTACAATATATATATATATTGTATATTATTCATTAAATGAATGAAAATAATAATAATAATTTGAATTATATATTATATATTATATATTTTTCATATTTATTAAATAAATAATAACATTTTATTTTTATATTATATATATGTTATATTATTCATTAGATAAATAAATAAGTAATAATTTAAATTATACATACGAATTATTTATTAAATAAATAAATAATAATATTTTATAATTTTTTATATTAAATTTTATATGTATATTTTGAAATATGTATTATATAAATAATAATAATATTTTATAATTTTTATATTACATATATATATATGTATTTTTTTTTTTTTTTTTTTTTTTTAATAGATATAACGAGATATAGCTTTTGCCGATATCTGTTTTAACAAAGGGCAATTAGTAATTAACAATTATATTATATTATTAATAATAATATATTATTTCAATTACATAGAAGTGAATTTCAATTTTTATATCACTTCAGCCCTAGTGTTAATATCTATATCATAGAACATTGTAATTATATATTAAATATATCTTATAATTTTTAAAATTTTATTTTCGTTCGTATGATCAATATTAAAACCTTTTTATTATTATTATTTATTATTATTATTACTTTATTTATCATAATTATAATTTTATTTACTATTATTATTATTATTATTATTATTATTATTATTATTATTATTATTATTATTTAATTTATTTATTTTTTATTTTTATTTATTTTAAAGAAAAGAAAACTGAACAACTTATCTTTTAAATTATTAATTTATTTTATTTATTTTTTGTTTTTTGTTTGTTTATTTGTTTGTTTTGTTTTGTTTCCTGTTTTGTTGCTTTGTTTTGTTTTATTTTGTTATTTTGTTTTTGTTTTTTGTTTTGTTTTTGTTTTTTGTTTTTATTTTTGTTTTGTTTTATTTTATTTTATTTTTGTTTTTTGTTTTGTTTTTGTTTTTTGTTTTTATTTTTGTTTTGTTTTATTTTATTTTATTTTTTTTTTTTTTTTTTTTTTTTTTTTAAGAAAAATATATATATATAATGTATATAATGTTATATATAAAAACAATTATATAATATTAAAATAAAATATAAATATAATATTATAATAGATAAATATGTTATATAAATATGTTATATAAAATAAAATAAAGTAAAATAGTTAGTATTTAATATTGTTAATTTTTATGAAATTTATAAAGACTTATTTTTAAAAGTAAATAAGCAAAGCAAACAGAATAAGTGTTGTCATATTATTTTAAAGTTATGTTTAATATATATAATAATAAAGAATTGTTAGTCAATGTAATAATAAATTAAACAAAATAAATAATATATATATGACATAAACAAACATAAACAATGAAAAGAAAAATAAAAAATAAACAAACAAAAAAATTTATAAATTTAAATTAAAGAAAAAATTTCGTAAATAATATAAAATGAATTTATTTAATTTAATTATTCCATTATAATTATAATTATTATTTTTTGTTATATTCATATTAAATTATTTATAAAATATTTTCTTCCTAAAAAAGAAGAGTTATTATTGTAAGAAATTACTTATAAAATTAATTATAAATAATTTCTTAACTACAAATTAACATTAATTATTACTAATTAACATTAATTTGAGAAAATAAAATTAAATATAATTAAATAAATATAAAATAATATAAATAAATAATTATACTTAACTTAAATATATGATAGAGTTTATTATAGAAAGTTTGTAATAAACAATAACACAAAAGGAATAAAAGACACAAATATTTATAAAATATGTTTTATTAAAAGGGTTTTGTTTTATTAATTAATTATTTTATTTGAATTATTATTTATTATAAAAATTCTAAAATAATAACTCTTGATTTCTCGAAGAGAACTCAAGAGAATCAAATATATATAAATTAATAATTAAATATTATTGGTTAAAATAAATACAATAATTTAATGTATTAAATTAATGCATTAAATAAGAAAGATAGATAAATTTTATAATAAATTTATCTAAGTTTCTTACACAAATCTTAAAAAATATTTAACTTGTATTAGTTGTTAGTAACTAAGTCACTGATTTGAATTTCTCGAGTTCAAATCTGAATAATTTCTTTTTATAAAAAATTTATTTTAAAAGTTCTTATCATATCACAAATTTATCTTAAAAGTTCTTATCTTATCAAAAAAAAATTTTTTTTTATCAAAAATTTTATCAAATTATCTTAATTGGTTTAAAATTACATCATAAAAAAATTCCTTTTGAAAATTTTTTGTATAAATACGAGTGAATTTTTTTTCAAAAGAATTTTTAAAAAATTGTGTTTTTTATTAATTATTTAATAAATAATTTAATTACAAATTTTTAATTAATAAATGATAAATAAATAATAATAAAAAAAAAAATTTTTAACTTTTAACAAATAATAAATTTTTTTTTAAAAAAAAAACTATTTACTTATTATTCATTTTATTTATACAAACCAAGTGGTGTTAATTATTTTGGGTTCTAACCCAATTCACATTACAATAGGATATGATGAAGTTAACCATAACCATACAGATTATAAAATATACGATACTATTTCAAATAGTTTCAAATAGAGTTGTATTATCAAGAGCTGTTTTTTTTTTTTTTTGAAGATGAACCAGCAAATATTGGTTCTCCATCATCACCACCTACAATGGACAATTTTACTATTGATAATGAACTAGAGCCAAAAGAAGCGGAACTTCTCATGGAAATATATACGAATAGTGATAATATTAAAATGGATGAGCTACCAAATAATAATTAAATTAATAGTAATTAATAATAACAACACTCAAAGCAATTTAATTACAGATTATTATAATAACATTAATGGAATTTATAATTATCCAAATAATTTAATTATTCAAAAATTTATTGGATCCATATCTATTGGTAATATACCATATATACATCATGGTTATATAAATTCTTATTTTGATCCCCATTTAAATTACCGATTACAACATTATTGTAATTTAAAGTATAATAATTGTAAAAGAAACACAAAAATAGATTACAATAAACAATACGATAAAATTTTATTTTATTAAAATTTTTTATTAAAAATATTTTGTCTTAATATTTAATAATCATTAATAGTTAATAATTATTACATCGAAAAAAAAAAACGTGAAAAGTATCTTCTATTTATACTTTTCCTAAATACATTAATAATATATTATTTTATTTAAATTACATATATTTTAATATAAAACTATCCTAATGAATTTTATTTAATAATAAATTTATAAACTATAGCTAAATTTAGAAAAATATAATTAATTAAACTAAATACTATATAATTTAATTTAAGTACATTTATTATCTATTTATTATTTTAATATTACAAGTAAAATCTTTATTTATTTTCGATTTAAAAACAATGTTAAAGGAGTCATGATTAAATTGTGAAAATTAATTTTCACAAAATAAATTATTAATTTATTTTGTTCTAAACTTTATTCAATTAATTTAAATCATTGTAAAATAATAATTTTTCCAGAATTAGTTTTTTACGAAAATTGTTACATTAAAAATTTGTCTTGTGGCTTAAAGAATATAATTAAAAAATTTAGTTCATATGATTTGTTTATTTTATTTATTATTATAAATCAAAGAATAATTTACTTTTTGAATTACACAAGAAAAATTTTTAATTTAAAATGTGATTGGAATAATCACATCTTTATAATCTCCTTCCTTAAATCGAGCTCCTACGAGATCAAAGTTTTCTCGAAGGTATATCTATCTTAAATGGTTGATACTTATGCCTGACATAATATTCCGGCTCAATGGATTCCTCAGCATTAGTTTGCTGTTTTCCTTTTCTGCATCTTTTCTGATATTCTTTGTGATTAATTTTGAGAAAACAAACAAAAAAAAAAAAAAAAAAAAAAAAAAAAAAAAAAAAAAAAAAAAAAAAAAAAAAAAAAAACTATTTATCTTGAACGAATTAGAAAGAAGATTTGATCGATTATCCTTAGAAGAGATAATGGATCAAGAAAACGATTTGAATTTCAGAGTGGTTAACAAACTTCCATTATTTAACGGAAGAAAAACAAGAACTTGAAGGCTTCCTGACTAGTGTTGAATTAGTCATGGAATCAAAGCCGAACCAATTTCAAGACGAAGAAAGCAAAGTACGATTTCTTATGTCTTACATGCTTGGAAAACCTTTAGAATGGGTCTCTTGTTTACGTAGAAATAATAGTCGTTACTTAACTCGTACGATGATTTCGTGAAAGAATTAAAATCAAATTTCGGTGATTATACCAGTGAGTCTATATTCTCAAATAGTAAGCTGTGTAATATTTATCAGAAGAAAAATGGGCACGTATCTGAATATATTGCAGAATTTCAAAGGATCCCCTATCTTTACACCCAAAATCTGAACATATAGATTTAAAATTCCATAGAATAAAAGAATTAATTAATGATAAACAATAAATTAAACAATAAATCTTTAATATATTAGATCTGAAAGCAATATTTCTGACGGATTTACTAAATATTTAAATACAACATTAATGAATAAATTCAGAAATAATATTCTCTACAATTTTAATGGTGATAACCTTTAGGTGGAATGTTAGAAGTAAAGTTCAAGATAATAAATATTATATATAAAGTTTATTATGATCTATTATATAATATTTTATGTATTAAATTTCATGTATTTTAGTGGCATATGATAAAAACCTAGTATAACTCTACAAGTATACATATGTGCTACTATATTATATTTTATGTATATTATTATATAATATAAAATTATATAATAATAATAAAAAAATTAGTTTTAATAAAAATAATAAAAAAGTAAATAAATAAAATATTATAATTTCAACATTAATATGGAAACTAAAAAAAAAAGTTCAAATTTTAATAATGTAGTTGAAAATTTTAATTAATAATAAGGTTCAAGTTAATAAAAATTTAAATGAAAATGTTTTGAACAATAATAATAACAATAAAGAAAAAACAATATACAGATACTATATCAGACAGTAAATTGGAACATATAGAGTATGAATCAAAAAATTGATTTCAATTTAAATAACAATTCAAAAGAATATAATGAAAATATACTTAAGATAAAGTGAACTTTACTTCCTCTCCAAATGTAAACAAAACACGTTTTAATTTAAATCCAAAGGGTAAGAGGAAGGAATTATTTACAAAAATGTAAATGATCCACAAAATATATTAAAACTTGAAAAGATAATGGATAATAATAATTTTAAGTTAAATAAATTCAAAAATTTTAATTTTAATTACAATCTAAACAAAAATAATAAAAGACCTTTAGAAGATAATTCCACATTACTTTATACTTAGAATTTCTCAGTAGAAAGACAAAATAAATTCAAAAAATATTAATTTTAATAAACTTGTTACTTTTATTAATTCAGTCACTCCATTATTTTTCACTGATGCCATTCAACACTACTATATTGAATGAGAAAAAGTAATATTAGAGGAAGTCAATAATTTATATGACAACGATATTTTAACTTTTATTAAGTTCCTTTCATCAAACAAAACAATTGTCTTCACAAAATGGGTCTTCAGTACTAAAAAGAATGTAAACAATAAAATAACTATAAGAAAGGCTAGACTCGTGGTTTCAACCAGGGGAGGGGTATCGATTATGATCTAACTTACTCTCCTACCCTCAATATTGATTGCCTGATCCATTAACAAAATTTATAAATGTCATATTTATAACTAAATTTACAAACAATATTTTTCTTAAGAAAAACCAGTTTGAGGAGGAAATGCTAACTAATATATGATTTACAATAAAATAAATTTAATATAATATATTTTTTATTTATTAAATATAAAATGTATGAATTAATTATTCTTTATTAAATGTTTTTTTATCTTGACTCTTAAATGAAATTTTAATAAAATAATCATAAAAAAAAAAAAAAAAAAAAAAAAAAAAAAAAAAAAACTCACAAGAGTCTACCAATAAAAATAAAAATTAAAAAAAAAAAAAAAAAAAAAAATTCATTAATATTAATTTAAAAATATATAATCATGAATAATAAACAAAAAAAACATATTAATCGATTTTTAAAATTTCCAAAATATATATATATATATAGATAGATAGATAGATAGACAACTCTCAAAGGGACAACTTTGAATGGGATACTTAACAGCGCCTTTAATTAATAAAAGTATAAAATAAATATTTCCTAATAACGAATAAAATAATCAGATGAAAAGATAAAAAATAAATAATTTAAATTAAAATTTTAAATAATAAAAAAATAGTTTAAATAATAAAATAATTATAATTAATATAATATACCATATATAATCATTAATATAAATGGATATTCCACAAAAATTATAATTTTTTAAATTATTTAAAAATTTTTAAAATAGTATAAAATAGTATAAATAAAAATATAATTTAAAAACTATTAATTTTATGTACAACAATGAATCAAGATGAAATTTATTTAGATATTACAAATAAAATACTAGAAAATGCCAAAATTAAAATAATAAAAGAAGTTTATAATAATGTATTAAATGCGCTTTGTAAAACAATAGAAGATAATAATATTAAAATTGAGAAGAAAAAAAAATTTACTTTAAAATATCTTAATGAAACAATTGAATTATCTTTTAATAAAGCAAAGGAACAAAACAATGAATTATTGAATGATAATTTAATAGCTAAAGTTATTCAATCAAATGTTAAGAAAACTTCAAATAGTAATGTAGGAAAATTATTTTATATTAAAAAAGAAACAAAGAATTCATCATCAGTTCCCAATTTAAAAGAAGAAAATAAAGAAAATCATTTAAATTTAATTATTCCAAGTGTTGTTTATTTCTGTAAAAACATTCCAAATGCTATCGAAATTCCAAAAAATTTATTAAAAGCAAATCTTAATTTTTTACAAAAAAATGAAAACAAATATCATTATTTTACAGTTAAATTAAATCACAATGATAAGATTTATTTCGTTACTTATGCAGAACTTAATAAATTTACTAAACGTGAAATCATTGCAATCTATTTAAATAATAAGCCAATTTGTAAAGATAATTTTCCTTATGAATTAAAAGAAAAATATGATTTTTTTTAAAATGTTTAACGTATATAAAATTTATATATATTAGAAATATTATTAATAATCATTAAACCATATCATTATTATCTAATAATATATTGACATTAAAAATGAAAATGAAAATGAAAATCGATTATATATATAAATCAAAATTTTATTATTATAATTATTATTAAAATAATTATTATTATACATATATATATAATAATAATAATTTTTTTTTTTATCTTTTTTTTTTTTTTTGTTTTTCATTGAATTATAATAAATACAATTATAATAAATGTTGATCCATAATAAATAAAAGTAAATGAATATTTAATTTTGTAATAATATGTTTTTTTTTTTTTTAGGCTAATAATTTTTTGTTATACAGTCGTTGATTATTATTATTATTACTATTATTTTATTAACTTGTTTATTTGTTTTGTGTATAATGTTATAAGATATAAGTAATATTTAAATATAATTCTTTTAAAGTTTGTTCGCTTGTTTGTTTGTTTTATATAAAATAGTATATAATATATATGTTATGTTTAAATGTAAATTTTATTATTAGTTCATGTTTGTTTATATATTATATAATAATATGAATTTATATATATATATATATGAATTTTATATATATAAGTGATATAAATTTTATATATATGACTATAATGATATTATAAAAATTTTAAAATGTTTGTAAACTAGAATGTGTTTTTATATTTAATGATATGTAGTTATTATTCGATTATAATGATTATAATGAATTATGTATAAATATAATTTTTACAATGATAAAAATTGTATTCATATGTATAAGTTTATATATATTATATAATAATATAGTTCTTATTTTATTATATAAATACGCTATAAAATTTAAATATAAAGAGATATAAATTTTAAATATGAATGTTATATATTTATATATAAAAAAAGCATATATATTTACATATATGAATTGTTTTTCTTCTATATATCTATATATATTAATATCTTTTTTTTTTTTTTTTAATTTTCCTTTTATATATATATGTATTTACCTCCCTTTTATAATTTTCTTTTTCATATATATTTGTTTATACTTTTTTTTTTATTTTTCTATATTATTAATATGATTTTTATATGAAAAACGATTTTTATATAACAACTCATATAAAAATTTAACATAAAATAAAAATTATCCACTATTTACATATTTTCAGAGGTTAATCTTTCCAATTAGACTATATGATAATAAAATATATAAAAAAATTTTCTTATATAAAATTAAGTTATTAATTATTGTTTTAATTAAAGAAAAAAAAATAAAAATTAATAAAATCTTTCATTAACGGAAAAATGGAATAATCAGTGGTTAACAAAAGTTTAATAATTATTATATATAAAAATTAACATAATAACTATTTCTAGTTTTTTTATTTTTTAAATAAAAAAAAAAAAATTTAAAATACTATAAAAATTATACAATACATACAGAATTCTTTATTATACTAATGGACATTTGATTAATTTTTAAAAATTATATGATAAATTACTACTTAATATTTTAAATTTATAATGAAATAGAATTTAGTATTATAAAAAAAGTCATAAATTCAATATGGTAAATTACCAAAATAATAGATTAATATAAATATTAACATAAATATAATAATTAATATATAATAATAAATATAAAATATAATAATACAAAAATAATAATAAAAATATATCTTTTATAATTAAAATAATAATTAAAATAAAATATTATATTTATATTACTAAATATTCCATATTAACTTATTTTTATAAATAAAGTCTATAAATATATATTTTATTACCAAAATAATAGATTAATATAAATATTAACATAAATATAATAATAATATATAATAATAAATATAAAATATAAAAATACAAATACAAATAATAATAAAAATATATCTTTTATAATTAAAATAATAATTAAAATAAAATATTATATTTATATTACTAAATATTCCATATTAACTTATTTTTATAAATAAAGTCTATAAATATATATTTTATATTTTAATTCATTAATTCAATTACATAATTATAAATATTAAATTAATATTTATATAATTTTACTAACAGAATATAGCACTAAAAATATTCTTTTTTTCTTAATATAATATAAAATTTTAGTATATTATATAAAAAATAATAATAATTATTGAATAACTAGAAATAATATTAAAACAATAACCAAAAAAAAAAAAAAAAAAAAAAAATATAAAAATTCATTAATCTGTTTATATTGTAATATAAAAAATTTTAGTATATAAAAATAAAAAATATTATAAAACTTATTAATAAAGCAACTAGAAATAATGGTAATGAAGATTAGGGAACTATTATGGAAATTTGTGATTTAGTTAATACCAAGTTTGCTCAATATCGTATTATAAATTTAAATTAATATTAAATTTATAAACTAATAATTTACAAATATTATAATTTTTTTTTTTTTTTTTTTTTTTTTTTTTTTTTTTGATGAATGTTTTTTTTTTTTTTTTTATTTAAATTTTTAAATGATTTATTTTATTTTATATTAATCCTTTTTTTTTTTATATAAATAGTTATAAAATATATGTTTTATTATTTATATTTATATTTATTATATTTTTTTAAAAAAATCGTTTTAAAATATGTGTTTTATTATTTATATTTATATTTGTATATGATACGATATAATTAATATTTATTAATAAATATATGTTTATAATAGAACTATTTAGTTAAATAAATAATGTATGAATAATATTTTTATTTTTTATTTAATAAAAACTATATAAGTTTTTTTTAATTTTTTTTTTTTTTTTTTTTTTTTAATTGCATTCTAAAAATCGTATTTAGACAATTACATATATAATTTAAAAATTTTAATATTATAATAGGTTGAAAATAATAATATTAATAATATAATAACAAAAATAAATAAAAATATTTAATAACAATATTATATATATATATTAATAAATACTGTTATTATCTCTATTAAAAACATTTTTATTATACTATTTTTTCATTATATATATTAAATATATATTTTCAAACCATTATTTTTTTTTTAAAAAAAAAATAAAAAATATATATATATATATATATGTTACTTTTATATTATTTTCATATTATTTACATAAATTAATTAATATTTTAATTGGTTTATGATTTATGTAAATTATTTTGTTCTGTTCTTGTTTTTTTTTTTTTTTTTTTTTTTTTTATTTATTTTGTTTTTTGTTTCTTGTATTTTTCTTTTTTAATGTGTTTTTTTTTTTTTTCTTTTTTCTTTTTTCTTTTTTCCTTTTTTTCTTTTTATTTTGAATTAAGATTACAACTAATTGTACTAATACCATCAATACTGGGTTCGATTTCAAAATTATATAAATAGGCATTATCCTCTGTGATTAATAATTCACCATTTTCAGTTAAATTAGTAAGATTAGTTAATCCTAAACCAAAACTACCTAAACCAAGTTTACCTGAAAAGGAACGATTACGTAAATAATTTATGGAATGAGAATGCGATCTTGCTCTATCACGCGTAGCTTTGTGTTTATCATCTGAGATTGATAGTGGAGATTGAGTACATTGCGTAACAACTGCATCTTGAATAGGAATAGCATTTTCTAATTTAATATCTCCACTTTGATCTAATATATTGATATTATTTGGAGAGTATGAAGAAAGAATAGAAATTTCACTATCTAAACCATCATGAGTAATATCATCATCAACACTAACAACTAAATCATCTTCCTTCATTTGTACTTGAATTTTTTGAAATTCTTTATCAATTTGCTTAGAAATTTCTTCCTTATTAAATAATTCTGAATGAGTAGTATCTGCAGTATCATGATTAGTATTATTATTATCATTTTGAATTAATGCATTATTACGGTCACGATTTTCTTTCGAAGTATCATTATAATCATCTAATTGGAAAGAAAGAGAACTGGAACAAATTTTATTTTCCTTTTTATTTTTTGTAGTTAAGATAGTATCATCAGTTATTATAGCTTGATTTTCATTTGTATGAATATCTTCCTTTGATTCTCTTTTACTTTTACTTTTATCTTTACTTTTATTTATTTTTGTAGGTGGTAATTCTATATAATTAAATATACCTATAAATTTTTCATTTTTATTCAAATAATGGCTTGAAACTTTATTATCTGAAGTAGTGGAAATATTAATTGGACAATTCAAAGTGTATGCTTTTCTTGGATTATAAGATGGATCAAAATGATTTGAAATTTCTTCTTTTGTTGAAAAAGCTGGTACAGGTTTTGGATGAGGCGGAGTAATAACAGAGGAGGTATCATTTATTAATAAATTAGTAGGATCTGTCAAAACGACTTCATCCTCTACCTTAATTTCTTTATTAGTAATAAAAGAACTAGGATTAGTATTCATCAAAAAATTTGTATTGATAACAGGTTTTATTAACTGCTCATGATTTGATGGTCTCTGAACATCAATAGAGCTTGTTAAAATAGATGATACATTTGGTATATCTTCATTATTTATTAAGCTATTAGTATTTTCATTAGATTCACAAATAGATCTAATATTATTTATATTAATATTAATACTATTATTATGTTCATTTTCATTATTATTATTATTATTATTATTATTATTCATATTTGTATTAGTATTAATAGTTTTATTATTATTTTCATTATTACTTTCATTATTACATTCATTATTTCTTTCATTATTACTTTCATGAATATCTTTTTTATTGTTTTCTTTATTATTATTATCATTATTATTATCAAATGAATTAAGAATAGAAACATTCTTTAAATAATTAAAATTATGAGAAGAGAGTAATGAAACATTATCATTATCAGGAGATGAACTTAATTGATTTGTTGTGATAGGTATAGTAGTTTCTGATGAATTATCATTATTATTATTAGTACTAGTATTAGAAGCTGAAGTAGTGGTTTCATTGATTATAGACTGTTTAGCAGTTTGACTTTTACTTAAAATTTTAATAGTTTTAATAGCAGCAGATGGATTTGTAATTTGATGTGTTATAACACGATTATCATCCTTAATTTCTAAAGGAACTTTTTTCGATACAACTTCTTTAACTTCACTAACCTTATCTAATGGAATTGTAGTTATAGGGGAAGCTAAAACATTAAATACATTAGTATTTTTACAAAACTTAATGTCATCAATACTTTGTTGATCGACTACATTAAATATATTTTTCTTTTTATTAGATCTAATTGAGTTATCAAGAGATAGGGAGGTTTCCAAATCAGGGGATGAGAATGCAGCATAAGCTGGTGTAGACTTTGATTTTTTATTTGAAAGGGAAGTAGATGATTTAGGGATAGATTTAATAATAGTACTATTTAATTTAGGTGAAATATGACGTATATCATTTCTACATTTACAACAAGATGATGATCCAATATTAGATGAAAGATAACGTAAATCATTTTTACAATTATTACAAAGTTTACTATTTCTTCTTAAATGAGTAATACTATGAGTACTATAAGTACTATGATTGCTGTGGGTGCTATGAGTACTATGAGTACTATGAGTACTTTCTATACTAGATCTTCTTTCATAATGGAGAGGGTGATAAATACTATCAGAGACAGATTGTTCATTATCACTATCCTTCTTTTTAAGTGAAAAAGAATGAATAGAATTTATAGAGTGCTTAGATAAAAGGGATGGTGAAGAAACAAGAACATCTGGAGATGAAGAAACGAGATGTGGAGAAGAATTATTTGAGTGATGAGAATGGGTAGAATGGGTAGAATGTACAGAATGAATTGAAAAAGGAGAAGTTGATAATTTTTTAGTATCAATTAAATCTTCAGTGAGATTACCATCAATCACTTCCTTTATTATTTCATTTTCGATTACCTTACGATTTTTTGTATTGGTACAAAGAGTAACAATAGGAATACCATTTGTTATAACTTCAATATTATTTTGTGATTCAACTAGATCTCCATTAACTAATTTTTTCTCTTTAATTGAGCTTGGTCTATTATTCATACCTCTATTTTCATTATTATTGGTATCATCATTTTCTTTAACTTGAAGGGTAGAATTACGATCAATATTATTATTTTCTTCTTCAAAATTCTTATCGTTATATTGTTCTTGTTGATCTTCATTTTCACGTATAACATCCAAAAGACCATCTACTGGTTGAGATTGATCTTCAATTTCATTATATGGATTTGATATATTAAGTTTTGGTGGATCATTATATAAATCACGACCAAAATCATAGAGTTGCTCTTTTGAAGGAGAGAGGGTTAATGTATTATCGAACTGCATAGCTAATAAACTTGAGGAAGGTATTACAACTGAAGTATCTACCATTTGACTATGGTGATGTTGAAATTCTGCATTATTGCTAAAGCGACAAATTGGAATTGATTGAATATCATTTGATGGAAGAAGAGAAGTTGAGTTTGTGATTTTATGATTATCTAATATTGGGTTAAGAGGAGCTCTAGAACAATAATTGAGATTTAAAGGAGAATTTAAATCATTAATGCTATCATCTGAACTATCAGAATCATAGCTATTCAAACTATCAGTACTACTACTACGTAAAATCTTATTATGACGTCGACTACTGTGAAGTAATATTTGATTAGAATCATTACGTAAAGTAGGTGGATAATTATAATTATCTTCCTCAGTTTCAAGTTCTTTTGGAAGTGGAGAATCAATAAATTTTATTTCTTTATCATATTTAATATTATTTATATTTTCTTTATCATTTTTAGTTTCATTATTGGAAAATTTCTTTCTATTGTCATTAATATTACTATTATTATTTGTTTTTATTGGAAAAAGATTTCGCGAAAAAGTATTTATTATATTCCAGAGTGTAGATGTATTACTTTTTATATCTTCTTTGGAGGACCCCTCAATACCGAAATCTATATCTTCCTCTTCCATACTTGAATTGCTATTTATATAGCTGGATTCAATTGAATCCATATCAGCATCTGTATGCATATTAAATATATATTCTTTTGAATATAACCGTTTAGATAATTAATTATTTAATTTAAAATGTACAATTTATTTATCGAATAGCGATAGTGATAAAATATATAACATATTATTATAATAGAGTTTATAATTAGTATATTAAATTTAATTTAAAAATATTATATTTATTATAATAATAATTTCAATTAATTTGAAATTAATTTGAAAATTTTATTTTTTTATTTTTTTTAATATTTTTTGAATTATTGCCATAATTTTTAATTTGTTTCTCAATTTTTCTTTATTTAATAAATTTTTTGATATAAAGTATTTAATTTACTTATTTAGTGTATTACTGAATTTAATGTTTTTATTAATATCAATCTGTAATTAAATATAATTATTAAGTCATATGCCATCCTCTATAGTAATTTATTAATTTTTTTTTTTAAAAAATAAAAAATAATAAAAATTTATTTTGCAAAAATATATAATGAAAGTACTAAATATTTTTATACTACTTTTACATATCCGATACTTTTAACTCAAAATTAGTAGTCTTTATCGGAATATTATAGGTATAAAGAAAGAGGGAAAAAAAAAAAAAAAAAAAAAAAAAAAAAAAAAAAAAAAAAACTTCCAAAACCTTATTTAAAGTTTTATAATAATTTAAAGTTATATTAAGATCACTAATAATTATTTGTATTAATTTCAATTAAGAATATAATGTAAAAAAATATATTTTTAACTTGAAATTCTTTAAGAATAATAATTTATATATATATATATTTATCTAAAAAAAAAAAAAAAAAAAAAAAAAAAAAAAAAAAAAAAAAAAAAAAAAAAAAAAATTGTTTATTATCTTAAGTTTGTTATTGTAATTTATTTTTCATTTCAATTTCAATAAATGTTGATATTTTAAAATAATCTTTGAAATTTTAATATTATTTATTTCTAAATCAATCAAAATAATTACCTAAAAATAAAAAATTTAAATATATTCATTAAATTTTATAAAAATACACAATAATTTGTACTGTTGTATATAATAAAAGTTTAATTTCTATTTTATTTATCATAATTACTATAGTTGTTTTTAATATTAAAACTGCATTTTTGTTAATTCACTTTTTTTATAAACTTATTCCAAATTTCGATATTATTTAAAAATAATACTAATAATACTGATATAAATATAAATTAATATGATTTAATATATTACCTTTTATAATAAATATATATATATATTTTTTTTGGAATTTATGATATAATTTAAATAATGTATTTATATACTTATTTTAATATTTTTATTTTGTTATCTGTATTTATTACTTTTATTTATTGAAATCATTAAAATTATTTTTTTATTTTATTTTCTCATTCTGAAAAATTTTGTTGAAATAAAACATATTTATATAAATAAAAACTTATATTTTAAAAAAAAATCACCAAAACAATAAATAAGAAATGTAATTTTTAATTTATGTAAAAATTTTTTTTATAAAAAAAATTTAATATAAATATTAATATATTAAAATATAATGTATTATATATTTATATATATTATAATTGAAAATCAATATAATATTAAAAAAAAAAAGCTCTACACAAATATTCAATAATAAAAAAGATTTAAATAAATGGAATAAATATATCTTAATATAATATATAATTTATTATTATATTTTAATATATAAAAATATTATATTTATATAAAAACAATATAATTATAGAATTGGCCACAATTTCATTATAAAAATCAATGAAAATAAATTAAAAAAAAAAAACTCCTAAATAATAAAATAAATAAATAAATAATAAAAGAAGAATTAAATAAATAATAAATACATAAATATAATAAAAAAATTTTTTTTTGTTTATGATATATATCATTTCTAATTAGACTACCATATATACTAATAGTTAAAAACGAAGGATTTATAAAGATTATTAAAATGTATATCATTCATATCGTAAATATACAAATAATATATATATCAATAAATTGCAATTAGATTATTATAATAGAGTAATATTTTGCATAAAATATAAATTTCATTTAATAAGCTCAATTTTTATATAATTTAGATGATTAAAGTACTGATATTTTATTATTATGAATTTTTTTATTCTGGTTAATTATTCTATTAATTACCATAATTATTATTTATCACCAAAAATCAAGTAAAATTTTAAAAATTCTAATATTAATTTATTAAAATTAATATTAAAAATAACAATAAATTATTCTTACAAAAAAGTTTTCTAGGTTTGTTTATTATCCTTTCAATTATTATTATTATTTATTATTATTTATTATTATTATTTATTATTTATTATTTATTATTTATTATTTATTATTTATTATTTATTATTTATTATTTATTATTTATTATTTATTATTTATTATTTATTATTTATTATTTATTATTTATTATTTATTATTCAAAATTTAATCTTTAAGAAAGCATAAACACATTAGAAAGCTTCATATATATTTAATATATTTATGTATATTATACAATATGAATTATACAATGAAAAATATATTAATTATAGAATAATTTAAATTAAATACTGAATTTATAATATATTATAAATGTATTATATAATATATTTATTTATATTACTTATATAAATAAATAAAATGTTTTATATAAAAAATATAAATAATGCCTCAAAAAATTTTGAAGTACATCATTTAATATATTTTTAATATATTTATTTTCCTCAATTTTATATTATTATATTCGAAAAAAAAAAAAAAATTTACTCTCAAAAAGTTAATATAAAAGTAAATTGATTAACTATATTATGGATATACAAAATCATCTAAAAATTAAATGCTCATACTAATAAGTAAAATTAAATATAAAAATTATTTTCCATTCATATTAAAAAAATAAATGCTATAAAAAAATAAAATATTAAATAAAATTTTAGATATTTTGATAAAATGAAATACTTTGAAACTGGTATCTTTTAAATGCCAGCAAAAACATTACAAAAATAAATTTACGGTATTTTAAAACTAATAATATTTAATTAATAAGAAAATATAGTTAATTATTATAACAATCTAACTATTTTCATCCTAATTTATTTTTTTTTATTATTTATATAAAGCTATTGAAAGGATTTAATCCATATAATTAAATGTTTTTTGCTATAATATTCTTATTTTTTAAAGACTTTTAATGAATCACCAACCCTTATTTTTAAAAATAAAATACATAAAATTAAAATAATTTATAAAATATTTATATATAAATTAATGAATAAATATAACAGTAACGAAAAAAAATTCTTTTTTAATCTTATTTTTATAAAGCATCTCTTATTATAATCAAATGAATATTTAAAAAAAATGCTAGTAACTAGTATTATTAATTTTTTTTCGCATTACTTATTTTCATATTACTTTGATAATTTGAAATTATTATATGATTACTATTATATTTAGTATTATATTTATTATTATATTTATTATTAATTAATTAATTAATTAATTATTAATTAAAATTTTATTAAACAATAATTTAATATTGAAAGTACGGAAATATAATATTAATTATCAATATTATTATTTAATTAAATAATACAATTTTAAAAATATTAAAAATATAAAAATTAAAGAATTAACAATCATTAATATTTAATATTAAAAAATGAAAGAATTATTAAATCCCTTAAAAATATATAATTTATATAATTTATATTATGTATTGTGAATGGGCTGATATTCATTACTTCTCATATTAAAAAATATATTTATATTTTTTTTTAAAAAAGAAAATATTTATATTTATATTTATATTTATATTTATATTTATATTTATATTTGTATTTATACAAAAATATGGTATGTATTACCACAATTGATTTAATAATAAAATAATTTATGAAATGCAATAAATTCAGTAATCTAATTTAATATATTTTTAATTAATAGAAGGTATAATAAAAGAATTACATTTACATATGTATTTCACATTTATGTACTTAACTTATTTTTTTATAATATTACATATCATATATAAAATGCATATACTGTTTATTTCATTACTTTATTAAAAATTTTCATTACAAACAAAAATTATTTTTGACCTTTTTATAATATATTACATACATTTGCAATTGAATAAATAAACATTGAATTTATATAGAATATTTTCACAAAGATAATTAGTAATAATTAGTACAGTTTAAATATAAAAATAAATTTTTATTTTTATATGAATATCATAAATAATTAATATAAATATGATTTGTAATGTTTTAATAAATAAAAGTTTAAATAAATATAAAGTTTTTTAAAAAAAAAAAGTTAATAATATAATAATTTATAAATTGAATAATTATAAAATTATATTTAATTATAATAATCTAAGGTAAAAATATTAATTATAATAATTTAAAAATAATTATAAAACTAAAGAGCATAAAATATAAAATTTTATTTAAAAAAAAAAAATGCATTTTAAATACAACCCAACAACAAACATGAGCTATAATTTTTAAAAACAAATAATAAAATAAAATAAATTTAAATTAAAATTAATTTAACATATATTAAATATATTTAAATGAATAAAATCAATATAATAAAATAACAGTTAATATATTTCAATAAAAATTTTTTTTTACTTTTATACTAAATTTTAACAAAATTTGATTTGATTATAGTAAATGTAACATTCATAATTTTTCTAGTTTAAAACTTAAAATAGGTTATTTACTTAATATTGGTAATATTTTTTTTACAACAAATAATCAGTCAATATATTGTTAATTTCTTTTAAAGAATTAATAAACATTTAATTTCCATCTAACAATATTATGTAACAGACAAACTTACTAATTATTTGAAAAATTCACACAACCACTACTGTATTATTAAAACTAATAATTATTATTCTTTAATTATTGTCTCTTTTATTTATTTATTTATTTATTTATTTATTTATTTATCTATTTATTTATTTATTTATCTATTTATTTATTTATTTATTTATTTATTTATTTATTTATTTATTTATTTATTTATTTATTTATCGTCATCTTTATCAATATTTCATTAAAATGCTATATTATTCAATTTTACTATTTATAAACATATTAAAAAATAATTTAATTAATTTGATGATTAGTAAAAATAAACATAAATTATCCCTTTAATTAGCAAAAAAAAATTTAAAATTAGGGATTTCTAGGCATTCCATTACATTATGAAAAAGGAAATATCTAATATGTAATATATACGTATTCAAAATTTTCTAATGTACATTGTATTTTAGTGTTGATTCAATAAATAAAAATATAAAATGTTTAGAAATTAATTAAAAAAATATATTTATTAAAAAAATATGTATAATAATAGTCTTAACAGTATCATTTTTACTTGAAGAAAAAAATAATAGTAAAATTCATGAAATATAAAATTAAAAAACTAAAAACTAAAATTGTTTATTATTTATTATTAATTATTAATTATTTATTATTTATTACTTATTACTTATTAATAAATACTTTTATTTTTTATTTTTTATATTCTTATTGTTTTATTGTTTTATTATTTATAATTTATTATTTATTATTTATTATTTATTATTATTATTTATTTATTTAATATTTATTATTTATTATTTATTATTTATTATTCAATTATTTATTATTAATCATTTATTATTTATTATTTATTATTTATTATTTATTATTTATTATTTATTATTTATTATTTATTATGTATAATTTATTATTTATTATTTATTATTTATTATTTATTATTTATTATTTATTATTTATTATTTATTATTTATTATTTATTATTTATTATTTATTATTTATTATTTATTATTAATTATTAATTATTTATTATTAATTATTTATTTTATTATTTATTATTTATTATTTATTTATTATTTATTATTTATTATTTATTTATTATTTAAATTTTTTTTTTGTATTTAACTAATGTAAACTTTAATTAATAAATAAATTAATTTTGTGAAACTTTAAATTATATATTTTGAATAAAGTAAATATAAAAATATGATTAGCCAGTCTTATTTAAAATATTTGTTTTAACCTAATTTTTATTCATATTAAATGAATATTTATATTTATATATTTATCTTATTTAATAAAAAAAGTAATATATCTAATTCAATTTAATAAATTAAATCATAAGATTATAATATTTTAAATGGGTGAATATAATTTATATTTATTTTTTAATTAAATAATATATCATTTAAAATATATTCAAATATATTGCTTTATTTTGCAAAAAAAAAAAATTAAGATTATTCTTTACAAATTTAATATCTTTAATAGTAATAAATAAATAAAATACAAAATATATAATATTATAAATAGTAAATATTTTTTAATTTAAAGGAAAAACATTTAAATAAAAAAAAAAAGGTTTTTCTATTTTGATTTAATTACAGGTGGAAAAAAAAAATTACAAAAAAAAATTTATTAGTTTATATTCATTTATAAGAACTAATAAAAATTATATTTAAAAGAATATAAAGTGATTAATATCATACTATTAGTAACCTTATATCAATTTAATTATAATATTACTAATAATCAACCATTTTTATTTTTAAACTCTTTTTTTGAAAATATTTTTAACTATATATATATATTTATATAATTACATATCGTTATTACCTATTTTAATGGAATTCTTCATAAATTAGCTATATCTATCATTTATATAATAATTTAATATTATAAAGCTGTTCATCTTTACTATCAAATAAATCTTATTAAAGTGTAAATATTTATTATTGTTGTTGTTGTTAAGCTTTATCAAACGACAATCATTAAGTATTTAAAGAATTCTCTGTCCTAATAATTCAAATTACATACAATTTGTACAAAAAAAATTTTTTTGTTATAAAATACAAAAATAAAAAATTTTATAAACTAATTATTATTTTTATTATTAAGTAGCTACACCATTATTAGTCACTAAGTTTATTTAAAAAACTTTAAAATAGCAACAAAAAAAAATATCAAAACAATTTTAAAATTATTATTTAAAATAGAAACAAAAAAAAAATATCAAAACAATTTTAAAATTATTATTAAAAATAATAATGATAATGATAAATTCTTAAAAGTTAACATATCAACTAAAACTATATATATATAATTAGATTAAATATACAAAATTTAGTAAATAAAATTTAATCATATTTATCTTCATTATTATATATTTACGATTGATAAAAATGATATTATAAATTTATTATTTTTTTTTTTATTTTTTTATTTTGTTTTGTTTCTTTGCAATATTTTAATTATATTATGGTGATTTTAATTTATGTAATAGATATGTTTATAATATAACTATAATTTTTTTCAAAAAAAAAAAAGTTTCATTTTATTATAATTTAAGCACTTTTTATTCTTTTTTTTTTTTTAGAAAAAAATTTTCATTTTTATCTTATAAAATTTCTAAAATGCAAAACAGAAATTTATATATTATATAAAATATATTTAAATATATAAAGTTTCTTTTATTGTATATATATATTTATATATCTATACTTTTATGATTATTTTAATTATTTTTTAATGAATATAAACTTTAAATATAAAAATAATAATTAGATTTTATTATTTTTACATAATCTAATGATATTTATACATATAAAATACATTTAATGGATCATACATATTTCAATAAATACATTTTTTAATATTATTTATTATTATTATTACTATTTATTATTATTATTTATTATTTATTTATTATTTATTTATTATTATTATTATTTATTATTTATTATTTATTTATTATTATTAATTTTATTATTATTATTATTATTATTTATTATTACTTCATTAAAAGAATTACTATTATTATAAATGAGGCTTATAGAAAATAAATAAAACAAGATTAAATTATATATATTATTTATTTGTAATATACTATTTATTATATAAAATTATAATAAAAGTTGTAATAAAATAAAAGTATTAATTGAAATGATAATAAGATTACAAACTAAGAATACTAATTTTCTATCATAAGCTTTGAAAAAAAAAAAAATACATTTATAATTAACATTCAAAATATTTAAATCCTTCAAAATATTTCCATTATTATCTACATTATTTTCATAATTATAATCAGCAAAATAATATAAACATTTGGAGCGTGGCTTATAAATTAAATCTTAATCCATAAATTTAATACCCCACATTTTTAATTGATAAATGTAAATAAATAAACAAATAAAACTAGAAATAGATATAAAATTTTTTTTTCTTCTGTTTTTTTTTTAAATTTTAAGAATCAAAAAAAAATTTTCATGAACACTTTATTTATTTATAATTGTTACTTCAAAAAAAAAATAAAAATAAAATAAAATAAAAATAAAAAATAAATAAATAAATAACTTAACAAAATTAATAATATAAAATTAAATAAGTAAATAATAAATTATAAAAAATTAAATATATATTTTACTTTTAACCATTAAAAAATGGAAAAAAATCCAAAAAGTGAAAAAAGTGAAACAAATAATATTTTATTATTATTTATTAAAATATATCTATAAAATTATATATTTTTAAATATTTTTTTTTTTTTTTTTTTAATTTTTGGAAAAAAATCTAAAAGGTGAAACAAATAATATTTTATTATTATTTATTAAAATATATCTATAAAATTATATATTTTTAAATATTATTTTTTTTTTTTTTTTTAATTTTTGGAAAAAAATCTAAAAGGTGAAACAAATAATATTTTATTATTATTTATTAAAATATATCTATAAAATTATATATTTTTAAATATTATTTTTTTTTTTTTTTTTAATTTTTGGAAAAAAATCTAAAAGGTGAAACAAATAATATTTTATTATTATTTATTAAAATATATCTATAAAATTAAATATTTTTAAATATTATTTTTTTTTTAGTTTTTTAAAAAAAAATATTAAAATATATCTTTAAAATTAAATATTTCTAAATATTACTTTTTTATTATTTTAACAAAAAATATTAATATTTATTTTTAAAATATTTATTTAATATAATTTAAACCACAAGTATATGGTAAAATTAAATAAACCATATTTAATATACAGCCACCTTCCGAAATGCAACACTCTTAGATTATACATATTTAAAATGTTGCTATATTGAATTATTTTCATATAATTTTGATAATTTTCATTGTAAGTAAAATCAGAATCAAAATTTTTAATAGGTAAATTTTTTTTAAACAATCTTCTGGACACTTCTGTTCTTTTTTTTTTTTTTCTTTTTGGGTAATCTCATACAAACTTTCTAATAATTTATTTAATTTACAGTTTGTTATATTCATTTTATCTAAAAATATATTTCAATTAAATGCTGTTCTGTTATGATAGATTTTTAATTTTCAATAATCAGGTAAGTATTATTCACATTTGAAATATTATTATTGTTTACATTTCTTATCTCATATCTAAATTCTTATAGTTGCTATTATTATATCTATTACACTCATAAATTTCAATAAAAAAATACTTATTCAAATCATAAATAATATTGTTCTCTTTATGAAAAATGTTTGTGTTTTCTGTTTTATTTGGTATGTTCTTGTATTTAAAAAATTTTTTTTCTAATGTTATTATCACAATAGTTCTCATCATAATTTGATTGTTTGATATCGATTATTGTTTTAAATTCCAAAAATTGTTTGTTATATTTATTACCATCTAAAGTAGTATCTATTTCACGTAAGTTTATTTCCTGAATATTATTTTAAGTTTCAATGAAGTTTATACTTTTTACTTAAATTTTATTACTTTCATTATCATAATAAATAGTTCAATATTATTAATTTCATCTACTGGGATATTTAATTTTCTAGATTGTTCAACCATGTGTTTTGTATTATTGTGAGGATTTTTTTTTTTTTTTTGGATTAAAGGGACAGGGACAGTTATAAACTAAATGTTCGTTACTATCACACAAATAACACCATTTTTTCCTATTATCATATTTTTTTTATTATCATTTCTCATAAATGTCCTTATTTTTATCCTTATTTTTCCTTTTAGAGACATAAGATATTTCTATATATTATTCCTTTTTTTTTTTTTTTTTTTTTTTTTTTTCCTGGAATAAAAATTCAGCTGTTTCTAATTTATCTGTTAATATTTTCTAATATTTTATTAACATCATCTAAAATACTGTATTTTATCTCCAAGAAATTTATTTATTTTTTTAGTAGCTCTTTGAATAGATAGTTTAATTTTTCCCCGTTATTAAGCTTACTATTTATTTTTTTTTTTTAACTTTTGTGTGACGTCTAAAAATTCTTCCACTTATTCTAATGTTCCTATATATCGCTTTTAGGCCTACATGTTTTCTAACCTTATGAAAAGCTTTGGTACTTTTGATTTTTTCTTCATGAAATTTATTCTTCAGTGCTTCTAATATTAAATATACGATAATTCTTTTCTTCCTTTTTTTGCTTCTAATAAAGGATTTATGTATAAATATATTTAATTTTTATTTATGTATATATGTATTCAAGTGTCGTTAATTCAAGAATATTTTAATTATATTAAATTATTAAATTATTAAATATATTAATACTTTTTTTTTTTTTTTTTTTTTTTTAAAAAAAAAGTAATTATTATAAAATTATTATATTGTTTTTTTTATACTTAATTTTTTTTTCACTTTTTTTCTTTCAAAATAAGATTTGATGATTAAGTTATAGGTTAGTTATAATTAAAAGGTTATGATATATAGATGCAAATGGAATCTAGTGGGGTGTGGGGCATTTCGCCAAATTGAAAATTATTAAATAAATAAATAAATATTATTAATATCGCATAAAAACAATTTTAAAAAAAATATATTTTGAATTAATATTTATTTATTTATTCATTTTATTTATATCAATACTCTACTTGTCGAAATGCAACCTGAAGAAAAGCAACTTGGGGAAATGCAACATTTTAATACTACGCCACTTGGCGAAATGCAACCTGGCGAAATGCAACTCTCCCTTCGCAATCGTTCATTTCGCAATGTGGCTTGCTTTTTTAATAATTAAATATAAAAATATCCAAAAATTGAAAAAAAGTGAACCAAAACAAAAAACAAATTATAAATAGAAAATATAAATAATTTATATTTTTAAAATTAAATATTATTAAATATTATTTTTTTATTATTTTAAAAGTATTAGTGTATTTTTATTATTTTTACAAAAAAAATATTAAAATATATCTTCAAAATTAAATAAATAAATATATATATATTATTTAAAAACTATATTTAAAATTAAGTATTATTTTATTTTTATTATTTTTACAAAAAATAAAAAAAAATATTAAAATATATCTTCAAAATTAAATATATTTTATAATATAATAAATATTTATTTAATATAATTTAAGCCACACTTATGTAAACTGTTTATTAAAGCACGCCGCGCTTATTGAAACTCCTCTAATTTCCTTTTCATATTCATTATAAGATAAGGATCATTCTTCTTGTAATGTTAATATTAATTTATAAAAAGTAGGCTTTTCTGAAAATAAATTCTTTAATTAATTCTTATAAAATTCTGAAGCATTATTTGTTATATGTTTTATATTATTATAATAATTCCAATATTTGATTTTATAGTTTTTCAAATATATATATATATATATTTTTTTTTTTTTCCAAAGTAATCTTTAAATTCCAAAAATTAGTCATAATTATGTTAGTGGCATTCACTTTTAATTTTATCATAAATATCATTTATATATTTAGGGTTTATAAAAGCAAAATTCGAAATATTCTTATAATATATATACAAATCGTTATTATTTTCCCTTTCATTAAAACATAATTTATTTTTATTTTTTTTTTCTTGATGCACTTCTATAGTGAAAAGTACAATATTTAATATTTATATTAGGAAAAACTTTTTTTTTTTTTTTTTTTTTTGCAGCATTAGATATTCCTATTTCAAAATCATAATGAAAATTTTTTCATGAATATAAAATATAAAATATTATAATATTTACTTGAATTTTTTTTTTTTTTTTTTTTTTTTTTTATTTCATTTAATAATATTTCATAAGTTGTTTGCTCTTTATTTTTTTATTATAGAAAAAAAAAAAAAAAATAGTGTAAGCAAAATAATTCAATTATTTAATATAAGTTATTGTAATTAAAATTTAATAATTAAATTTTGGTACTACCGAGAATGATCCATTTTCAAATATATTAGATATATTTCGAATATAATTAAGCTTGAAATGGAGATTGAAAAATTATTATAGTCGAATATTTGAATATATTACGAAGTTTTCATCTCTTTTTTGATTTATAATATTCAGATTCATCTGGAATTTCATCAAAAGTTTTTATATTGGGAGATAGTTGCACATTTATATTTCTTTATATTTGGGATTTAATTGTATTGTATTCAGGACATATAAATCTCATCTCTTGAGAAAATTTTTTTAAATGTACGTTTTCATTTTATATCATAAGGGGCTGAACTTTTTTTCTAATTTCTTCTATAAATTTATGATTTGCTATTAATATAGATATATCAAATTATTTTTCAAGATAATCATGTAAACTTTCATATTTTAGGATCACCTTTTTATCATTTAAAATAATAAAGATTTACATTTATTTGATGTTTAATATTCAGCACATCTATAAAGTTTTGAATTATCCTTTTTTGTCTTTGAAAAATTATATTTTTATTTTTTAATTTATAATAATTTGTTCTTTTCCTCTATTTGTTTGACTTATTTTATCTTCATTTTTTGGACTTTTTCACTTTTTTTAATGGTTAAAAATGAAATAGGTTTATTTTTTATTTATTTTTTTTTTTTTTTCATAATTTATTATTTATTTATTTAATTTAATTTTTTATTATTCATTTTATTTTATTTCTTTTTTTTTTTTATTTCTTTTTTTTTTAATGTTAGCAATTATAAATAAAGTGTTTGTAAGAAATTTTTTTTTTTTTAAAATTAACACAAAAAAAAAAAAAAAAAAAAAAAAAAAAAAAATAAACACATTTATATTTATTTCAAGTTTTATTTATTTATTTAAAATTATTCAAAAGTATTTAAAAAGAATTTAAAATGTGGTGTGTTAAATTACTAATTTATTTTCTTATCTATAAGCCACAGTTCTATATAATATTTATTATATATATATTTTTTTATTTATTTATTATTTTTTTTTTTTTATATTTACTTTTATTTTTTAATTTTCGAACAGTATATAGATTTTTTATTTTATTAGTTTAAGTATGAATATATTTTTTATTTTTTTCATTACTATTTTATTTTATTTTATTTTATTTTTTTTTATTTTATTTTTTTATTATTTTTTTTTTTTTTCTATTAATTATAAAAAAACAATGATTAATGAACTAATGAATTTATTATAATTTTAATTGGTATTATTTTATATGTATATATGTAGATATATATTTAGATTTTTTTTTTTTTTTTTTTTTTTTTGATTATAATAGTTTGAAATAAAAAAAGTCTTAATTTTTATTATTATTTAATTATTATTTTTTAATATGATTTTTTAATTATTATTATTATTATTTTTTTTAAACTATATTTTTTTATTATAATTATAAATTTATTTTATTATAATTTATTTATTTTAATTTATTATTATTTTTTTTATGAATGATCTTATTAAAAAAAAAAAAAAAAAGTAATTGAATGAAATGAGAAGATGAGAAGGAAGAGGATTAAATAAATGATTAATATAAATATTAAAATATATTAAATGCTCTTTATTAGTAAAACTTATTATTATTATTATTTTTTTTAATAATGTCTTCATATAAGTTATATTTATAAAACTTAGTTTAATTTAAATATTTAATTTTTTTTTTTTTTTTAATATTAAATAATTTCAATGTAATATATTTTTTTTATTTAATTTTTTTTTTTAATCTTAGAATTAGTTTCTTAATTGTTCTTCAATGGCTTTACGAAGATCTTCAGAAAAAGTATTCATTAAAAGTTTATATTGTTTCTTTAGTCGAATATATTGTTCCTTGGTCGGTAAAATTAAATCATCCATAGATGTGAAATTTTCATAGAAACGTGTGGATTTCGGTGTGGGACAAGAAAGTGGTATGGGTAGAATGATATGACGGTGACGACTCTTACGTTTCTTGAATTTTTGTATCTCAGGATTATTGAAAATTCGTTGTATTAATTCTTCTCGATTATACATTTTCGAAATTTCTTGATCACTTAAATCATGAAGTGTGGCTTCTTCCGCTAGTGTTAATGCTCCTGATTTAACTTTAGACGAGGAGGAAGATGAAGATTTTAATTTTGATTTTCCTTTATTATTATTATTATTATTATTATTATTATTATTATTATTATTATTAGTATTATTATTATTATTATTATTATTATTATTATTTTTAGTAGTAGTTGTAGTTAATATGGAGATGGTATTTGCATTTTTGTCATTAGAATTCATATTAGTTTTGTTATTTTGGGTATCATTAGTAGTTGTTGTAGTAATATTGGTGGTGTTATTAGAGACATTTAAGGAAGAGACAGAACCCGATAATTCATAATTTTCTCTTTGTAGTTCTTCTTGACTGAAAGAGGTGACAGAGGAGGAAATACCATCCTCTGAATTTAGGGTATTTAAACTAGTTTTAGAATCATTAGATGTGGTATCTATTGAATCTGAAAAAGTTCTTTTCATTTGATAAAATCTTGTAGAATTCGTATCACTCGTATCAGACTCTTGATCTTTAAGAGAGGTCGCCAATGGAGATCCTTTTTTTCCATTTCCTTTATTATTGCTATTACTATTAATTTTTAGGTAAGATGAAGAGTTACCAGAATTCTTATCTTTTTCTTTAAAAATTCCTTCATAATGATAAATTTCATCTCGATAACGCATTAAAAGTTCAATAATTTCGATAAGCTTCGGTGTTCTCACATTAATTTCTTTATTTTTATGACGATCATTGGAAGAGGTATCAAAGGTATTATTGTTATGTCTAGATTTTAAACTATCAGGACTTTTAATTCTAAGTCCATGATCGATTGTTTTGTTAATACCATTAGTATTAATATGAATATCAGATTTTTTAGATTTTGATGTTGTAACCGAAGAAGTATTTAGGGTTGATATAGTAGCTGCCGTTAGAGGTGTTGCTGTGGTGGATATAGAGGGTCCTGAATTTCCTTTGTATGTTTTATTATTATTAGAAGTACTAGTACTTCTATTACTATTATTATTATTATTATTATTATTATTATTATTATTATTATTATTATTATTATTATTATTATTATTGTTATTGTTATTTGTATTATTATTACTATTGGCATTATTACTAGTGATAGTAGTAATAGTATTATTAGTATGAGTATTGGTATTAGAAATAATATTAGTAGTAGTGGTAATATTTCCATTGATATTATTATTATTATTATTATAATTATTTGTATTAGTATTGGTATTATTACTATTACTATTGGTTTTTGTGTTATTGGTACCATAGAATCGAGTACTTCCTGTTTTTATCCAATACCGTAAATCTCCTTCACACATAACATAGAAATAACGACGACGCCATTCACGTAGGGCATTACAAATTCTAAGAAGGAACCATAAAGAAAAGTTTGGAGATTTAATGAAAAGTCGATAGAATTCAATTAGTGTTCGTTTACATTTTAATGGGAAAATAGGAGCTGTTTCATTAATAATCTTTAGGAAGGCTTCAATATTGAAATTTTCAAGTTGAGGTGAAAATCGTAAATCTGAAAATTTCATAAGACGTACATTGTAGATTACTTCCTTATCAAAATAATAATCTAAAGGTTGTAAAAATTTTTCTGAAAGTTCTACAAAATGACGTCTGAACATATTATTAATGATATCTAAGGAGTAACCCATTAAGGCGGCTTCCGTGATCTTTTTTATAACATTTTTATCCTTATAGAAATAAGGTTTATGCTTTGTAATAATTTTTTCAACACATTCAATATTTGTTTTACCTGTTGAGGTAGATTGTGATGAATGAGGCATAGATGATTTAGTATCAACATTCTTTGTTATATTACCTGAAGAAGCTGCTGGGGTTAATGAGGTTACCTCTTGTAAAGTTGATGAAGAAGAAATAGTAGTATTTGTATTGGAATTTGCAGAAGAAATCATACTTTCATTAGCTTTCGGTGTTGCGACTAAGGCTTCACTACTTTTTTTAAGTGAGGCAAAGAAAGAACTATACTTTGAAGTAGTATTAGGAGATAATTTAACTTCTTCAGAGGATCTATTGATATTATCATCATTACCATGTGATTGCTTTGTTGGATTTTTTGCTGATGTGGCATTTGTAGTAGTGGAAGAGGATGTACCACCTAGTAGAGATTGCCAATTAAATCCTGAGAAACTATTACTGATTCTATTACTGGTAGATGCTGTAGAATTATTAGTATTATTACTGGAAGAGGTGGATGATTTAGCTGTAGAATTCGAATTCGAATTAGTATTAGAATTAGAATTAGCAGGGAGATTATTTTTATTAGCTTGGAATGAATTTGAATGAATGGCATCAATATTTGGATCAAGACTAGAGCTAGATGAAGAAGCTAAATTATTTATACTGGAGGAAGAACCAAGATTTGATATAGGGAAAAGGCTTGCAATATTTTTAAGAGAAGTAGATGTAGACATTTCTGTTTTGGAGGTAGGTAAAAGTGAGGTCCAAAGAGAAGAAACAATACTTTGATTTTCTCTCTTAATTGGTTTACCTGCACCCACAGGTTGTTGAGCTGTTTTATCATTATTTATCATGGAATTATTACAAGGTTTTCGTTGAACATAAACAATATTAGGCCAATGACCGAGAGCTTTACTAAATACTGGATTTGTTGTACCAATGATAATATTAGGAAGAGCGGGTTCCTTTTTTACAATATTTTTAAAATCAGAATCTTGAATGGTAAAGTATGGACGAAAATCACCACCAAAAGGTACAGGTTTAATTAATTCCATAAAGGCATAAATAGTTTCACTACAACTTCTTGGGGTATCACCTAATACTAAAATTGGTTCACCTAATATCATCATTTCCCAAATTTGCCAAGCATCTCCTATAGATTGACGGAAAATTTCATAAATTCTTCCAGGGCAAACAGGCATTTCTTGATGTATAGTTACTTTCGTTGATTTATCTTGTGAACTAGTATATATATACGTGTTGTGTGTGTGTATGTGTATATGTTTGTGTATATACATTTTTATATAATTTATAAAAATAAAATAGTTTGATAATATTTGATAAATACATGTATTTGTATTGTGAAAATAAATTAAAAAATATATATTTATTAATAAATATATATAATAATAAGATCATTAATATATATATATAATATCATTAGTAAACAAATATAATAATAAAACTATTAGAAAGCATGTATAATAATAAAATTATTAATTTTATATATTAAATCAAATTTTTTTATTTTTTTATTTTTATTTTATTTTATACTATTTTATTTTATTTTATTTATTTTTCTTTTTAATTACTATTAAAACTTACTTCATATGCTGTGAATTTGCATTTGTATTAAAAAATAGAGGGTAATGATTAGCAGGAGCAAACATAATAGGATAAACACTTTTAAAGAAAGGGAAAGATAGAATAATATTTGAGGGTGTTTGTTTTACAGAGTTAGATCGAATAAAGAAATAGCGTTCATTTAAAATACTTGGGGGATTAGGCCATTTATTAATAAATGCAACTGCCATTTTAAATATTCTTTGACGTTTATGAATTAAAACTTCATCTTCTACGGTTTTGCCAATTTTTAGGGAACTAAAATAGAGAAAACCAATTTTTTCTACAATTTTCATAAATAGTCCTTTAAAAGGATGAGGCGAAAGAAGAACAAAGGATTTTTGAAAATAACCTCTTTTATTGGTTGGATCCTTTTGTTGTCTGAAAAAAACATAACCATAGGTATAACCATCCATATCAATTTTAATATTATTTTGATATTTATCCGTATCATTTGATTGTTTATTAATACTTTGATGTTCCTTTTTCTTTAAGGCTACTGGTGAAATATGTCGTTGTTGATAATATAATTTTTCTATACTTGGACCGGATTTCATTCTGAAACAAAAGATAGAATTTCCTTTATGTGATGTAGAATTGGAATCTGGAAATGCTGAGAAACTAACATTTTTCTTTTCGTCATCTGTAAATTCAGTAGGAGGATAAACATATTCTAATGCTTGACCTATTTCTAAATCAAAATTCAATACACAAAAACAAAGTACCCAACGATGAAATCCATCTAATTCTTTATCTGTTAATATATCATCTTTTTTAATAGTCAATTTTTCTTGTTTTTCATTTTCTATTGATTTTTTCATTACGTTATCTTTATTATCATTATTTATATTATTAATATTAAAAATTAATATGATTATGATTATGATTTTAATTATTTAAATAAAATAAATATGATAAATAAATTTAAATATAAATATAATATATATTATTTGTTTCTATTATTCTTACCATGCTTATTATTTGAATCTGATGAAATTTTATTTGATTCCGAATTATTCTCGTATGATAAAGGTGATGTTGTAAAATCTGCTGATGGTGAAGTTATTTTATCATTAATTTGATTTAATGATATACTTGAAGAATTTAAAGAGGATTCTAGAGATTGAGGAGAATGGGGAGATTCCGGTGAAAATGTGGATGAATCATTGTCTGATATACTGTTTATATTATCTACACTACCTATAGTATCAATTTTATGATTAATTAATGATTTTGTTAATTCATTATAAAGAAGTGATGAATATGAACCTGTAATTCCTTTTAATTCTTTTTGAATCAAATTATTTTTTTTTAATAATAATGATGGATATTTATTATCATTACTAATATTTTCATTTAATATATTATTATTATTATTTATATTAATTTTATTTTTATTATTTAATTTAATATCATTATTATTATCTTTATGATTATAATTTTGACTTTTATTATTATCACTGATAGTATTCCTTTGAATATTTAATTTATTATTATTTTTGGAAATATTTTCATTTTTATTTTTAGGATCTTCTTTTTCAAAATAAGTATCACTTTCATTAATTTGTTTTTCACAAGAAGATGTACTTGAATTATCCAAGGAAAACATAGTTTTTGGATGATTTTTTGGAGACAAATGATTATGGTTATTATTATTAATAGGATTTACATATTCAGCTTCATAACTGGATAAAGAATTTATTTCATCATTTATACTAAAACTATAATCATTATCAACACTACTTTCATTTGTATCACTTATAATATTAATATTTCCAGTAGAAAAATTTTTTTCCATTTGAATTTTTACATAATCCACATTTAAATTTTCAGGTTGTAATATATTATTATTATTATTATTATTATTATTATTATTATTATTATTTGAATTATTTTTATTGGAAGAGTCCATTTATTTTATTTTATTTTTTTTTTTTTTTAAAAAAAAAAGAAATTAAAAAACAAAATTATTAAAATAATTATTTATAATTATTATGTATATATGAATTTATAAATAAAAGAATATGTATTATATATATAAATGTATTTTTTTTTATACTTTCTTATAATATATAAATTAATTAATAAAATTTTCTATTATGAATAACATATTATTTATGAACCCTTTAAATAAATATTGTTTATAATTTATAATTATATAAACTTCTATTTTTTTTTTATTTTTTTTTATTTTTATTTTTTTTTTTTAAAAATAAATAATAATAAAAATTATAGAGAATAATTTTATATTCTTATTAAATTTATATTCTTATCAAAAAAATCTAGTAAAGTGTTTATTTTCTGATTATAATTAAATTTAAAAAATATATTAATATATTAAAAAAGAAAATGTATATTTATTTATTTTTTTTCTTAATATATGTTTTTACTAAATATAAATAAATCCTTTGTCGTTATTGAAAACTTTAAATAAATATATCTTATATTATTATTGAAAACTACACAATAAATAAATATTATACTGTTATCGAAAACTTCACAATAAACAAATATTTTGTTGTTATTGAAAACTTAGTAAGTTATAAAGTTCTCTTTTACTATAATAATAAATTATTATTATTTTTAAATTTGTATTCTTTATTTATACTTTCATTTTTAATTGAAGATATAAATATTTTATATTATATTTTCAATTATTATAAAATTAATTATCATAAATTATTCTTATTTCTGTAAATATAATGGAATGAATAAGATTAATTTTGAATTTTGCTATTTCCACTTTCTTATATAAGATATTCTGTTTAATTATTTTAAATATTTTTCATTCCTTCTTTTTTTCTTTTTCTTTTTTTCCTTTTTTTTATCTTTTATTCACTTTTTCTTTTATAATATTTATTATTATTTTCTAGAATTATTTTATTAGTTTATTATACACTTTGATAAAATTTAAAAACTTTTTAAATTATTTTTAAAATTTATACACTCAAATGAATAAAAATAAAATTCGTTTTAAAGTCATATATCAAATAAAAAATAATAATAATAATAAACAATTTTAAGTTAAAATATATTATATTGTATAATATTTTATATTATTTAAAATAGAGGGTATATATTATTATATTTATAATTCATTTATTGTTATTTATAATTATAGTTTATTTAATAAACAAAACAAAGTAATTTAAATAATAATATTCAAATATTTTAAACTATTTATTATCCATACAATATAAAAAAATGATATATTAAATTTTATTAATAAAAGCTTTCATATAATTATGAGCTTAATTTATTAATATTTTTTCCAAATATATATAATTTTTATATATACCAATTTATATTATTAAATATATTTATATTATTAAATATTGTATATAATAATTACATATTTAATATTTAATATTTAACATATAAATAATAAAATAAAATAATATAATATAATATTATAATATAATAATATATATTTAATTATAAAAGTATAAATATAATTATATATCATTTTATAATATATTTATACTATGTGTTTCATTAATTATATATTTATAATATAATAATAAATTTATTATTTATTATTTATTCATTTAATTATTAAATTGTTATTTAATTAATTATCTATTATTTATTATTTATAATATTTATTTAATTTATCTAATGATTTATTACCTTATATATTAATTTATAATTGATGTTGTATCATTTTAAATAGTATTAAACATACTTTTTTTTTCTTTACTAAAAGTTAAATAGAAATATTCATATAAACCTAAAAAAAAAATTAAATTTAGATACTTAATATTTATAAAAATACATTTGATAATAATAAGATATTACTATTTAAAAATTTTATTATTAACTTTTTATATTTTGATTATTTAATAAAAGTAAAAAGTATGATTAGACTTTAAATGTGGAAAGTTCATATTTTCAGTTCTATTAAATATTTAAATATTCATATTTATTAGACTATTTTTTATCAATAAATTAAACTATATTTATAATATTAGAATAATATATTGTATACATATATTACAATACATTACCGAAATTTTTTCAAAATAAAAATAATAATTTTAATAATAAACTATTAAATCTTCTTTTAAACCAACCAAATTTTACAAACAAAATAAAAGATAAAAAAAAAAGTCTTTTATAGTAAAGAATGTATGAAATGACCGTTAAGTGAGTAAAGAGCCATTATACCAAAAAAAAAATGGGGGATATCGTGCATTTTACAACGTGGTGTATTTTCTTTTGTGGCTTGTTTTAATAATTAAAAAATAATAAATATTCTTTTTTATATATAATATATATTAATATTCAATTGTAAAAATAATTTTTTATAAAAATATAATTTTTTATAATTCTTTTTTAATAGAATATATTATTATTTCTATTGAAATAGTTATATAATAATATTTAATTGTAAAAATATATTATTAGTTCTTTTGAAATAATTATTTAATAATATTTAATTGTAAATATATATTATTTCTTTTAAGATAATATTATATATTTAAACTTTTATTTATATAAAAATATTAAAAATTTTAAACAATTATTTTAGTTAATTAAAAAATCCAATTCACTCATTTTTTTATTAAGAATTATTTTAACTATTAATTAAATTTTATAATTAGTAATATTAATATTTAAATCTCTCAAATACTTTAACCATAATTCAGAATATTATTCTTCTTTAAAGTTGAAAAATTAAAATTAAATTTTAATAATCAAATTAATATGTGTATTTAAAGTAAAAAATATGTATATTATATAAATATATTTATTTTTATTTTTTTTTAATTACATATTTAAATATATTTATTGCAATTTTTCTTTATTATTCAATAATATATTTAAATATGTTTATTACATTTTTTTTATTTATTTAATTGCATATCTAATTATATAATTATATATTTATTAATAATTGCATAGAATAACTTAAAAATGCATGGCTTTATTTTAAAAGGCTTATAAGCCACATTACAAAATACACTACATTCAAAAATGAATTAATTGAAAGGGTTAGTATTTAAAATGCTATTCTTTAAAAAATTTAAGGAATTTAGTGTATTTCGTAATATGATTTATAAACCTTTTAAAATAAAGCCATGCATTTTTAAGTTATTCTGTACAATTATAAATAAATATATAATTATTATTTCTTTTGAAATAATAATATATTTTTACGATTAAATATTATTAAATAATTATTTCAAAAGAAATAATAGTATATTCTATTAAAAAAGAATTATAAAAAATTAGTTTTTTATAAAAATTATTTTACAATTGAATATTGATAAATTATATATAAAAAAAAATTTATTTTATTAACAAGCCACATTTGAAATGCACTATCTCCATTTAAAGATACTGTTAAATGTTAATTAGTTTTAGTTTATTATTATATAATAAAAGAAGATAATTAGATATAATAAAATACATAATATCTATATATTTATATGTGACTTGTTATTTTTAGTAATTTATTTTATTAAATACACAAGGGGAGTGTGCATTTCGAAAATTTTTATTACAAAAATTTGTATTTTGTTGTATGGCTTAAATATTTTTAATTTTAAGCCACTTAATTTTATTAAAAATTTAATGAATAATAATTAATTAATTAAATAAATAAAATTACAATTCTCAAAAATTTTCAAACACGTAATCTTACGTGGGGCGTATATCTAATTGTATCATAATTTTGTAGCTTTTTTCTACAATTTTTAAAAAGCCATATATTCACAATATGGCATGAATAATAAATGTGGTGATATTTTATGACGAAAATTTATAAGCCACCAAGAATTTGGCGAAATTCAACTGGACGAAATTCAACTTTTGGCGAAATACAACACTTCAATAAATAATAATTAGGTTAGGTATTTCTATTTAACATTGAAAAATAAAATAAAAAATAAATAAACATTTTATTTTTTAATGCTTAAAAAATAAAATAAAAATAAGAAATAAGAAAACTTTTTTTTTAAACATTGAAAAATAAAATAAAAATAAATAAACTTTTCATTTTTTAATGCTTAAAAAATAAAATAAAAATAAATTAACATTATATTTTTTAATGCTTAAAAAAAAAAAAAAAAAATAAGAAATAAGAAAACTTCTTTTTTAAACATTAAAAAATAAAAAAAATAAAATAAAATAAAAAATAAAAAATAAAAATAGAAATAAATAAATAAAATAGTAAATAAAGAAATAATAAATAATTAATAATTAAATAATTATTTAAATAATTATATAATTAATTAAAAAAAGGTTTATTATTTTAAATATTAAAAAAAAAAAGTTTCAAAGCATTTAAAAATATATTTATTAAAATATTTTATTGAAAAATTTTAATTATTAATGGAAGACAATATAGAAATTGAAATAAGTGAAACAAATCGAGGAAATGAACAAATTATTATTAATAAAAAACACAAATTTAATTTTTCATTTCAAAGGAAAGATAAATCAAAAATTTATAAATGCACTGAATATAAGACTTTAAATAAATGTAAATCTTTAATTATTTTAAATGATAAAAAGGAGGTTTTAAAATATGAAAGTTTACATAACCATCTCGAAAAAGAAATTGATGTGTCTATATTGGTAGCAAAGCATAAAATTAAGGAAGAAATTAAGAAAAATTCAATTTCTATGGATATAAAACTTAAACATATATTTAATGCCGTTTCTCAAGAAATGGGACTTATATGTCCAGAATATAGTACAATTAGACCCCAAATAATAAGAAATATAAATAAACAATTTCCTCCAAACATAAAAAGTTTTGATGATATTCCCATTGAATCAGAATATTATAAAAGGAAAAGAAATGAAAATTTTATGATATTTAAAAATACTGATCTAATAATCTTTCAATCACTATTCCAAGCATATTTATTTTCGAATTATCATAAAAATATTTGCGGACGGTACATTTTATGCAGCACCGAAATTTAGTTATCAGTTATTTATAACAAGAACTTATGTTGGGGAATTTAATATGTTTTACACTACTTCCATTTCTATATTAAAAAGTAAAAAACAATCTACATATGAAACATTATTTAAAGAAATAAAAAAAAATGCAATTAAATTTAGGAGTAATACATTAATTACTACAATTAATTTTCATTGTGATTTTGAACAAGGTATATCTAATGCCGCAAAAAAAATTTTTCCCAATATAAATATTAAATATTGTGTTTGGCATTACAAAAGATCATTAGAAAAACAAAAAAATATATTATGTTATCATGAAGTGAAGAATAATAATGATGTATATATTTATTATAAAGCTATTTCGAACTTACCGTTTATAAACCCTAACTATATATTTGATATTTATATTATAATAAAAAGAATTTGTCAGAAAAAAAAGTATAATAGTTTTCTGCAATTTTTAGAATATTTTAATAAAAATTATTTACTTAAGTATAATGTTAATAATTGGAATTATTATGAAAATATAGAGCATTTAATAAACAATGCATCAGAATCTTATAATAGCTACTTAAATAATATATTTCCAAATAAACCTTTATTTTATAAATTAATATATATATTAAAAGAAGAAGAAAACTTATCTTATAATGTTTATCAAAGGAGAAATAAAAGAAATTGGAAAAAAAAGCAAAAAATATTTAGTGCAACTGATGAAATTAAAATTTTAATTGAAAATTACAAAAGTAAGGAAGTAAATTTATTTTATAATGGATGCAACAGAAATGAATTAATTAAATTATGGAAAGAATGTTTAATTGATTTAAACGATATAAATCTTAATTTAAAATAAATAATCTTATTTAGTTATTTTTATTAAGTAATTTATAACTAAAACCGATTTATTTGATACTAGTTAAAATTTTATTAATATCAATATCAATATTATATAATTATAAATTTTATTAATATCAATATCAATATTATATTATTATAAAATTTATTCTACTATTTATTTTATTTTATTTTATTTTATTTTATTTTATTTTATTTTATTCAATCTGTACTTTATATTCATATTCTACTATTTATTTTATTTTATTTTTATTCAATCTGTACTTTATATTCATATTCTATTATTTATTTTATTTTATTTTATTTTATTCAATCTGTACTTTCTTATTTAATATTCTACTTTTTATTTTATTATATTTTATTTTATATTATTTTATATTATTTTATTTTATTTTATTTTATTTTATTTTATTCAATCTGTACTTATATTTATGTTTCTATTATTTATTTTATTTTATTTTATTTCATTTTATTTTATTTTATTCAATCTGTATTTTCTGTTGATAATATAAACAAGGTATTAATGTATTAATAATAATTAATAATATTTAAAATAAAATAAAAAAAATATAATTATTTTATATATGTAGTAATTATATATATATATATTTTTATTTAATTTTCTAAAAAAAATTTTTTTAGTCATAATAAACGTTTGTCTTAATTATTTTTATTATTATTTAAAAATTTATTTATTCATTTATAATTTATTTATTTATTTATTACATTATAATACGCCATGTTTTCTTAAATGCACTACAACAAAATACAAATTTATGTAATAAAAATTTTCGAAATGACACACCCCCTACTTTAATAAAATGACACCCCCAATACACAATTGCGCATTTCTGAATGTGGCTTAAAATTTTTAATTAATTGCCACAATATATAATTTTTTTTAATCAATAAATAAATAATTAAATAAATAATTAAATAAATAATTAAATAAATAATTAAATAAATAATTAAATAATAAATAATTAAATAAATAATAAAATCATTTTTGAAATAAGTCTTTAAATATTTTATTATAAAATATTTTAAATAAATAATAAATAATAAATAATAACAAATAATAAATATAATAAATAATAAGTAATAAATAAATAAACAATAAATGAATAAATAAATATTTTATTTTTCTAATTAAAAAAATTGAATAATTAACATTAATTTTATCTTCAAAATAAATATAAATATTTCAAATATTAAGTCGTAAAAATAAATTTTTCATATATACGTCATATTACTATTGTATTAATAAAATTATATATTATTTATTATTAATAATGAATAATTTAATATAAGTAATAAATTACTAAATAACTAAATATATGATTATAATTTTTTTTTAAATATTAAAAATAAAACCATTTTATTAAATTCTATAATAAATTTTAAATATTAAAAATAATAAAAAAGTAAATTATTATTAACAGAAAATATAAAATTAATTTACAATTGAAAAGAAAGATAATTCAAAGGTATATAGATGCAATGAGTATAGAACATCGAATAAATGTAAATCTTTCATTATTTTAAATGATAAGATGGAGTTTTTAGAATATGAAAGTCAACATAATCATCTTGAAAAAGAATACGAAGCATCTAAATCAATAGTAAAGCGTAAAATCAAAGAAACAATAAGAAAAAGTCCTTTTTCTTTGGATATTAGACCAAAAAGTATATTTAGTAAAATTTCTCAGGACATGGGATTAATATGTCCTGAATTTAACACCATTAGAACCCAAATAATAAGAAGTCAAAATAAGCAATTACCTCCTGACATAACAACTTTTGAAGAAATTCCGGAGGAATCAGTATATTATAAAACAGAAAACAGTGATAATTTTATGATATTCAAAAATCCTAATTTAATAATTTTTCAATCCCCATTCCAAGAAAAGCTATTCACACAATATAATGAAGATATATTTGCAGATGGTATAATTTATATTGCGCCAAAATCTAGTTATCAAGTGCTCATTACTAGAATATATGTTGAAAAAATAAATAGTTTTTACACTACTTCCATTTCAATATTGAAAAATAAAAAACAATCCACTTATGACACATTATTTAAAGAAATAAAAAAAATGCAAGTAAATTTAGTAACAGTATTGTTATTTCTCCAATTAATTTTCATTGTGACTTTAAAAAAGGCATATCAAATATAAAAAAAAAAATTTCCTTATATAAATATTAAATATTGTGTTTGGCACTTTAAAAGATCATTAGAAATTCAAAAAAAAAAACAGATTTTGTTCTAATGAAATTAATAATAATAATAATTTATATAATTATTATAGAGCTATTTCGAATTTTTCATTTATTAATCCTATTTATATACCACGCATTTACTTAAAAACAAAAAATACATGCAAAAAAAAAATGAATATAATAAAATATTTTGATATCAACTATTTAAATAAATATTACGCAAGTAACTGGAATCATTATAATAATAAAGAACACATTACAAATAATGTATCAGAATCTTTTAATAATTATTTAAATAATCTTTTCCCCAAAAAAAAATACTTTTAATAAATTAATAATAGCATTAAAGAAAGAAGAAGGATTATCGTATAATGATTATGAAAGAAGAATTTGAGATTTTTTTTTTAAAAAAATAAAAATCATTAATAGAACTGATGAAATCAAGGTTTTAATTGAATTCTATAAAAATAAGAAAGAAAAATTAATTTGTATTGGATGTTATGATGATGATATAGTTGAATTATGGTACGATTGTTTAATTCATTTAAATAATATAAAATACTAATTTTTTATAAATTAGTATTTTTCTAACCTTTTTTAATTAAGATTACAATTTTAAAAGATAGTACTTTCAGTTTTTTTATTAGTTAAATTATAATTGAAACTGTTCCATTTGATAATAGTTATTTTTTTATTAATATCAATATCAATATTATATAGTTTTTTAATTATTAATATCAATATCAATATTTTATATAGTAATTTTTATTATTAATATCAATATCAAATTATATAATTTTTTTATTATTAATATCAATATCAAATTATATAATTTTTTTATTATTAATATCAATATCAATAATATAGTTTTTTTGAATCTAGTGAGTTTCGCAATTGTGCATTTCTCAATGTGGCATACTTATGTATGTGGCTTGCTTTTTCAATAATTAAATAAATGATAATTCAATAAATAATAATTAAATAAATTATAAATATATATATTTTTTAATATATAATTTATTAATATTCAATTATAAAAATAATTTTTTTAAAAGAAATAATTTTTTATAATTTATTTAATAGAATATACTATTATTTCTTTTGAAATAATAATTATTTATATATTTATTTATGATTGTATAAAATATCTTAAAAATGTATGGCTTTGTTTTAAAAATATTATAAGCCACATTGAAATACACAATTGTGATCCTTGTTTTTTTATTATTAATGTCAATATCAATATTATATAGTTTTTTTATTTTATTAAAATTTTAATAATAAAATAAAACTAAAAATAAAACATTTTTAAAATATTTATTTTTTTTTTAATATTTTTTATTTATTTATTTATTTTATTTATTTATATGTTAAAAAGTAATAAATTTAATTTATGTGAAAAAAAAAAAAAAAAAATAAATTAATATGAATTTTGTTAATGTAATTATTTAAAAAATTTAAATAGTTATTATATAATTTTTTTTTATTATTGGGTTTAATAAAGTTATTGTAGATATATAAAAACTATAATATAAGTTTTTTTTTATTAATTTAATTATTATATGATTAATTAAAAATATATATATATATATACATATATTTATAAATCTTCTTTTTGTTAAAAATATAGTCACTAGACAGTAACTGGCTTCATATTATACTCATGAGGATTTATTTTGATAATGCTCATAATTTGTTAGTTATTCCATTTGACTTTTTTAATGAAATTAATGGAAAATGGTTTTAAATTTCTTTTATTAATGTTAGCATGTTAGCATTAGTAAAGTTATAATTAATTTTATCAATGCATCGTTTTTTATGATTTCATATAGTTATGTTAAAATTTTTAAGTACTTCGTAAATGATATCAATTTTGTCAATTTTTGTATAATTTCTCTTCCTTTTGTTTCTACTATAGATATTGTTATTGGAATTATTTGAACTATCATATGAATTATTATTTAAATTATTAAATGAGTTATTAAATGAGTTATTAATTGAATTAATATATGAATTATTCATTAGATTATTATAAATATCGTTACTTGTTATTTTGATTACAATTAAAATTATTACTATTATCATTAATATTGTTATTATTAACATTATAAACATTATTAACATTATAATTATTATTGTAATTGTAATTATTAATTTTATTATTATTGTTCTTAATTATATTATTAATATAGTCATTATTTTTACTATTATTATAATTGTTGTTATTATTATTACTATTATTACTATTATTATTGTTATTGCTATTATTATTATTATTATAATTAATTATTATTATTATTGTTGTTGTTGCTGTTGTTTTCGTTGTCGTAATTTATATGATTATAATTGAATGAAAAATTATCTATTTTAGCTAATTTATTTAAACTAAAATTTGAATTGTTACTGTGATTATAAATATTTGTATTAACAGGAATTTCCTCGAAGAAATTTCATCTTTATTATACTTTTTAGTTTATTTATTAATTAAAATTATTTTATTTAAAATGGTGTTTAATTACTAATAGTATTATAAGACAATAAGAATAATATATTAAACTTATGTTTAGATTTATTTTTTATTGATAAATTATTAAACAATTGTATTAATAATATAAATAATAATAATATCAACAATAATAATAACAATTTCTTTAGCCCAAAAATTCAAAACAAAATAATACAATAAATTCAGAATATAATCAAAAATTTGAAAATATCTATCAAAATCAAAATATCAATATATTAATAAATGAAATTTTTTCAAATACTGAAAGTTTTTCTAATTCAATTGATAATTAAAAGTACTCAAAGATAATGAATACGACAATGAAATAAGTTCTACTTTTGGTTCAGAAACTTAAGAGCCTTAGCCTTATCCAGCTTTTAATGAAATCGATGATACCTTGGAAAGCTTTTATGAAACTACAAAAGACCTAAATTTACTCTTAAGGGAATTAAGAACTCTTAAGATTGAAAAATAACTACCAATCCAAATAAATATGTAATCAACTATTTTATCATAGTATATTTTAATATTTTTTATATAAACATGAATATTAGCATTATTTGATCATTTATTTTTAGTTACGAATGATTTATTTGAAAATGAAAAGAATCTACTGTTAGTACTTCTGTATTTGTTGATCATTTCAATAATTTGACAAGACAGTAATTTGTAATTAATGTAATGAGAAATTCCTTTTCATTTATTGACAGGAAGGAAGTAGACGTATTTTCTAAGAAGTTCAATTATTGATAAAGAACCAGTTGTAAATAATAATGATTGGGTTGAAAAACATCAAACTATTTTGTCTACTTCTAATCCTTCAGTTTTTTCTGGCACTAAATTTAGACAAAAAAGTCAAAATAGTTTTAGTAATAGTGATCTTCATCGTTTTAATGATCGTTTTAATGATAGTTCTAGTGATATAAGTAGTACATCAACTATTAATTTTCAAATTCATAAACAAGAAAGTATTTTTAATAAATATTTTTCCAATATTTCAAGTCCATTATCTTGATCTTCTGTCACAGTTTAATCACAAAACTGTAAAAGAAAATAGTGTTAACAAGAATAAATTAGTGGAAATACTAACTCTAAGGCGATTATAGAGTGACAATTAAAGAATATTATGATATTTATTGCAATATTTAAATTAGCATTATTTAATACGATTATTAAAAATATATGCTTATATTGTAAGTAGTTGAATAAAAATCATATAAAGTATTAAAAAAATTGAGATCAAATAAAATTAAATGAATAAAACAAAATAATATTAAACGAATATTTGTTAAATATTAAAATTAAATTTAATAATTATATAAAAAAGGAAATAATTACAAAATAAAAAAAGTATACACTCATGCCTACTAGCGGGATTGAACCACTGATCTTCGCTTTACGAGAGCGACGCTCTACCACTAAGCCAAGCAGGCACTTATGTTCTGTTTAGTAAAGAATGAATTAATAACCTTTATTTTATTATTAATAATTCTTTACTAAATTGTACTTTCCTATATTCTTGATAACCTAAACTTAATAATAAAATTTAATTTATTTTGATATAAATTAATTTTAACTTGTAAATAATGTAAATAAATTTTAATTAATTATTTTATTGTTATATTATTAAATATATGTATATTAAAATACAATTGTAAATATTAAAATTATACTTTTAAGATACTAAACTATTAAAACTATTAATTAAATATTATTATAAAAATTATTATAAAATTATTAAAATTATTAATTAAATATTATTCTAAAAATTATTTATAAATTATTAATATTATAAAATTATTAAAATTATTAAATATTATTATAAAAATTTATATATTATAACTATTAAATATTATTATAAAATTATTAAGATTATTAATTAAATTTATTATTAAAAATTATTATTAAAAATTTTTACTTATTATAAAAATTATTATTTAAATATTATCAAATTTATTAATTAAATATTATAAAAATTTTATTTTATTTTGAAAATAATTACAAGTATTATTTAAAATAATTAAAGATTATTAAATTTATTATATTAATCTTTAAAACAATTTATTTAACTTAAAAATATCAAAGAAAATAGTAAAAACTATTTTCTATATATTTATTTTATAATTATTTTTAATTAAATTATATTTGAATATTATATTATTATATTTATAAAAATTAAAACAAAAATGAATTATTGATATAAAATTAATTCAATAATTCTATAAAATTACTTAAATTATAAACAATTAATTATACTTTAAATTTATAAAAAAATATAAATATTGTAACAATTTCTTAAAAATTAAATATGTGTACTTTAAATAATAAAATTTTATATTAATAAAAAAAATAAATAACTTTTAATAAAGAATTATTTTTTTTTTTTAATTTAAAATCAAAGCAGGGTAATACCCGTCCCCCCCTGCTTGATTTTAAATATCTAAGTGTCAACCCCGAGTCTACCATGTTTTTGTAAGAAATAATAATTATTTATTAATAAATAATTACTATTTCTTAGTCTTTATAATTATTGATAATAATTATAAATTTATTTAAATTATAATTAATTCATACATTGAAATATTATTATCAAATTTATTAAAAATATAATTATTCATACACTAAAATAATATTAAAAAATTTATTTAAATAACTATTATATATTCTTTTATTAATATTATTAATTTTATTTAGTTATTCATTTAATTATCAAGTTAATGTAAACATTAGTTTTATTTATTTTGTACATTGTACATTTAAAAGAACAATTAATAAGTTTCTGTATTTTTTAAAGATAGTTTTATGTTAATAAGTTTAGATTAGATTTTAAAAATAATATTTAGAAAAATAGAATAATTTAGATCATTCCGGTTATTATTTATTTTTCCTTTTATTTGATGATCTAAATTAAAATTTAGAAAATCGATATATTAAGGTTTTATCCAAATATAAAATAATATATTTGGTTTTACTTAATATATACGATGATCGATATGAATAGAATATCGATCAAAACTTATCTAGTTTTTTCTTCTAATCTTTTTCTAGATAAGATAATTTTTAAGATTAGAAAAACTTTTTATTTAACCTTAATTTAATAAAAAAATATAAAAGGGCTCTTGATTTCTCTTTAAGAAATCAAGAGTTATTATTATAAAAATATAGTTATAATAATAGCAATTTTATATTTTAAACTTTAATAAATTAATAAAACATTTTATTCAAAAACATATTTTTTAAAAACAAATTTATTCAAATATTCCTTCTTTTGCTCTTTGTGTTGTTATTATAATTAATTTTATAATAAACTCGTTTTTAGGTAAAATTTTTATTTTTATTTTATTTCTCAACTTAATGAATTAGTCATTAAGTTGAAGTTAATAATCATATTTAGTGATAGAACTTAGTATGATTATTACAGTTTTGATAAATAACAAAATTATTAAATTAAAATAAATAATAAAAAACAAATTCTTGTCTAACTTAACCCAAAAATTAATCCATTCTAAAAAAAAATAAATCCATATTTAAGAAAAATTAATTAAATAAAAATAATTAAAATAAAATAATAATAAATTAATTAATCATTAATAATTTTAATTAAAAACTAAAATAAATTAATAAATGATATTTTTCTAAAACTACAAATAAACAAAATAATAAACAAATTTAATAAATTATAAATAACAAATAAACAAACTTATAAACATCTCAAAATTAAAATTAGATAGTTAAATAATTTTTTAAGTTACTTTTATTTAAAATAATGATTATTTTATAACTCAACTTTTATAAACAAATTGTAATTAAAATAACATTTTAAAACTCATCTTTATCAACATTTTAATTGTAAATATTGTTTAATTTAATAATAAATTATTCTTTATTTCTCTTTTATTAATTTTATTATTTTTAATGTAAATAGTTTAAAATCAAAGAAAAATATAAAAACATGTAAATATTTCTTATAAATTATTCTTTATTATTAATTATTTAATAAATTATTATAAATATTTTATTAGTTTTAATAATCAATTTTTTTATGATTATTAATTATTTAATAAATTATTATAGATATTTTATTAGTTTTTAATAATCAATTTTTATGATTATTAATTATTTTTGATAAATTATTATATATTTTATTAGTTATTAATAATCAATTTTATTATTAAAATTTAAAATAAATTAGTATAAATAATAAATATTTCATTTTATTATTTTATTAGTTTTAACAATTATTTTATTAATTTAAACAAAATTAATTATTAAATAAATAAAGATTAATATTAAAATAAAAATAAATTTTTTTAATAAAACATTTTTGTGTTTAATAATAAAACATATTTATTTTTTTTAAATTTCTTAAATCAATTTTATTCAGTATTTATCCTTTTATTCACTTCTACAAAATTTAATTTTTGTAGATTAAGAATATTAGGTATAAATCAGTTTTGGTAAAGAACGAACATATAATGGATTATTAATTAGAATTTCAACTTACTTTAGAATCCATTATATTATTCTTTACTTAATATTACTTTACTATATTTTCTATACTAAAATATTTTCTAAATATATTTTTTTTTTATTTTTATTAAAAGTTTCTAAAATATTATCAATAATTCTATATTTTTATTATTAATATCAATATCTATAATTTAACCTTAAATTTTATTATTTTATTAAAGTGTTTATTATCAATATTAATATTTTATTTTTATTTTCAAATATATTATTATATTATTATTATATTGTATCAATATTAAACTTGTATTCTTTTTAGTATTTTATTTTATTTTTAAATTGATTATTTAATATTTTTATTTTCCACAAATAAAATCAAATCTTAATTGATTAATAATAAATATTAAATATATTATAGTTTTTAAATTTATTTTATATAAAATATAAGAATATTATATTAACATTCTTGATTAAAATAAATTTATTTTTCTGTAAAATCTTTTTAAATTTTGTTTGTTACTTTTCGTATATATTAAATAATTTAGTTTTAGTACATGAAAAATAATATAAAATTATATAAACAAAATTTATTAAAATAAAAATACTTATGAATTAGTTAATTTAAAGTAATATAAAATTTTAATTAATTAGTTATAGTAAATTATTTTTTTTTTAAATATGATAATAAAATGTAGAAAGGCTTTACATATTTATTTTTTTCAAAAAGTATAAATAAGTGAAGTTTTTCAATAATTAAAATGTAGACAGAAAAATATTAAAAATAAATAATTAAATAAAAATTCTAATAAAACCCGAACCATAACAGTTTTGATAAATAACAAAATTATTAAATTAAAATAAATAATAAAAAACAAATTCTGTCTAACTTAACCCAAAAATTAATCCATTCTAAAAAAAAAAAAAAAATTAAATCCATATTTAAGAAAAATTAATTAAATAAAAATAATTAAAATAAAATAATAATAAATTAATTAATCATTAATAATTTTAATTAAAAACTAAAATAAATTAATAAATAATATTTTTCTAAGACTACAAATAAACAAAATAATAAACAAATTTAATAAATTATAAATAACAAATAAACAAACTTATAAACATCGCAAAATTAAAATTAGATAGTTAAATAATTTTTTAAGTTACTTTTATTTAAAATAATGATTATTTTATTTATTTTATAACTCAACTTTTATAAACAAATTGTAATTAAAATAACATTTTAAAACTCATCTTTATTAACATTTTAATTGTAAATATTGTTTAATTTAATAATAAATTATTCTTTATTTCTCTTTTATTAATTTTATTATTTTTAATGTAAATAGTTTAAAATCAAAGAAAAATATAAAAACATGTAAATATTTCTTATAAATTATTCTTTATTATTAATTATTTAATAAGTTATTATAGATATTTTATTAGTTTTTAATAATCAAATTTTTTTATGATTATTAATTATTTGATAAATTAATATATATTTTATTAGTTATTAATAATCAATTTTATTATTAAAATTTAAAATAAATTAGTATAAATAATAAATATTTCATTTTATTATTTTATTAATTTAAACAAAATTAATTATTAAATAAATAAAGATTAATATTAAAATAAAAATAAATTTTTTTTAATAAAACATTTTTGTGTTTAATAATAAAACATATTTATTTTTTTAAATTTCTTAAATCAATTTTATTCAGTATTTATCCTTTTATTCACTTCTACAAAATTTAATTTTTGTAGATTAAGAATATTAGGTATAAATCAATGGTGGAGAATCCTCTTGTTGCCCCGGTGGTAAGTAAAATTTTTTTAGTTTAATATTAGAATAAGCCTAGTTATTCAATGGTAATATTAAACAATAATTAATACAATAAATTAGTCTAGTTTTAGAATAACTCTAAATTATTCATAGTAATAGACTCAAATAAATTTATCTAAATAATATGCAAATAAAATATTATAGCAATAAATTATTATAAATTAAAGTTATTAATATAAATTAATCAACAAATAATATACGTTAAATAAACTGCAAATTAAATTAAATTTATCTTTAATAATTAAATAAAAAAAAAAAAAAAAAAAAAAAAAAAAAAAAAAAAAAATTTTTTTTTAAAGATAATTAAATAGTATTCATATTATTCAATTTAATTAAATAATGAAGTATATATTATAAGATTATAAATAATAAATAATAATAATAATAAAATTTATTAGTAAAATTTTAATAAAAAAAAAAAAAAAATTTATTAGAAAAATTTTAATATAAAAAAAAATTTTTATTAAAAAAAAAAAAAAAAAAAAAAAAAAAAAAAAATATATATATATATATATATAAAATAAAATAAAACAGAAGAACTTTAAGAAGTTTTATTATAAAATTATTATTTATTTTTCAAAAAAGAATATTGTTGCTTTAGAAGCAATAATATAAGTAAAATAATAAGTGGTTTCCGTGATTAGTTTATTCTTTCACAGTCGGCGCGTTGGGAAGCTCTGAACTATTCTACAAACGTATAAACGTGTAGGAGAATCACTGGTACGAGTAGTACATGACGCCTGAGCAAGTGGGCAAGCTGGCTACGAGTATACTACCTACTTATTACTTATATTATTGGAAAATCGTAATTAATATTTTTTTTTTGAGAATTATTAATAATAAATATTTATAATTTAACTTTTTATTTTTCTTTAAATATTCAAATAATATAAATTTATAAATACCATTATACTACTTAACCTTTTATTTTTTTTTAATATTTTCTAGGATATTATTGTATAAAATAATTTTTTTTAAAAAAAAAAAAAAAAAAAAAAAAAATAAATAAATATATAATAAAAAAAAAATAAAATTAGAAAACCATAAAATTTAAATTAAGGAAAACAATTAAAGAAAAGTATTTTTTTTAGTTGGAGGAACTGCTTCTGTTCTCTTGACTGATTGATACTTATAGTAGGAATCTCTTACCCTTAATACTAGTGTATTATTGCAGTAAGAGCTAACGGACTGTAGAATAAGAATCAATACGGGGGAGTAGGCGCTGATTATAAGTAGAGATCTACGTTAGGTGTAGACGTAGTGTAAAACTCCTATAATCAGTGGGACCAAACGTCGTATTATTCTACAACCGTACTATAAGGACGGGAAATCATTCAAGATAAACTAAAGATAATAAGAATTAATAATTTTAGAAATATTACTACTACTACTAATAATAATAATTAACAAAAAAAAAAAAAAAAAAAAAAAATGGAAACAACTACCAAAGCTATCACTTTTAGTAGATTACCAATATTAGGTGAAGAAAAAGTCCAATATGAAGAATGGAAATTCGCATTTGAAAATTGGTGTCGAAAATATAAAATTGAAAACGAAGAAAAGAATGAATATTTAATTGCCGTAACTACAGATAAAGCAAGAACTATTGTTATAAATTCTTTAAATAAAGCACAAGCTGACTCTTATGAAATAATTTTAGAAAACTTAAAGAAAAGATTTAAACCTTGTACGCCAAGGAATGTAAAATTTTTGGAAATATCAACATTAACCATTAAGAAAGGTGAAAAAGTTTCCGACTTCGATACAAAATTCTTACAACTCTTAAATCAATTACAATTAGATGGAAAGGATTATATTAGTACTCCATACTACATAAATGCATTTAGAAACTGGTCTAAAATGTATGAGTATTTGTTAGAATCAGAACCTACTAAATTAAGTGATGCAATGGAAATAACTTCAAAGAAAGAAAAAATGCTTAAACTTCTTGAAGATAATAAACCAAAATCTAAAACTCAATTCTCAAATGTAAAGAAGAATCTAAATAACACTAATAATAATAATAATAAAAATACTAATTTTAGATCTTTTAACACTAATTATTACAATAAAATCCCTATTGTCTCTAATATTAGGACTAATGAAAATTCCAGTTATAATAATAAATTTGGAAATAATAACTATAACAACAATTTTACTGCAAATAGAAATTTTTACAACCCTGTAGAATTCAACAAAGGAGTCGAACAGAGAAGAGCAACTTTAAAAGGTTCTCAATTCACTGATAAAGAACTAGATGATATAACAAAAAAATTATCCGATTTAAAAATCAACCTATGCATAAATTGTCAGCGTATTGGTCCCATTGTTGAAGAATGTCCAGAATTAAACCATTTAAATTAGTTATCGGGAGTACGCAATCTCCCGAGATAAATAAAATTGCAACAAACAACTATGATCAAGAATATACTATAGAATATGAAGGAAACAATAATTATATGATTAATGCAGCTCAAAAGAGAAAATCACTAAGTAAGAATGCATTGGATAAAAATAAAATATCACCATGTAATAAATCTATAGTAAAACCTTCCATTCTAAATCAACCTAATATAAAAGCTGTTAAACAACAGAAGAAAGCCATTAGAGATAAAAGAAGAAGAGAAATTACAAATGATATAGAAGACATGGATTTATCTAATAATAATATTACGCATGAAGAATCTAATAATAATAGTGAAAGTGTTCGTGCAACTAATTTTGACAAACCCCAACCCAATACTCCTAATGAAAATAATTATCAAGATAATAATTCAAATACTATACCAGAAAAAGTTAAAACAAAAGGTAAGCGAAACATGACCGAAATACAAATGTTAAAACCTGAAGATAAATTCAATATTCTAGAAGAAGCCAATAATTTATATCCTAAAATAAGCCTAACACAATTATTATCAGCATGTCCATCTATAAGAAAAGATCAAGAGCAAGGTTGTAAACCACGAGTTGAGAAAATACTTTATACTATTCAAAATTTAAATATTCCTATATTATGTGGAAAAATAGGAAACAAATCAGTCAAAATACTTTTCGACACAGGTGCAAATGTTAACATCATAACTAAAAATTCACTTGAAGAATTAGAAAATGTAATCATTAATAATTGTAACCTTTCTGAAACTACTACAATTGCCGATGGTACAATACTCCATACTAATTCTTATATTAATTTAAAATTAACTATAAATAATAACTTAACTGTGAATGAAAAATTATATATAATAGATTATACAAATCCATTCTTTAATATTATATTAGGAAGAGGTATACAAAAGAAGTACAGACTCTACATTGATCCAGATGATGATTGCTTATATCAAAAAACAAAAAAAGGAATTAAAAGAATAACTGAAATATATAATAACCATACTTCTTTAAAGACGCCTATGTGTAATGCAATAATAATAGAAAAGAATAAAGGTATCGTAAGTACTCTTTTGCAAAAGGAGGAAGACAAATTAGAACACCCAATTTGTTGTTTAAGTAGGACATTGTCAATCAACAATAACAAACCAATAAAATTTATAACTGATTATAAGCCACTTTTAGGTTTGCTCAAGAAAAATATTCCTAACAACAATAGACATGCTCGTTGGATAGAAGAATTCAATAAGTACAAAACCAACCTAGTTTATCAAAAAAGAAAAAGAAATCTTTTTGATGATGCACTTTCAAGACTATCATCAAAAGACTCTGAAGCAATACTTTAGTTCTTGAAGATCCACAAACAGGAAAACTCCTTGAAAGAAATGTTCATATAAAAAATGTTTTTCCTTATGTACTACAAGAAAATGATACAACTTCAAGGGACAAAGTTGACTCTTAAGGGCCGAGAAATTGATAAATAACAAAATTATTAAATTAAAATAAATAATAAAAAACAAATTCTGTCTAACTTAACTCAAAAATTAATCCATTCTAAAAAAAAAAAAAAAAATTAAATCCATATTTAAGAAAAATTAATTAAATAAAAATAATTAAAATAAAATAATAATAAATTAATTAATCATTAATAATTTTAATTAAAAACTAAAATAAATTAATAAATAATATTTTTCTAAGACTACAAATAAACAAAATAATAAACAAATTTAATAAATTATAAATAACAAATAAACAAACTTATAAACATCGCAAAATTAAAATTAGATAGTTAAATAATTTTTTAAGTTACTTTTATTTAAAATAATGATTATTTTATTTATTTTATAACTCAACTTTTATAAACAAATTGTAATTAAAATAACATTTTAAAACTCATCTTTATTAACATTTTAATTGTAAATATTGTTTAATTTAATAATAAATTATTCTTTATTTCTCTTTTATTAATTTTATTATTTTTAATGTAAATAGTTTAAAATCAAAGAAAAATATAAAAACATGTAAATATTTCTTATAAATTATTCTTTATTATTAATTATTTAATAAGTTATTATAGATATTTTATTAGTTTTTAATAATCAATTTTTTTTATGATTATTAATTATTTGATAAATTATTATATATTTTATTAGTTATTAATAATCAATTTTATTATTAAAATTTAAAATAAATTAGTATAAATAATAAATATTTCATTTTATTATTTTATTAATTTAAACAAAATTAATTATTAAATAAATAAAGATTAATATTAAAATAAAAATAAATTTTTTTTAATAAAACATTTTTGTGTTTAATAATAAAACATATTTATTTTTTTAAATTTCTTAAATCAATTTTATTCAGTATTTATCCTTTTATTCACTTCTACAAAATTTAATTTTTGTAGATTAAGAATATTAGGTATAAATCAGTTTTTGTAAGAAACTCTAATAAAAAGAAATTTTTTATAAGAGTTTATTTTTTATATTGATTGAGTTTATTATTAAAAAAAAATAAAGAAAAATACTTATATTTAAATAGACGAAAATTAGAAAAAGTAGAAGACTCGTATATAAAAATAAGTTTTTAAAACACAAAATTTTATTAAAAAAAATTTTAAACTTTAAATTTTAGGTTATTATTAATTTTAATATTTATCTTTATTAATATTTTTAATAATAATAACTCTTGATTTCTGAAAAAACAGAAATCAATCGTTATTTTATACTTTTTTATTTATTAATTAATCTTATTTTATATTTATTTATTATTATTATTTTTTTATCATGTGTCTGTTTAATTAATTAATTATTATTATTTTTTTTTTCATGTGTTTATTTAATTAATAATTATTTAATATAATATATTAATTATTTCTTAATTAAGCTATTGTTTGCTAGTCAGCTGTTGTATCTTCAGGAAAAGACTAGCAGAAAAACCTGAAGATTTTCTTAATTGTATTAAATTAGAACTAATTATTTCAAAGAAATTTATTATTTAATTTAATTTAATTATTATTTAATATTATTGTGAAAATAATTATAGAATATTAAATATTAATTTTAATTTATTTATTATTTAATATTATTGTGGAAATTTATCAAGATTTCTCGCCCTAAGATAAAATTTTATCTGAATAATTAATATAAATAATAACTTTTTTTTTTTTTTTTTTTTAAAAAAAAATTAAAACGATTATATTGAAGCTAAGTAGGGTTTAACATTCTTAACATGGACGTTTCTTTCTAGTATTTTGTGAGTATCTATTGTTTCTAAAACAAGTGTGTTAAATTTAGAAGCCTTAATTACTTTAAATGGTCCAATGAAAAATGGATCTAATTTCTTTCTTCCAATGTAGCGAACTAAAACTAAGTCACCAGGTTTATAGGTATGGTTCATACTATCAACTGCTTTGCTTCTTTGAAGCCAGTAAGAATGAGCTTGCTTTATGTTTTCCATGGCTTCTTTTACCCATTTTTGGTGACGAATGAATCTTCTTAAATTATATTCATCATCTGATTCATTTTTATTTTTGGCAATGTCAGGAATAACAACACTCAATGGCCATAGATCCTTCCTACCATATAGGAGTTCAAAACTACTGAAACCGGTTACGCTAGACCTAGAAGTTCGAAGTGTCCATAGGGAAGCTGGAATATATTCATCCCAATTTGCTTGATAAAGACAGAGATGTCTTAATATTTTAATGATTTCTCTGTTCCTGTTCTCGACTTGTCCATTAGCTTCTGGATGGTGAGGAGCAACAAACTGAATCCACGAACCATATAAATCAACCATTGTTTTAGTGACATCCGACGAGAACTGCGTGCCATTATCAGTTATTATTAGTTCCGGCACACCATGTCTTGCAAAAACGACTTTAAGAAAGCTAATTACATCTTGACTTTCTATTTTCTTTAAAGGTGATGCCTCTACCCATTTAGTAGTGTAGTCTACAAGTACGATTAAGTATTGATTTCCTTTATCTGTAATCGGTAGAGGACCTACAATATCAAGGCCTACTCTAACGAATGGTCTTTCAACAGGAGTGGGAATATTCGAAAGGTTTTTACTTATAGGCTTCGGACGATAACATTGGCAACGTAAGCATGTTTTAACATGATTATTTACATCGTTTCTCATGCCTGGCCAGTAGTACGCTTCTTTTAGTCTTTTGAATGTTTTCTCGGCACCTTCATGGCCCACAAGATGAGCCTTACGAATTAAAGAGGATTTAGTAGAATCGTCCTCTATCACTTTTAAAAATTTACCATTTTTGTCTTGAAAAACAAGTTGCCCATTATATAAAGAATAATTATTTTTAACATATTCAATGATTTGGGGATGAGCGAAGGAAGAGGTGTCATCGCTATCGGTAAGGATAGACTTAATAGAACTAATACGCGAAGGTAAACGAGACAGAGCATCTGCAAAAACGTTATTTTTACCTTTTTCATAAATTAAATTAACTCTAAACTCTTAAAAATTGAAATCCACCTAAAATGACGGTCTTTGCTGGGAATACTATTATAGAAAAAACCAACCAAAGGTTTGTGGTCGGTATATATATTGACTGGAAAAGGAGAAGCGGCTATATAAGAACGAAACTTCTTTAAAGCAAAGATAACCGCAATACCTTCTTTTTCGGTGACAGAGTAGCAGGTTTCAGCATCTTTTAAACAACGGCTTACACAATAAATGAGAAATTCTATGTTAGAATCGTCTTGGACTTGTAACAAGACAGCACCAACAGCGTAAGAGGATGCATCAGTCCGTATGATCAGTGGGCGGTGTGGATCTGGGTATTTCAAGACCGAATTTGAACAAATGACATTTTTAAGATTGTTAAAGGCGTCAGTATGGATGTTTGTCCAGTGAAATGGCTTTTTTGGACTAGTAAGTTTATATAAGCAGTTAGAGATACCTGCAAAATTTGGGATAAACTTCCGGTAATAGCTAATAAGGCCCAGAAAGGAACGAAGTTGAGTAACGTCTTTAGGAGTATTCCACGAGGCTATTGCAAGAACTTTAGAGGCCATAGGCTTAATGCCCTCTCTGGTGAGCATGTGGCCAAGAACTTCAACTGAACCTTTACAGAACGAAACACTTTTCGAGGTTAATAGAAAATTTATTATCTCTCAAAATGATAAATAATTTTTCTAAGTCTTGGAGATGCTGTTCGAATGTCGGAGAATAGACGAGAATGTCATCCATATATACGAAAAGACAAACACCTATTAGTGGCATAAGAATACGATTCATCTCCCGTTGGAAGGTAGCAGGAGCATTAGTGAGTCCAAATGGCATTACTAAGAAATTGAAATTTCCAAACTTTGTCGTAAATGCCGTTTTTTTCAACATCTTTTGGGTTCATTGGAATTTGATGGAACCCTGAGAATATATCAATAGCAGAGAAAAACCTAGCTCCGTGGACCGATTCCAAAAGTTCATCAATGAAGGGGAGAGCGTATGCATCTTTTATAGTAATTTGGTTAAGTCGACGGTAGTCGACACACATACGCCATTTACCATTTTTTTTGCGTACAAGTATGACTGGGAACGACCAAGGTGAATGTGACGGTTCAATTAATCCATGGTTTAATAGAGATTCTAAATAATCTATTTGATGTAGTGATATCAGTTGGATGCGCTACGAGTACTGGGTTGGTGTCGGTTTTCATATACAGGGCATCATCGTCTGGATCGACGAACAAACGATAATCTTTGTGAACCTGGCGACCTATGATAATATCATAAGAAGGGTCGTCGTCATCCAATATATAGAAGGGGGCATTAATGACAAGATTTTCAAATTTTAAGCATAAATTAATAACTTGATTAGTGGAGGTCATATTCTTTCCAGGGACTTTAAAGTAGTTTCTTTCAAGAATGTGGACTTTATGATTTTTAGCAATTAATTCAAAAAAAGGCTTGTTAATGATGTTTACTTCTGCTCCTGTATCTACTAATACTTTCACGACATGTTTATCAATGGAACCAATCACAGCGGCGATATTTGCTTTATTTATTAGATTTATTCTTTTTGTGCTAAGGTCGTTTAAATTGGATTCAACTACTTTTTCACTTACAGGAGTAGTACTTTTGTAATCAGTGTTAATATTTTTAAAAACGTTTATAAGAAAATCGGAGTCATTTTCGTCTAGATTTGTATGGTGAACGGAATTGATTTTTCTAATATCTTTAGGGTTTAATTTTAAACCCTTAATGCATAAACGTCTTAATAGAGGACTTACGGCAAATAGCTGAGCAAAGGTTATTCCGGCATTCGAATTGTTTAAGGCTTCAAAGAGGTCATATTCCTTCTTGTCATCTAACATAAGAATAGTTCTGAGGAAGTTATAATAATTTTTCTTTGTAGCGTTGTCATTGATTTCCGTGTCTGGAACGTCTATTTCAACCTCCTCATTCTTATTAGTAGAATCCAGACCTATTCTTCTCTTATTTCTTTCTTCTTTATTCTTTTTCTTGGCTGAAGAAATATTTTTCCCGGCAATAACAGAAGTGTCTAAAATTTCTAATTTATTGGAGTTGTTCTTATGAGGAATTTTACCATTTTGGTTCCATTGATACACTTCTTGATCTGATTTTTCTTGTTGAGCTTTCAGTTGAGTAGCTTTGGTATTTATAGGAGTAGCATTTTCCATAAGTCTCTTTTTTGAGAAAGTATATTGTTCATTTTTGTTTATTTTGTTAGTATCGGTGTGTTTTCGTTTGATACCATATAAAAGATTATTATTATCTTGGATGCTGGTTGAATTTACTAAATCTTCATGTGGGGAATTGTAATTATTTGATTTTTCTTCGGATTCGTCTGTTGATGATGTGGTATCAGACTCAGGGGCCTCTGGATAATTATGGTAATGGTTAACTTTGGATTTTTCACCGTGATGATCTGCAGTTGCCTTATGATTATTATGTTCGTTTTTGTTTCTATATTCAAAAGCGTTATCAATTTTGTTTATACGTCGGGAAGATTGAGAACTTCCCTTTATTAATTTAAATGTTTTTGATATTGGATTATTGTAGCTATTGCTTTGTTCAGATCGGACATTTCATTAGGGCGAAATCTTTCTTCATGTCCCTTTTCATGACATCTATGGCAAACGTGGATCTTCATTTCAGCGAAGCTTTTGGTCAAAGCTTCTAGATCGGATTCTTGAATATCCTTATCTATTTTCTTTCGATCTTTCTCAACTTTATTGAATTTATCTTCTGATAAGTTATTCTGTTTCCTTCTGTTGAAGCTTCTTCTTTTAGGTATTCTGTTAAATTGTGTACTATCGTATTCATCATCACTTACATAAGGTTCAATAGTTTCTTCGACCTTCAATGCAATATCGTATGCATCTTTTAATGATTTTGGTTGCTTGGTCAATAGCGCGTTAAAAACAGGGGTTCTCTTCTTACAAGCTTTTTTATATAAGAATATCAATCTTTCTTCATTTGGCTTGTCTCTTTCGGATATTTCTAATAATAGTTCTTTAAATATTTTATTAAACTCTTTAACGGAGTATTTACTAATTTTTAAAGCTTCGAGTTTATGTAAATTAGCGTTAGATATTTTGCTATTACTGAATGGTTCCCCTATATTTGAAATAAAATCGGAAAATGATAGGTCTTTATTTTCGTAATATATATCAATACTACGATCTTTAGTTTTGCCATAGGTAGCTAGTATCACGATTTTCTTTTTTTCTTTTTCTGAAAGAGATAAATCTTCGAAGATATCTTCTACTTCCACCGAAAGAATTTAGTATCTCTTCTTCCTAGAGCGGCAATTTCTTTAGCCATGAGAGTGGCTTTTTCATAATCATTTTCTTTTATTTTATTTGAAGACATAAAATAAAACGGTAGATAATTTAAGAATATGGGGAATTGTGTGTTATATAAAGTAGGCTTTCCGGGGTAAGAGTGGTTCTCCACCACTTAATAAATCTTGGTTATAAATAGATTTTTATTTTATTATTTGATTTTATAAAAATTGTTTTATATACTTTATAAATATATATAAGTATATAAATCTTTATTAATTTATTGATTCATTTATTATTAAAAATTTATTTTATTCAAAAGAGAGAGATTAAAAATATTTTTTTTAAATTATTATTTTTATATTCTAAAATTGGTGTAACAACAATATCCAATCAGTAATAATAATAAAATAATAATTATAATTTTATAATAAAATATTCTTTAGAAATAATAGTAAAGTATTAAGAATTATTAATAATTTATATATAATACTAATAAAATAATCTATTATTATTTATATCATAAATTTTATAATAAAATTAAAAATATTTTATATATATAAATATATATATATATTTTTAATAAATAACGTAATTATAGTTATTATTTATCAGTTTTAATACAGAATGAACAAATAATACTAATTGTGCTAGAATAATATAAATTATTCTAACCTTATAGATTATTCTATTCTATATAATTGGAACTTTCCAATATTCTTCAAATATTACTAAATAGAAATCTTAAGTTAATAAATCACTAATTAACTTATAATTCTTTTTGAATTATCGATCCGATTCCATTATAATGTATTAAAAATCTTTAGCCAAGAATATTGTCCTTGCCCACTTAATATATTAATATTATATTTCTTTTGTATTATGTTATATTGAAAATAATCAAATCTATTTAATTAGTTATTAAAATTTTCGTTATCAATTTAAATTTATTTTTAATTACTAAATTTAACTAAACCACAATAAAATATTCGGTATAATCTCTTTATTTTTATTTTATATATATTAGTATTAAACTATTATTAAATAATTAATAATTCAATAATATATAACTACTATTTATAACAATAATATTATTAACTAAAATAATAATTCAATTTCAATTTAAATGTTTTATTTATAAAAATAATTAGTAATTAGTTTATTAAAAAAATAGTTAGGCTTTACAAATTTTAATTTGATAAAAAAATATAAATACATGTAATTTTTAGTGAAATAAAATATAATCAATAACTTACTTTTATTAAATAAATAATTATATTATTATTTTTCTTTTATAAATTTAAATAAATAAACATTGATTTTAAAACAAAATTATTTTTATTGTAATTTTATTATTTGTGTTAATTATTATTATATTCCTAAAACTATATGAACCATAACAGTTTTGGTACAAGACCAATTGAAAAATGAAAATTAAATACGACTAAATTTACAAAAAAATAGAAAATCAAATTAATCCATAAAAGGATAAATTAAATTGAAATTTATATATAAAGTGTAAAATTAGAAATTATTAAGACTCTCTGTTTTCCACATATAACTTTATTAAATGTAAAAAATTAGATTGAATGACAATTGATCTAAATTGAGATTTCAATTGATCAAAAATAAAAATTTAATAAAAATTAAATAAACAATTTATAAAGTAGAATTTAAGTATTTAGTTATAATTTACAACTTTAGTGTGAATTACTTATTATTGTGAATATTAATATAATTAGATTTAAATTTTAAAAATTCATTTACATTGCACCAGTTTTAATGCAGTATTTAAATAAAAAGAGAAAATTATCAAGAAATAATAATTAAATGTTAAAATTAAGATATAAATAGTTTTATGATTAATAACGTTACTAGGTTAATATGTTGAATTATATATTAATAATCCAACAATAATTAATTAATAATAATATAAAAATAATATAAGATAAATAGTTAAGTTATTTAAACACTTAATATCTAAGAATATTTTAAATAATAATTTCTTTGAAGGATTTATGAAAATATTTATTTATTGAATTATTAGTATATAATTATTGTAAATACAATAACCTTACAAAGAACATAAAAGATAGATTTTTACATCTTTCTTTTATACTTTGTAAGTTACATAATAATAGTATTTAATTATAAGATATTAATAATATAGTAATATGAATATTAATAAAATATTAAGATAATAACAATATCGATATGTTTAAAATATTTAATATAACTAAATAAATTTAATTTATAATTATATAATTAATTTGAATAATTAAAAATAGTAGTTAATATATATGATGTAAACATATATATAAACATAATATAAATAAATACATGTGACGTCATATGTAGATAATTGAAATTATTAATATAAATCTTATTTACTAATATTATCAGAATTATTAGGCCTAAGATAATTCTTTAAATATTAAATAAGAATTTATATTAATTATTAATTATTTAAATATATATATTATTTATAATTAAATAAATAATATTTTTTAACTATTGAAATGTAAATAACTGAAATTGAGATTTCAATTCAGTTATAATTTCAACATTAAATATAATAAATAATTAGTTAAATTATATATATGTATATTATATTAATAATAAAAAAAAATAGTAATATAAAATTATTAAATTTATCTAATTAGTTAATAGCCAATAGAATTTAATTTATAGTTAATTAGAAGTATAAAAGAAAAATTATTATAACTCTTAAAAGGAAGGAGGTTTTATTTTTGGAAAAAAAAATAAAAAAAAAAAAAAAAAAAAAAAAAAAAAAAAAAAAAAAAATTAGTTTAAAATAAATATATTCAGGGAATATATTTATTTATAAAAAAATTATATAGTTATAGGTTAATTAGGAATAAATAATTAATAAGATATTTAATAAGATCTTTAATAATATTTTGTTATAAAATTGTATTACGACCCAAACAGTTTAAATAAATAAATAAAACGACAAAATACTTTGTTTTAATATAACGTGTATTGTAATTATATATTTCTATATTAGAATATATTTCTTTTATCTAATACAATCTTGCTAACTCACAAAACACTGATACTTATAAAAATAACGTATCAAAATTTGGTGCCCAACGTGGGGGGAAAGCAAGTTCAAATAAATTAATATGAAAATAATAAGAAAATAATAATTACAATATATTTATCATAGTAGAATATTTTTTTTATATATATATATATAAATTTTCATTTATTTTTTTTTAATTAAAGTAAATTTTTTTTACAATGTTTGACGCAACTAAATTACAAAAGAAACTACCATATCTGGCAGATTATGGTAAAGATGTAGACAGCTGGATGACCGACTTTGTTAAGACAATGGAGTTATATGACATAATGGAACCAAGGCGATTTTTATTTGGGTCAAGGAAGCTGTGGAAGAAGATATTCAAGGAGCTTTACAATCATTGGTAGTAAGACGAGGAGATGAAATGAGGTATCCCACATTTAAAGAAATTCAAAATACAATTGAAGAACATTTGCATATTACGGAAAATGATAAATGTACAGTTCTCAAAACAATACAAATAAATCAAGAAGAATCAATTAAAAAGTTTAATTACAGATATAAGAAATTATATAATAAACTCAGTTTAGAATATAGAAGACTTATATCTGTAAAGGATTACACGAATGCTATTAGCTCCCGTGTATTTCCATGTTCAAGAGTTATGGTTGCAGAATGTGATACAATAAATGAGGCGTGCAAAATTGCAGAAGTAGCTGAGGAGACTGAAAAAGAAATAACAAATATAAATCAAAGAAATGAAATTAATAATGTGAGGAATCATATTATGTTTACTCAGAATCAGCCAGATAATAGCTTACTAATGCAACACCCGTTCTACAAAAACTTACAGCTAAACCAATTATCTATGAACCATAATAATAATATATTTCAGGAAAGAAATAACTTGAATTCTAAATCTAGATTATGGAACAATAATAACAATTTCAGAAACCCAAATTATGTATATCACATGAGTAATCCATATAATAATCCAAATTATTACTTGAATAATACAAATGATATTAATAAAATGAACAATGAAAATTTTACAAATCGTTATAATAGTAGATTTAATTATAATAAATTTTCACACAGTAATAATATTAATCAATATATGAATAATAATAACAAATATAATATGAATAATATGAATAATAATTAACCATCCAATGAAATAAGAGACAGTAAAATTAATCATTATTTAAACAATTTGAACAACAATATTAATATAACAAATGATGATAAAGAACATGATAATCAAAGGTTTAACAATAATAAATTTAATACTAGTAATATGATTCAATCTTTTAATTCTCAAAATGGAAATAATCACAACAATGGAATAGAAAATAATAATGTTATTAATACATTAGTAACTAATAAAAACTCAATTAACAACAATAATAACAACCATGTGAATTGTTACCGTTGCACAATGAATGGACATAGAGCTTCAGAATGCCCTTATACATTTAAACAATTGGCTGAATTGGAAGAAAAAGGTTTGATAAATAAACATTTAAACCAATAGATGGAAGAAGAACAACTTCCATTAACCAAACCAATAAAATAATGTTTAAAAATAATGACTCATATAATAATAATAATAATAACAATAATATAATGACAATGGTAGACGATAAAAAAATATTACCTATAATTAATAATAATATTAAAGAAAAACAAAATTGTAATGACCTTAATATAAACAATAACAATAATACTTCACAAAATATATTAAATAGACCAATTGAAATTGTAGCAGCCGCTACTCGAAATTCAAGAAATAAAATTAACAAACATAATGAAAAACCATACAATAGAAAGGAAGTAAGATTTAATTTAAAGGACAATCCAAAACCAATACAAACGGCAGCTATGAGTCATAATAGTATTGATAATAATACTATTGATAATAAAATTAGTACTAATAATAGTATTAATAATAATAATAATAATAATAAAAATAATAATAATAATAATAACAAAAATAATATCAATTATAGTAATACAAATGCTAATTATAATTATAATAATATTAATAATCATAATAATAGTATAAATAATGATCATGAAAATAATAATATGAATAATAATAAAATTAATTATAAAATAGATAATTATAATGATAATAATAACGACAATAATAATGAAGAAATATAATTTAAATAAATTTATAATTATTATCAATAATTATAAAGACTAAAAAATAATAATTATTTATTAGTAAATAATTATTATTTCTTACAGTGTGATTAAGAATGCCCAAATAATGTTCTTTTTGTTATTCATCCTAAATGATTCATTTAACCCTTAAACAAATTATTTGATTCTTTATTCTTTTGGAACTTTCTATATTCTAATAAATTAATCTATATTCCTAATTAGTACAAATTAAATTATACTATTTAAAAGTATATTTAATATTAATTCCTTATCTATGCTACCTTTATTATTCTTATCAATATTTTATTATTATTAAAATCCATATCAATATTATATAGTTTATATTATATAGTTTATTTTATCATACTTTATCAAAATCTTATCAATTTTTCTTTTATTAATATAAAACTTATCAATATTAATTTTTTCTTTGGAAAATTCCAAATTAAAAAATGTATTAATGATTACTAATAAAAATTAAACTTGAAAAGAAAATATTTATATTATTATTATATGTTTTATTACAAAAATATTATAAATTTGATGAAATTATTATAAATTTTATATTAACAATTTAAATAATATTATTTTTCTAAACTTTTTAAAATTAAACTTTAAGATTAAATAAATATTACTAAACCACAGAATTAACTTCTGTAAAATAAAAAAAAAGTCTTTTAAAATATATAATTAAGTAGATTAGTAATAAATAGTTAATAATAGATTAATATATAAGTATTATTTATTATAAATTAAATAATAATTATATTAATAATAAAAAAATAATATAAAATATTTAATAATATTCAGTTTTCATTATACAAAGAAATGGCTTTACCATTTCTATTATTTTAAGAAAAAAGTATAAATAACAGTAAAAAAATAGTAGTTTTTATATTGTAATTTTTTTAATATTGTAATTTTAAAATAAAAATTTAATAAAGGATTTATAAAATAAAAATTTATAAAATTATTTTTTATTTTTCTTGTTCATTTATTTTTTGTTGTTTATATTATTAATTATTTTTATTTTCCCTCTCTCCGAATCTTAACGTGTGTGTATAATAATTCCATTAAGAACTAACTCAAAATAGAATTATTAACTAAAACTTAACGACTAATTCATAAAGTTGAGAAAATAGAAAATAAAATAAAATAAATCTTTTACCTATAGAGTTTATTATAAAATTAATTATAATAATAACACAAAAAACAAAAGAAGAAATATTTGTATAAATTTGATTTTAAAAATATGTTCTTTGAATAAAATACTTTATTAATTTATTAAAGTTAAAAATATAAAATTGCTATTATTATAACTATGTTTTTTTATAATAATAACTCTTGATTTCTTAAAGAGAACTCAAGAGCCTTCTTAAAAAATTAATAATTAATTTTCCATTTTAATTAATGGTTTTTGTAATTATTAATTAAAAGGATAATCATAAATAAATTTTGAAGTTTCCTAGTTTTTTCTTCTAATCTTTTTCTAGGAAATTAATACATTTAAGATTAGAAATTTAATTGTAAAAAAGTATAAAAGGACTTGATTTTTTCATCAATTTTGAAAAAATCAAGAGTTATTATTATAAGAATCAAATTTTATAATAATAATAATAATAATAAATAATATTTTTAATAATATTCTTTGAGAATTTTATTATTGATATTATAATTTAAATTAAATAAAAAATTTTATTAAACACATTTTTATCAAACTAATTTATTTTTCACCTTTGTGTTCTTATAATAAACTCCTTTTTCGTGTTTGAGGGAATTAAGAATTAAAATTTTTTAGGATAATTAATTAAACTTAATACCATAAGTAAATGAATGCTTACAATTCAAAAAAACTTTTGGAAATGGATAATTCAGAAATTAATATCAACAATTGCTGAGTTTATTCCTACGTTCTTTTCTCCAAATGGAATTTTAGCTCAAAAGGGAAATCAGGATGAAATTTAAATATTAATGAAATTATTGAGCAACGCGAATCATTTTTTAAAGACCACCCAAGATCTTTTATGAATGATGAAAATAAAAGCACCTTTTTAATCAATAGATTACAAGGACCACCAAATAAATGGGGATTTTCCTTAAAATTTGATGACATATTAAAAAATATGAAATATGAAGAATTCAAGGAATTATTACAAAAGAACTTTGGGAATACTAAAGAGTAAAAAATTTATTTTAATAGAACAACTTTTAAAATTAAAGCAAATAAAAGTTGGTAAAGCAGCAATATATATCATTGAGTTCCGTAGACTTTCTGGAAGAATTGATTGGCTAGATATCATTTTGCAAGATCTTATTAGAAGAGGTCTACTTCCAGAAATCAGAAAAGAATATGATAAAATAGAAAAAAAACCTGATACACTTTTTGAAACCACGAACCTAATAATAGATGTAGATAAAAAATACTATTTAAAAAATAATTTAGTGAATTCAGAAAATTTTTTTCAAAAAAATCGTAAATCTTTAAATGAGCATATCCTTTTCAAAATAATTCTTCAAATGAAGTGAATAAATTTAAAAGTATAAAAGTATAACAAAATATTATAATAAATATAATAACACTCAAAAAAACAAAAATTATTTTATTTTTTATTTATTTTTTTTTTTTTTATTATAATTATTTTATTAATTATATTTATTATAATACTATAAGCCGCAAGGGTTGATATAGTATTAATATTAAAAAAAGTTTTATTAAAAAAATTAAGTTTTATTAACTAAACAAAATTAAAATAAAAAACACAAAGAAAAGAATATTTGTTAATAAGAATTTTACTCATATTTATATTTTTTTCAAAAGTTAAAGTTATTAAAAAATAAAAATAAAAGTTTCTAAAAAGTTCTTAAAAATCGAGAAATTTAGAAAAAATAGAAAACAATAGAATTAAGAATTTAATAGAATAAATTTTAATTAATTAAACACAAGAATTATCAAGAAATTCTAGTAATTTCTTGAACTATAAAGAATCTTCTAGATATTTTTTAGAATAAAACTATAAAATAATAATAAATGTGAATCGAACCCTAAGTAGTTTGATTCATGGTATTAGTTACTAACAACTATACCAGAAATAATATTTTTTAAATTTAATGGTAAAGAACGAACATATAATGGATTATTAATTAGAATTTCAACTTACTTTAGAATCCATTATATTATTCTTTACTTAATATTACTTTACTATATTTTCTATACTAAAATATTTTTTAAATATATTTTTTTTATATTTTTATTAAAAGTTTCTAAAATATTATCAATAATTCTATATTTTTACTATTAATATCAATATCTATAATTTACCTTAAATTTTATTATTTTATTAAAGTGTTTATTATCAATATTAATATTTTATTTTTATTTTCAAATATATTATTATATTATTATTATATTGTATCAATATTAAACTTGTATTCTTTTTAGTATTTTATTTTATTTTTAAATTGATTATTTAATATTTTTTTATTCCCCACAAATAAAATCAAATCTTAATTGATTAATAATAAATATTAAATATATTATAGTTTTTAAATTTATTTTATATAAAATATAAGAATATTATATTAACATTCTTGATTAAAATAACTTTATTTTTCTGTAAAATCTTTTTAAATTTTGTTTGTTACTTTTCGTATATATTAAATAATTTAGTTTTAGTATATGAAAAATAATATAAAATTATATAAACAAAATTTATTAAAATAAAAATACTTATGAATTAGTTAATTTAAATTAATATAAAATTTTAAGTAATTAGTAATAGTAAATATTTTTTTTTAAATATGATAATAAAATGTAGAAAGGCTTTACATATTTATTTTTTTTCAAAAAGTATAAATAAGTGAAGTTTTTCAATAATTAAAATGTAGACAAAAAGAATATTGAAAATAAATAATTAAATAAAAATTCTAATAAAACCCGAACCATAACATAATTTATGGTGGAGATATCGGGGAATATTAGAAAAATAAAATTTAATATTATTTATTAATTAAATTATTTAACAAAGCCTTGGATATAGATTTCCGGGCTAAGTTTAACCTACATAGTAATTGGGCTAGTAGGCTCTGGACTGCTGTATTTTATATTGAATACAGTAGCCGTGGTACCCGCGTGGCATGACGCCGTGAAGAGGCAAGCTGCACGTCAGACAGGGTATACTATCAGATTATCCATAAGTTTTGTTAAATAATAATAATTAATAATTTAATATTAATATTAATAATAATAAAAGTTATCATAAAAAAAAAAAAAAAAAAAAAAAAAAAAAAAAAAAAAAAAAAAACTTTGGAAAACTTTGGAAAACTTTAGTTTTTGTAGTAACTTTATTTAATTATAGATTATAGATAAAAAATAATAATAAAAAAAAAAATAATAAAAAGTTAACAAATTTACGAAGTTAATATTCGAGTAAGACAGTGTTAGCTTGCAGGATATTAATTTCATAAACTCTTATTTACAATTTTGCAAGGTTTTGTAGATTGTAAACGCGAGTATCTCAAGGAACAAATCCTTGACAATTAGGCAAATACGCCCTAGAACTATAAAACCTTCACGCTGAAGGCAACTACACACTTCAACAGGTGATAGTTTGTTCACTCGCGCAGAAAATAAGAGGTGGGTCAGGTTCGATCCCTGATAAAACCCTGGTCATTCTTGCGAAGTGACGTTAAAATATATAGTTTTTTTTATTTTTATTTTAGGCTTTTATAAATTTGTTCGCCTATTATTATTATTATTATTATTTTTTTTTTTTTGCAATAAAATAAAAATATATATATTTTTTTTCCTTTTATTAAAATAATAAATATTTCATTAATAAATTTTTTTTTATAAATAATAAATTAAATTTTTCTTTAGTGTAGAACAAACTTTTTAAAAAAAAAAAAAAAAAAAAAAAAAAAAAATTTTTTTTTTTTAACCAATAGTATTATCATAGATATAGATTTATATATGTAAAAAAAAAAAAAAAAAAAAAAAAAAAAAAAAAAATTTTTAATTAATGATAAATATTAAAATAATAAGCAAAAAAAATTTTTTTTTTGTAGTACAAATTTTTAATTTTTTTTAATAAGAATAAATTTTATAAATAAATTTTTTTTTTTATAATTCTAAATAATAAATTGTAATTTTTTTATGTTTATCAGTTTATTTTATTTTTTTTTAATATATACATGTACAATATATATATATATAGAATATATAAAATTAGATTATTATTATTATTTATCAAATAAGTGTATTATTTTTATAATTTTATATAATTAAATTTTTTTTATTGAAATTTTTATAATTGAAATATTTTTTTTTGTGTGTGTTAAATTTTCTATTATTCGTTATATAATTAATTAAATTTTAATTAAAAAGAAAAATATAAATAAGCTGTCTTACAACTCTCTACGCGGGATAGTTGAACACCCACACATAATACTTTATTGTTTTGATCTTGTTGATACTGGGAAGGATACGTTATTATCTTCTTTATTACTAACAATAAGTTAGCCAAATTAAAAAGAATTTAATATTGCTACCTTCTTTTTATTAAGTTTCTTAATAATTAACAATCGACATTATCAACTTATCAATAAAGAGCTAAGGGGACTTATTGTAAGAAGGGTTAACAAGCTATATATTTGATGCTTCAACACTATATAGTTTGGCTTGTATTTTAACTTTTTATTTAATATTTTATTAAATGTTATAACAAAGAATTAATAGAATAATAAATATATACAAAAAAGAAATAAAAATAAAAATAAATATACATTATTATTATTATTTAAGTATTTATACAATTTGCTTTATGTTATATTAATTATTTTAATAAAGGAAATAAATATATTAAATAAAATTAAATAAAGAAGTTATTACTACAAATAAATTTAAAAAAAAATTAAGATATACATATTTTGTGTATTAATGCTTAAGAGAATATAATAAACATTAAAATTCATAATAAAAAGCTTCAGATTTTCAAATTGCGTTTTTGAGTCTGAATTTATTTTTTTTTTAGTTTCAGATTTTCGAAGGGTGTTTTCGAGTCTGAATTAATTTATCAGATTTTCAGAGAGAGATTCTGAGTCTGAATTATTATTGGAATAAAGAATTGGATTGTCAGAGGGTTTTCTGAGTCCATAATTATATTATTATAAAACAAAGATAAATTTATTTTTTTTTTTTTGTTATTAAATATATTTTTAAAGTAAACATATTTTTAAATTGGATATCATAGCATTAATACCATTTTTAAATTTTCAAATGGCTGAAAATAAAATCAATTTTAAAGAATTAAAAAAAGAATTAAAAGATATCGAGAAAATTTCAAAGGAAAATCTCGATATCAAATCTTGGGAATCAGAAATCCGATTATGGATAAAACTTGAGGAAGTTACTGATCCCAAAAAGATTTTTACCGCCTGCTTACTCACGTCTACTGGAGAGCCTCGCGAAGTTATCCAGGATTTAATTGAAAGTTACAGTACCGATTCTGAATCAGAAAGTGAGGACGAAGAAGAAGAAGAATCTGATTCAGAAGAAAAGAAAAAAGATGAATATCCTTCCTTAAAGGAAATTGTAGAAGCAATAGAAACTTTTTATGGTCTTAAAGAAGACCAGAATATGTTACTTCGTGAGCTCCGTGCTTTAAGAATTAAAAGAAATGAGCGAGTAAAAGACTTTAATACTCGTTTCCGATCCATATATTTGAAATTAGATAAGAAAAGAAAGAAGCGAGTCAGTGTTCTCGATTATATTGATGCTCTTAGGAACAATGAAAAAGCTTGGAAAAAGGTCTCCCTTAAGGATGACATTTCTTTAAATCGGGCGTTTGACATTGCCGAAAAAGTTGATAGAGTAATGAATTTGAGACCCTCAAAAGAGTACTCAACTGAAATTGTCAACCCAAGAATAAATATCAGGAATAATTATCAAAACAACAGAAAGGTAGTAAGAGAGAATTATGAAGTTAGAAGCCCAAAAAGAAATAAAGATTACGAATTGGAGGACTTAACAAAAAAAATGAAAAATCTTACCATTAAAGCCTGTTTTTATTGTAGCGATCCAGGACATTTGCAGTATAATTGTCCTAAGTTAAATGCAATTATTCAAGAAAATAAGAAACGGTTATATAGTGGAAAATCTTTAAACCACTAAAAGGGAGAGGAAGCACTCCCTATAAAAATAAAATAGCTTCATTACAATACAAATCCATTCCTAGTAGTACAAATGATTATAATAAGGAAGAAAAAGAAGATGCTTCCTATACTAATGAAACTCACAAAGAATCCGATAATGAGAATGATGTAGAATTTATAGTTAGTGCGACAAAAAGGAAGTTGACGACTAACGATGAAACTAGTGAAAATAATGAAAAGAGACAACGTAAAAGTCTCAAAGATAATCCTACCCCTATAACAACTCCTGCAATAAGAAAGATAAAAGAGAAGGAAATAGAAAATAGAATAATTGTTAAAAATAAAAATCAACTACATCCTTCGATAATGGCGCAGCCTAATATAAATATTGAGAAAGCCAAAGAAAAACAAATTCGGAATAAAGAAAGAGCTAACTTTGGAAATAACAAGGGAAAAAGGAAGGAAAGGGAGGATAATATTACTATAAGAGAAAAGCAAAGTCGGGATTCTTCAAAACAAAGAAATAGCATCAGTACTACTAGTGATAAAATGCATCAACGATTAAATAAATTAATCGATAATGAAAACGATAAAATTATTAAAACAAAACAAATCAATGAAATGGAAGTTATTGAAGTTCCTGAAAAGCTTAATGACGAAGGTCATGAGAATATTACATTACAGAAGCTCATAGATTTTCAAGAGCCTAAAGAAAAAGCAACAATTAGTAGAACGCTTAGGAACATCAAGATGTGTAAGGATCAGGAAGAATATAATGTTTTACAAGATTTGAATGAAACCAAGTGTAATATTAGTTTCGGTCAGCTCCTCAATGTTTCTCCAAAAGTCAGAAGTCAAGTAAGTCAAGGATTAAAATTAGAAAAACCTGAAAAGAAAATAATAGGTGCATTAAACAATACTATTGCTGCTGCTACTTTGGTAAATAATATTGATCACTCTTATATTAGCAAAAGTAAGGAAACCTCAGAAGAAGATATTGCAATGGTTGATGTAACAGTAGATGAAATTCCTGGTAAAGCACTAATTGATTCTTGTAGCAATCTCAATGTTATCACAAAAAAATTTTATGAGAAATTACCTGGAAATTATGAAGAAGTAGGTATTAGTCGTGGAAGGATACGTTTAGCGACTAAGAATGATGAGTATTCAGAAGGAATCATTGTACGAATACCTGTTAAGATTAATGATTATAAAATGATAGTAGATTTTCGTATAATTGATGATGATGACCCATTTTATGATTTGTTGATTAATTTTCAAACTCAAGTAGAACACAATCTTTTTATCCATCCTATAAGATATAGTTTATGTCAATTTAATTCTCAAGGACTAATCGACGTTATAGCTCCTATTAATAATAATTTCCAAGAAGAAGAAAAATTAGTATGTATAGTAAGGAAAATACTTGAAGATGAAGACACAACTAATGAATTAAAGAAACTTGAAGGTCTATCCCCGCAAGAGTATATCCATGATGAAAAATTTTTAGCAAGTCTTTGTAAAGATTATAAAGATGTAATAGTAAAATTACTTGAAGAAAACTTGGACATTATAGCGACATCTTCTGAAGAATTAACCCCGTCAGACTTAGCACCTCATAAGATTAACTTGAAAGCGAACGCAAAACCTGTTAAACAAAGATGTTACAGGGTAACCAAATTTAAATCGGATATTATTAAAGAAGAACTAATTAAACTTATTAAGAAAAAGCTAGTTGTACCATCTTATTCAGAATGGTCTTCACCTGTTGTTGTGGTCCCAAAGGCTAATGGAAAATGGAGATTGTGTGTGGACTACCGCAAGGTGAATGATCTAACCGAAAAAGACTCTTATGCCCTTCCATATATTGACGAGATATTTGACAGTTTAGATGGTGCCAAAATCTTTACTACTATGGATCTATACTCAGGTTACCATCAAATCCTAATGGACGAAGAAAGTGTTGAAATAACCAGTTTTACAACCAAATTTGGCAACTACCAATTCAAAGTTATGCCTTTCGGATTAACTGGAGCTCCGGCTACCTTCCAACGGGAAATGAATAGAATTTTATTTCCTTTAATCGGAAAATGTGTTTTCAACTTTATTGATGATATACTTATATATTCAAAAACTGTCGAAGAACATATCCAACACATAAAACAGGTATTAGCAATCTTCAAGGAACATAAATTAAAAATTAATATTGAAAAATGTCACTTTATGCAAACGGAAGTTGAAGTTCTTGGTCACAAGATTTCTACTAAGGGTCTTAGTCCTCAAAATAGTAAAATTGAAGCAATTAAAGCCTGGAAAGAACCCACGAATATACATGAGTTAAGATCATTCTTAGGTGCTGTAGGATATTATAGGAACTTTATAAATGAATATGCTCAAACCTCAGCTCCTCTTTGTAAGCTATTAAGAAAAGGCGTAAAATATAAATGGAATAATGAACAAAAACAAAGTTTTACCAAATTAAAAGAAAAATTAATTATGCTCCTATTTTAAAATATCCTGATTTTTCCAAAGAATTCATTATTCGAACAGATGCATCATATGAAGGTATTGGTGGAGTTTTATTGCAGAAAGACGAATCGGAAATAGAACACCCGATTCATTTCATTAGCCGTAGCTTAACCAAAGCAGAAAAGAATTATGGAATAACCGATTTGGAAGGAACGGCTTTATATTATTGTATTACTAAATTAAAACCTTATATTATGGGAAGCCCCTTTAGAACCATAGTTTTTACAGATCACAAACCTCTACTAGGTTTATTTAATAATAAGGAACCGAATAATGCACGACAAACAAGATGGTGTTTGACTGCAAGTATGCTAAAAGTGGATATTCGCTATGAGCAAGGTAAAAAGAATGTAGTAGCCGACGCTTTATCTAGAATGAAGAACGATAAAGAACAAAAGGTATTAGCTATAAAAACGAATAAAGATGATGAAAATGATTCACTTTCTAAAGTAATTAAAGAATTTATTGAAGAAAAATTTACAAAGATTGATGGTATAGATTATTTTATAGATGGAAATAATTATAGAAAACTTGTTACCGAAACAAATGAAAAACTAAAATTAATTCTCGAAGCACATCATGTTGGCCATGAAGGTTATTATAAAACATATCAAAGACTTAGAAAAAGTTACTACTGGAATGATATGGTCAACGATATAAAACGGATAATTTCAAAATGCGAAAAATGTCAGTTAAATCGCCCTCAGCCATATCCAGAACCAACCGAAAACATTCCAACAGAAGTTGAAGGCCCTTTTACTCATCTTGGACTTGATATTATTGGTCCCTTAATAAAAACTGGTAATAAAAACCAATATATCATTGTTGCAGTGGATTATTTCACAAAGTGGGTGGAGGCTGAACCTACTGAAAATATTACATCTAAGGACATCATTAAGTTTTTAATAAATGTTTTCGCTAGACATGGAGTTCCTCAAGTCATTACAACGGATAATGGCGTTCAATTCACATCGGATATGACTAAAATATTCCTGGACTTATATGATGTTTACGTAAAATTTACCACTACCTATCACCCAGAAAGTAATGGATTGGTTGAAAATAGGAATAAAGAAATTGGTAAATTATTGAGATTACTTGGTGAAGAAAATAAAGACTGGGATGAAGTATTACCTTCAGCCTTGTGGGCCCTTAGAACTACAAAGAATACTGTAACCAAACATTCTAGCTTCGAATTAGTTTATGGTCGTGAGGATCAACAGCCTTTCGACATTGCTGCTAGACCTACACAAGGAGTGAATAAATCTTCAGATGAAATTCTTTTAGAAAAATTTATCTCACATTATAGGTGGACCATGGAAGCAGCTGAAAATGTAAAGAACGCAAGTAAATATTGGGCCAATCGAAGGGAAGAAAAAAATAGCATGAAAAATTCCAAAAACATAAGAATCGGTGATTTAGTTCTTGTTCGAAATTTTAGTCGTTCTAAATTAGAACCTTATTTTGTCGGTCCTTTAAAAGTAATAAAAAAACAATTTAATACCGTAACACTTGCGGACCCAAATACTATGATTCAAATGAATCGTAATGTTCATTTGAAAAATATAGTAAAGTATAACTCAGCTATAGATTAGCTTGAGTCTTAGTGGGGGCATCTTGGTAAAGAACGAACATATAATGGATTATTAATTAGAATTTCAACTTACTTTAGAATCCATTATATTATTCTTTACTTAATATTACTTTACTATATTTTCTATACTAAAATATTTTTTAAATATATTTTTTTTATATTTTTATTAAAAGTTTCTAAAATATTATCAATAATTCTATATTTTTACTATTAATATCAATATCTATAATTTACCTTAAATTTTATTATTTTATTAAAGTGTTTATTATCAATATTAATATTTTATTTTTATTTTCAAATATATTATTATATTATTATTATATTGTATCAATATTAAACTTGTATTCTTTTTAGTATTTTATTTTATTTTTAAATTGATTATTTAATATTTTTTTATTCCCCACAAATAAAATCAAATCTTAATTGATTAATAATAAATATTAAATATATTATAGTTTTTAAATTTATTTTATATAAAATATAAGAATATTATATTAACATTCTTGATTAAAATAACTTTATTTTTCTGTAAAATCTTTTTAAATTTTGTTTGTTACTTTTCGTATATATTAAATAATTTAGTTTTAGTATATGAAAAATAATATAAAATTATATAAACAAAATTTATTAAAATAAAAATACTTATGAATTAGTTAATTTAAATTAATATAAAATTTTAAGTAATTAGTAATAGTAAATATTTTTTTTTAAATATGATAATAAAATGTAGAAAGGCTTTACATATTTATTTTTTTTCAAAAAGTATAAATAAGTGAAGTTTTTCAATAATTAAAATGTAGACAAAAAGAATATTGAAAATAAATAATTAAATAAAAATTCTAATAAAACCCGAACCATAACATTAATTATTTGTTTTAAAACTTTATTGAAAAATAATACTAAATATTAAAATAATAAAATAATTGTAATTATTGATTCTGTTATAAAAAGTAATAAAAAGTTTAAAGGAAATATTCTATCTGTAAATTTTACACCAAGCACAAGTAATTCTGTTACTACCAATTTTATTATTTCTGTCGGTAATTGTAAGTTTAAGACAAGATTGTTGATAGATTCTGGATCCATAAGAAGTTTCATATGGATCCAGAATTTGTTGAATTATCTTGCATTGATCATATAGAAACTTTTGAATTTTGTGTTGAGAATCTTCAATTACAGGGACTCTCAGGAATACTTGGAAGAGACTGGCTTAACATCCATAAGTCATATATTGATATCAAAAAACAATAAATTTTACTTCTTAGAAACCTACTGCTTATCACATTGTCCATCGTCAAAGGGCAATAAATTCTTATTTCATTCTAAATAGGTAATAATGGTATCTAATGAAAATAATTCAATTATTTCTATGTCGATCGATGAAGAAGAAATACTACAGTCCGAGATATGTTCCTCCATTATTGAGGAAGAACAACTCGAAGATAAAAATTACAGAATAATAAAGAAATTCTACTCTGAGTTTGAACAGATATTTGAGGAGAAAAAAGCAAATAAATTACCTCCTCATCGTCCATACGATATATCGATCGATTTATTTCCTGGAAGTCAATTGTACTAAGGGCCTATATATTTCCTCACTGTAAATGAAATGAAAGCTTTGAAAGAATACATTTCAGAAAATTTAAAGAAAGGATTTATCCGGAAAGAAGCATGTCGGTATTCTAGATTATATTGATACACAGAGGAATAACGAAGAAGCTTGGAAAAGAATCTCACTTAAGGATGATATTTATATAGGTAAAATATTTAAAATTTTATCTAATCTTTAAATTAAAGATTATAATAACACGTGCTTTGTTCACCTAGTAATCTTAATTGGAAATTTTAGCTTTTCATATCGAATATCAATTAACAACCAAACCCACAAAACAAATTGACAAGAAGTTTTGAATATAGACAAAGAAGAAACAAGGGATCATGAGATTTAGATGATTGAAGATTACCTTGAGAGTAACCAAGAAAAAGAATTATCTTACAAGAAAGAACTTGAAGAGAAAGTAGATAGGCTGATTGCCATTAATCAAGTTCAACAAAAAGGAATGGAAAACCTAAAGAAGCTGAATTAGAGTCCGGGGATAGCAAAACGCCCAAGACCAATACCACCTCCAATTCGAACAACTCAATTTAATGTCGATACGAGCTACTGTCAGACGCAACCACGAGAAGGGAACGCTGTAGAAGATGTGATAATGACAGATGCTTATCCTTTAGAATATTAACAAGACATTCCCATTTTCACTGGTGAAACAAGTGATGTAGAATCATTCTTAGATAAGTTAACCAGATACTTTGATATGCACCAGAAGTACTACCAAACAAAACCGATGGTCATGGTATACTTCATTGTAGACCACTTACAAGGAACTGCTAAATGGTGGTATCGGATGGATGAAGTATATAAACAAAAGGTAATAAAACGGATCAAGCAAGAGTGAGTTGATACCAACAACATAGATTAAAATTCCTACTGCTCAGACATACTTAAGGAATACTAAGACTATAGTTACAATCAATTTTATTACTATCGTCGTCAACCAAGAGTAGGTCGCTCCTTAGGAGGGGCGTTGTAAAAAGTACGTACTAAGTACTACCAAATAGTTATTAATAATATGATTAAGTAACAATATTATTGAATATTATAATACATTCCAAAATTAAATATATTAACTATTTTAATTATTTTCAGCTAAAATGAAATAACCAATCATGTATTTAATTATATTATATAATAATAACATGTAAACATAATGGTAACGAGCTAGCGTTATTATTAACATAAATTATAGTATTAAACAATTAATTATAATAATATTGTAAAAAAAATAATTAATAAATAAATAAAAGTTACCAATTACATAACCTAACTCTTAGTATCTTATGTTATAATATTCTTGTGTTATAGAATAATTTAACATTCGTGGGAAAAATAAAATTATATTATAGACAACACAATAATTTAATAATAAAAGTAATTCAATAAAAGATAATATGCTTTATAAAAAAATGTTTTTACTGATAATATATAAAATAAAGTTATATCTAAAAAAAAAAAAAAAAAAATTGATTGCTTCTTTTTCATTTTTTGTTCTTGATTTTACTGCAATTTATACTTTTTTTTCAAAGCTAAAGTTAGTGGTATTTCAAGAATATTTTAAAATAAAATGAATATTTAAATTGAATAAAAATTAATATAATTTCAATTATTTTTTTAATAAATAATTGATTTATATTATTATATTTTTTATTTTAAAATATTTATTATTAATATAAGAAATAATATATGTATTTTATCTTCCTCTCATTTTTACAGAAATATTAGTAATAGAGAAGGTAGTAAATTGTGGTTAAGTAGGTTGGAACAATTGAATTATAGATCAAATTGTTAATATAAGCTTCATATCATTTACCTTATTATATACTATAATAATAATTTATTAAAATAATAATTAATTATATTATAATAAAGTTTTATAGAAAATAATGAATTAATAAGATGTAGATGTTAAAGTTGTATTACTAATATGGGTTTTAGTCGTTAATCAGATTCAGATAAATTTTGTATTTGAAAATAAAATAATATAATAAAAAATTTTAAAAAATTATATAATAATGGTATATTTCTGATATCGATATCAATAAAGAATTATTATAAGTAATAATATATATATTAAATATTGATAAAAAGACTAGGATATTAATAATTAAATTATAATATTATTAATATAATTAATAATAGAATAATTAAATTTTTCCAGATACATAATGCATAAAAATTATTTTAAAAGATTTTAATAATTATTAATAATTTTAGAAATAATGATTTTTAGAATATAGGAAAGTTCAATTAGTATATTAAAACAATAATTATAATTTGTGAGTTACGCTGTTTTAAGTAAACTTAACTAAAATAACAATTTTTGTTTATTTCTTATCAAAATATTCAGAAAAACGAAGTTGGAGCAGTTGCAGCAAGTAGTCTTATAATCTTAAGGATTTAAGTTAGAACATTATACTCCTCGTATATATGTATTTATTTCATTATTATTTTTTAATATTAAATGTAATAATTATTTAAACTAAATATTATTTAGAATAATATACTGATTAATAATATGTAATTTTTTATTATATATTATTAAAAAAAATTTATCTAAACATCTGAATAAGAAATTTATTAAATTGGAAAATATTTAAATCAAATATTATTTTATAACAACTAAGTAAAAAATTTATTAAAAATAAAATATATACATTTTAAACTTATAAATATTTATTTTTACTATTAAATTACATATATACTCAATTTTTGCTAGAGTTTTATTTTTAATTTTTACCTATTTCACAAAGAATACGTTAATAATAATAATAATAATAATAATAATAATAATAATAATAATAATAATAATAATTAAAATTAAAATGATAAAAAATGAAAAATTTTTTTTTACTATTAAATTACATATATACTCAATTTTTGCTAGAGTTTTATTTTTAATTTTTACCTATTTCACAAAGAATACGTTAATAATAATAATAATAATAATAATAATAATAATAATAATAATAATAATAATAATAATAATAATAATAATAATAATAATAATAATAATAATAATAATAATAATAATAATAATAATAATTAAAATTAAAATGATAAAAAATGAAAAATTTTTTTTTACTATTAAATTACATATATACTCAATTTTTGCTAGAGTTTTATTTTTAATTTTTACCTATTTCACAAAGAATACGTTAATAATAATAATAATAATAATAATAATAATAATAATAATAATAATAATAATAATAATAATAATAATAATAATAATAATAATAATAATAATAATTAAAATTAAAATGATAAAAAATGAAAAATTTTTTTTTACTATTAAATTACATATATACTCAATTTTTGCTAGAGTTTTATTTTTAATTTTTACCTATTTCACAAAGAATACGTTAATAATAATAATAATAATAATAATAATAATAATAATAATAATAATAATAATAATAATAATAATAATAATAATAATAATTAAAATTAAAATGATAAAAAATGAAAAATTTTACTAAAAAAAATGTTAATTTTTTTTTTATATATAGCATCTGAATAAAAAATTTATTCTAAATTTTATTTAGAATATATTATGTTAATTAATAATATTTATTATATATTATAATTTTATATAATTTTATTAAATTAAATATATTTGTTATAAATGTTGTTATCATTTTTTTTTGAAATATTTCGAAAAGAATATATTTATTCAGATGTAATAAAAAAATTTATAAAAAAATTAGTAAGCTTTTTTTTTTTTTTTTTTTTTAATATATTTTATAATGAATATAGCAATAGTTTAAATAATAATAATGATAATAATAATAATTAATAATAATAATAATAATTAATAATAATAATAATAATTAATAATAATTAATAATAATAATAATAATTAATAATAATAATAATAATTAATAATAATAATAATAATAATTAATAATAATAATAATAATAATTAATAATAATAATAATAGGAAATGGAAAATTTTACTAAAATAACATACTAATATTTTTTATCTTATATCAGGGTTAAACTTATATTACATACATTTATAACTTATTTTATCTTTTAATATTATTTATTATCAAATGTAACAGTATTATTAGAAACAATTATTTATACTAAATATTATATAGAATATTACACTGATTAATAATATTATACATATTTATTATAAAAAATTTTTAACATTTGAATAAAAGATTTATTATATTAAATATATTTATTATACATATTATTAGCTGTTTGTTCTTTCTTTTTTTTTTTTTACATATTTCAAACATAATCATAATATCATATCAATAATAATAATATATTATTAAAATATTTATTTTTTTGAAGCTGTAATAAAAAATAAGATGGTAAAGATAATGATTTAATTTATAAAAAATTAAATTAAAAACAATACCTTTGATTAATTGTATTTTTTGGTGATCTTATTTTATAATTATGAATTTTTCAAAATTTTATTTTTATGAATTATTCAATAAAATTTATAAAATTTATAATTATTATAATATATATTATTAACATTTTTTTTTTTTTTTTTTGAAACGGTAATAAAAAAAAAGATGGTATACTATTTTTTGTCTTATATAAAAATTAAACTTTTATTATAATTATTATAATATATATTATTAACATTTTTTTTTTTTTTTTTTTGAAACGGTAATAAAAAATAACATAGTATTTTTTGTCTTTTATAAAAATTAAACTTTGATTATAATATATATTATTAACATTTTTTTTTTTTTTTTTTTTTTTTTTTTGAAGCGGTAATAAAAAAAAAGATGGCAAAGATAATGATTTAATTTATGAAAAACTAAATTAAAACAATACCTTTGATTAATTGTATTTTTAGGTGATATTACATTATAATTCAGAATTCTTCAAAATATATATTATTGACAATTTTTTTTTTTTTTGAATCGGTAATAAAAAATAGATGGTAAAGATAATGATTTAATTTATAAAAAATTAAAAACAGTGATTTTATTTTATAATTAAGAATTTTTTAAAATTTTATTTTTATGAATTATTCAATAAAATTTATAAAATTCATAAAATTTAACTTTAAAATGTTGTATTTGATAAATTATTTAATTTTCAATTTAATAAAATATTTTGTTATTTAAAATGATTATTCGAAAGAATTTTAAAAATTTTACCATATTATATTATATAAGAATTAATTGTTGTATTTTATTTTATTATTTATCAATTAATGAAACTTTAAAATAAATGTATCTATATAAATAAATAAATATATATATATATTTTTAAATTTACAAAAATTTTTTATATATCAGTTATTAATCAATATGGTATACACATAATTACATCCAAGATTGAATTATTAATTAAATTAATTGATCTGACAAATTACATTTAGATATTTATTGAATATTAGTTGTAAAGTTTGTTTCAATTTATATAATAATTATCATAATAATAAAAATTTGTTTCAATTTATATAATAATTATCATAATAATAAAAATTTGTTTCAATTTATATAATAATTATCATAATAATAAAAATTTTAAGTATATTTCTAATATTATTGTAAAAAAAAAAAAAAAAAAAAAAAAAAAAAAAAAAAAGGTAATATAACGATTTATTATAAATGTATTTTAGTACATTTTTTTTATATAATATTAAAAATTTTATTAATGCTCTACACATTTTTAAAATTTTAATATTAAAGAGTGTAAAGTATAATATATTATATAATATAAGTTGATAAATTTGTTTTGTTTCAATATGTTTTGTTTAAATATATGTATATTATTTTTATTTTTATTGTTATTGTTATTTTTATTTCTTTTTACTTTTACTTTTATTTTTATTTTTATTTTTATTTTAAATTCTTATTTTTATTTTAAATTTTTATTTTTATTTTAAATTTTTATTTTTATTTTAAATTTTTATTTTTATTTTAAATTTTTATTTTTATTTTATTTTTATTTTAAATTTTTATTTTTATTTTATTTTTTTATTAAATTCTTATTTTTTAATTTATAGCTAATTAGTAACCTCAATTAATTATGATGTATAGTTATTTTATTTCATTAATATTTATTATCATATTAAACTTATTTAAAAAGAAAAAAATGCTCAATCTCTTTTTATCATGATTTTAAATCTATATTTAAATATACACACATATATATACTTTTTTTTTATTTATTTATTTTTACATTTATATATATGTAAAACACCAAGGAAAATGTATATAAAAAGAATACTTGGGAAAATGTTAAGATGCCATATTTTTATTGAATATAGCTATTGTATATTAATATTAAATCAAAATTTTATATTTAATAAAAAAGAAAAAAAATTTTTAAATATAGAAAATTTAATAATTGTTTTTATATAATAAAGAGAGAAAAAAAAGTGTATTTAATCGAAATTATGAATTGGTTATTTATGCTTTTTTTTTTTTTTTTTTTTTTTTTTTTTTAATAATTTTCAATAAATTTATGATTTTTAATTTTTTTATTTCTTATTTTTTTTATTTTTTTAATATTTTCCATAATTGTAAAAATTCTCAATTTTTTTAACATTATTAATTATCAATTCGATTATTCAATTATATCTACATTAAGATCTTTTTTATTAATTTAATTTAATTTATTTGTTTTTTATTATTAAATAGAATGTTTTGTGTTACATAATTTTTTAAAAAGTTAAAATTTTATTTTCTATTTTTGGTTTTATTAAAAAAATAAAAAAAAAATAAAAAAAAAAAAAAAAAAAAAAAAAAAAAAAAACATTTAATTAGATATTAAATTTATAATTAAAAATAACATATATTATTTAATTTAAATAAATAAATAAATAAATTATAAAAAAAGTAATTATAAATAAATGAATAAAAAATAAATAAAAATTAAAAAGGGTATATAATATTTAAAAATTATAATTATCTATACTCATATTGGTATAATTATTACTATTAATAATTTATATATATATTTATTAGACTGGTGATTTTTAATTTATATTGAAATTAAAGAGCAGATGATAGATAATATTCAAATAATTAATTTAATACAGTTCTTGTTGGTAAGATCTTTAAGAAAATACATACGAATCTTCATTTCTCCTATTCTTGAATTTTTCTTATCCAATAAAATATTATATTTTTTTTTTTATTATATTTGACAATGACTTGAATTTTAATAACTATTTAAAAACATTTTTTTTTAATAAGTAAATATAATCATTATACCTTGAAACATATTTCAAAATATTTATTTTGAAATCACAAGTTATTATATTTGTATCACCATATTGTTTTTTATTTTGTTAACTCTTACTATAATGTAACATTAATCTATATACCTATTTTTATTAAATTTACTGATTTATTTTTTTATGAACATGTTAAATATGTTAAATATAATAATAATAATAATAATAATAATAAAACTATTATTGCTAAATGTTATATCTTTTATTACTTTTTAAATAAAACATTAAGTAATGGTAGAAAAATGAGATTTGATTTTTTTTTCATAATATCGTATCTCATTTTTCTACTTTTAACACACTATATAATGTATTTTAATTATATAAAGATTTGATATATATTTATATACTTTTTTTTTTAATTCATATTACTTGTCAGTTATTTATTAATTTTTGTTTATTAATTATTTTTATATTAAAAAAGTTTATCATTATTTATCATCGTTTTCTTTCATAATCTATTTGAATTTAGTTTATTTATTTTTATTATAAAACCTTTTATAACCTTTGTGATTGTTACATCTATTAAGTAAGCTAATTTTTTTTAAAATTTTGTAAATATTTTATTTGAAATATAAAAATTGAGTTATGAGTATATTATATATTAAACAATACTGTTATAAATTGACTTCATATATTATTACATATAATAATTAAATTGAAAATATTAATTACAGCTCATCTTTTATAATATAATTTTAATTTATAATTTATATTATTTTATATTATAATACTATGTGATATATTATTTTTAATTAAATTTAATATACTGATATAATTTTTATTAATTAACTGTGTATTATTAATATATTATATTAATACTATTGGAATTAATTATTCAAAACTATTTAAACAAATAAAAATATTTACTAATATATCATTTAATATAATATATATTGTATTTATTATTCTTATATATTATAAAATATAAAATTTTTTTAAAAAAAAAAGAAAATTTTTAAAAAAAAATAAAATGAGATAAAAACTGATAAAACAGATATACAAATATTTTTTATAATAATTATTAAATATAATTGTTATAAATTTATTACTGTTAATACTATTTAAACAGCTAAACTAATAATTATAAATATCATAATTATTAAAATAATAAAATTCTTATTTTTATGTTTAATATTTTTTTTAAAAAAAAAAAGAAAAAATTTAGGAAGAAAATAAATACTAATATATATTTATTTAATAATTATTTTATTAGCAATTGGTTTTAAAAATTTTAACCAGATTCAAATTATTTTATCTTAATCTTATTGTATAAATAAAATTAAACACTCTAATTATTATTAGTATTAGTTTATTATTTATATTATTAATTTTAAAAATTAATAATGAAATTTTTTTTTAATTTATAATATGTATTATTTTATTATTTATTATTTTATAATAGTTTATATTTAAATATTAAAAAAATTGAACAAATGTTTATCTATATAATTAGAATATTTAATAACAATATTATAGTATGTAATACAATATATTAACAATGTATTAAATATAAAATTTTATATAATTTAATATATATTAAAAAATATATTTGGATAATATGAAATTCTTAACTTTCCTTTTTTCCTTTTTATTTTTTTTTAAATTATTATTTAAAAATATTAATTTTATAATCCTTTGTAAAGTAACTACATAGGATTAAAAAAAAAATAAGTCTTTTACAATAATAAAAAACTAAGAAAAAAAAATAAAATATTATTGTAAAAGATTTATATATATATTAATAGGAATAATTTATTTTGCTTTTAAAAATATTATATACAGAACATTAATTTTACAAAAAAAAAAAAAAAAAAAAAAAATTGTAATATAAACAAAAATTGATAATATAACTTTTTTGTAATTCAATAATACAAAGATTTTTGATATATTAAAGGTAATGAAAATTATTATAATATATATTAATAATCATAAATATATATATAAATGTTAATTATGGACAATAATAAAAAAAAAATATATTAAATTATTATGCTATATTTCAAATTGTTACAAAATATTTTATATTTTATCAATAATAAAATATTAACTTTTTATTTATTTATTTGTTACTATCTTATTAATGACCATTAATTTTTATAATTATAGAATCAAACATACATAAAAAAACTTATTAATGATAGCTCGGAACAAGATAGTAATAATTTTTAAAATAAAAAAAGTAAATTATTATTATTTTATAATTTATATAAACCAATTTTTATTGAAGACTAACAAAATAACATTATATTAATACTAAATAAAATGTTGTTTTATATTTTTTATTTATTTTTTAATAAGAAATTATAATTCATAAAATATATAAAATTTTAAATTTTTAAAGATATAATTAATAACAACAATAAAACAAATTAAAGAAAGTAGTATTTGGTTAAAAGAACAACAATAAAAATAAATAATAACAGAAAGAAATATACTAATCTTTTTAAAATAATAAATTAAAAAAATTTAAAGAAATGATATAAAATCATTAAGCATAAAAATCTTATTAATATTATATATATTATTATTTATTATTATTTTTTTTTTTTAAAAGACTATCTTAATTTTGAGAGTCTTATCCATTATATTTAAGACATAAATTTTTGAAATTTATAATTAATAGTTCAATAGATAAATATATATTTTTTTTTGTAGAATCAATAAAACAAGTAATCAAACAAGCATTTAATTAATTCAATTTTAGTAATTTAATATCTGTATTTTTTTTTTTTAGTAAGAAATAATATAAAATTAATTTAATAGAAATAATTTAATTACATATATTTAATATTTATCAATTAATAATATAAAACAAAATTAAACTTGGATATATAACATTAATACCTTAATAAGATATTATATAAATTCACACTATAATAAGAATTTATAAACAGAATTATATATATAATATAATAGTTAAAATAAAAATATAAAAAGAAATAAATTTATTTTAATAAAATACAATAAAACATTCAAAATGCTGGCCGATAACGATTATCCATCCATGGTAGAAATGAATAGTGAAAATGAAAATAGTAGTAAGGACAAAAAACATAATTCTCGTACGATTTTTGGTTCATATCAACTTTTACGTACTATAGGTGAAGGTGAATTTGGTAAAGTTAAACTCGGTGTTAAGTTAAATACCCAGTCAGCTGTATGTTTTATATATATATATATATATTTATTAAATAATAAAATATGGCTTATATTAATATATATTATAATTAAATTTAATGTTGAAAAAAAAAAAATAATAAAGGTTGCTATAAAACTTATAAAAAAAAAAAGTGTATATAATCAAAATAAATTAACCAAATTATGTCAAGAAATTAGTATATTAGAGGTAATTTATTTAATTTTTATTTTAATTTATTATACTTTATTGTAATTTATGTATTTATAATATTTGAAATTTAATATTTTTATTTTTATTTATAAATATATGTATTTTTTAATTCTAATAAAATAGAAAGTAAATCATCCTTATATTATAAAAACGTATGAAGTTATTGAAGATAAAGATTATATTGGTATTATTATGGAATACGCTTCTGGGGGTGAGCTTTTTGAATATATTCTTGCTCACCGCTATTTAGAAGAATATGAAGCTAAGAGATTTTTTGCTCAACTTCTAAGTGGTATAAATTATCTTCATAAAAACCATTTAGTTCATCGTGATTTAAAATTGGTAAGTAATATTAAGCAATTAACTGATCATAAGTAGTAATTTATATTATGTTAATAAATGAACGAATATAATAGATAATTTTGTTTTTATTAAAAAATATTTTTTTATTTTATTATATTTAATTATTATAATAATCAAACTAAAAATAATTTAAAATAGGAAAATTTATTATTAGATAGTATTCATAATATTGTTATTACGGATTTTGGATTTGCAACTATATCTCATTCAGATGAAAATAAGTTATTAACAACATCATGTGGTAGTCCATGTTATGCAGCACCTGAATTAGTCGTTAATGATGTAAATTTTATTTTTATTTTAATTTTAATTGTATTTTTAATTTTATATTTAAATAAATGTATATATATATATAATAAAAAATGGAAAAAAAAAAATATTTTTGATATTAATAAATATATAAATATAAATTTATATAAATTATTAACAAATAAATGATTAATAATATAAATAATTAGGGATATGTTGGTGAAGCTGCTGATATATGGAGTTGTGGTGTTATTCTCTATGCTATGATTTGTGGTTATTTACCATTTGATGATGATCCAGATAATCCAGATGGTGAAAATATTCATTTACTTTATAAATATATATTAGAAACAGAAGTATCATTCCCTGATTATGTAAGTGAAGAAGCTAAAGATTTATTACGTGGTATTTTAAATCCTGATCCAGAAGTTCGTTTTACAATGGAACAAATTATAAACCATTCATGGATAAGAGATTTTAAAGAATTTATTTTAATAGAATATGATGAAAATAATGAGCCTATAATACCAGAATTTGAAATGTCAGAGGAAATGGAGCAAATGAATGATAATAATCAAAATAATATTAAAGCATCATCATCTCAGATCACTTCTTCAATTTTACAATCAGAGATTAATAATAGTAGTAACCCGATTTTAGATAGTTTTGTCCCAGATATAAATACAAGTCAGTCTGATGATGAAGAAGATGAAGATGATGAAGATGATGAAGATGATGAAAATGATGAAGATATTATTGATGAAATTGAATCTGAAGAAAATGAATCTGAAGAAAATGAATCTGAAGAAGAAGAAACTGAAAGAGAAGACAATTTTGAAATGAAATATGTAAGAGAATCTGGAGAAGATTATTTCATAGAATCAAAAAATAATATTTTACAGGATGTTTCAATGATTGATTCCGATCAATACATTGATTTTATTAAACAAAGTGATTGTGATACAACCACATCCAATATACTTAATAGTGAAAATTCTGATTTAATTCGTCCACCTATTATTAAAAAGGATAGTTATTATACTGCTCAAAGTATGGATTTAAATCAAATTAGTGTTACCACAAATGATACAGAAAATAATGATGATGAAGAATTAAATCTTCCATCGAATATTTCAATTCCAATGAATCCTAAAACTAAGTTAGATGATAATATAACAGTATCAGATTCTATTTCAAATTATAATACAGGTCTTTCTGAAGTTTATTCTAATAATTTAAGTACTAGACCAAGTCAAATTAGTAAGCAAAGTTCTTCATGTGAAAGTGATGTAGACAATTATTTAGAGCAATCTAATAAAACTATTACTGATACAAAAAGGATTGCTGAAGAAAATACCAAAATTAATACTATTTTATCAAATAGCATTGATCAAGTAATCTCACCAATTTATTCAAACGGTTTAGAACATTCTATTGAAGAAATTCCATTATCTGTAAATAAACAAACTAATAATTTAATACCTAAACCAAGAAATAGTTCACTTCCAGAAAATAATAACTTTATGAAGAACAAAATAGAAGATTTAAGTATTGTTGATGATAAAGAATCATCTATTTTATCTCAAACTATAGTTGAAACTCCGACAAAATTAAAAGAAAAATTAGAAAATACAACTACAAATATTGAAGATAAACTAAAAGAAAAAGAAAAGGAAAAGGAAATAAAAAAAGATAAAGAAAACCAAAGTGAATGTCTTTCAAAACTTGAAAATCTTTCATTAGATACTAATAAAAACTTATCAATTCTTAAAGATGATGATATTAAGAGTATTAGATCAGATAAAAAGAGTATAAGATCTAAAACAGATATTAGTCTTATGAATGTAGAAAATATTAAGATAACTCGTTCAAATATTTCGATGTCTTCAAGAAGAAGAAGATTATCAATCTGTACATATTCTACTATGAATACTTCTATAAGTACATCATTCTATACACCAAGTTCTGGTAAGAGATTATCGTCATCAATTAATCTTAGTCTTGATAATTCAATAGATAGTCTTAATCCTGTAGTAGGTCATACTTCTTTAATTATTCCATCTATAGATTCATCCTCCGAGAAAAGATATTCTTTAAATGCATATAAGCAAAGTAGAAACAATTTAAATCATCCAAATACTTCTATTATAAGTTCACATACTAATAATACTTCCAGAATTTCAATCAATGGTCCTTCATCAAAAATTATACAGGAATCACTTTATAAAAATTTAATGGATACCTCTTCAATTAATCATACTTCTTCAAAGAAAAATCAAGGTTCATTAAAGATATTAGATGAATTAAAAAATGATAAGCAATTAACTATTATTAAACCTTTAACAACTGCTGATCTTCAATTAGATGCAATAGAAAGTAGTAGTAATAGTGAAATGGAAATACATCGTCATCGTTCTAAATCAAAATCACCTTTAAAAACAAGTTCACATACAAAATTACAATCAATGACGGAAGAAATTACTGAACTTAATAATGAAGTTTTAACTGAACCAAAAGTAAAAATAGATGAAACAGCTTTATTAGAATCAAATAAGGTATCATCTATTCCAGTTAAAACTGTTGAACGGGAACTTATATCACCTAAGAATCCATATATTAAATATTTCAATGGTATTATTGATTCTAAGGCTCTTACAATTACCCCACCATTTGTTACCTTTTTAGAAATGCAAAAGACTTTGATTGATATGGATATTGATTATCGTGTATTAAATAATTGTTTTAAAATTCGATGTCAAAAAGTCTTTAATTCAATTGCTTCACCAGAAGATTTAGAAGCTTTAGGCAAGGCTTCACCTGTAATATCACCACTTCATTCTCCGGCATGTACTCCTACTCCTGCAATTACTCCTGCAATTACTCCTACACCATCTTCACCAACGACTCATCTCCAGGGTAAATCAGGAACTACAAATAAAAGTAAAAAATCTATTAGTGATGAAATTACAACCAGTAGTCAAAAAATAAAATCAAAGGATAATGATCAAGTTTCAATATGTTATAGTTTCCGTTCCAATGGATCAAGAAAAATTAAATCTATTGTAAATTCTATTATTGATTGTACTAAACCTTCATTATCAACTCCATCGCATTCACCATCACCTGGTAATCGCAATAGTTCTGATATACATCAAAAACATATTTTTAATCTTATTAAACGTAAAAAGAATCAATCCCTTGTTATCTTTACAATGGAGATTTGTCGCATTAAAAATCGCGATGAACTTTACGTTATAAAATTTAAACGTCGTAAGGGTGATGCTTGGCTATTTAAAGATCTTTATAAACAAATTCTATCGAAATTACCTTTAAAAACATAATATAATGTATATTTTTTTTAAAAAAAAAAAAAAATAGAATAAAATAAAATAAAAAATAATAAAAAATAATAAAAATATATTAATATTATATAAAATAATTATATATATAAAAATTAACATAAATTAAAAAAAAAAAAAAAAAAAAAAAAAAAAAAAAAAAAAAAATGTAATAAATTCATATAAAACTTCATTAATAATAATAATAATAATAATAATTAACTATTTATAATAAACGCAAAACTAATGTTAAATAAAATATTTTTTATTTTTTATTATTTATTTTATTTTTATATTTTAATTTATTTATTTATTTATTTATTTATTTATTTATTTATTTATTTATTTATTTATTTATTTATTTATTTATTTATTTATTTATTTATATTTATTTTAAATATTTATATATTATTATTTATTTATTTATTTATTTATTTATCTTTTATAATTAAAATAATAATAGTAGTAAAAATAGTAATTACCAACCAAGAGGTTACTTATTACGATTTTGTAAAATGTCAATTTTTAATATAATTTGGGATGGTGATTTCCCTGATAAATGGAATTAAATTTCTATTGAATTCGTTCCTAAGACAAGGGGATCTTTCAGATTGTAATAATTGCCGTGGTATTTCACTCATCAATGTAGGTTTAAAGATTTTATTGAAAATTGTCACGTCACTAAAAGAATTTTGAAATATTTTTTTTCTCATAGAATTATTAGATTATAACAATTTGGTTTATGAAATAAAGAATGAATCAATTTATTTGTTTTCATTCTTGAAATTTGCCCAAAGAAAAAAATTCAATGACCAATTTACTTTTTATTATTTTTTTTTCGTGAATTCAGAAAAGCTTGTGATTCTGTTCCAATTTATAATATTCTTACAAAATTTAATAACATTGGTATTTGTGGTGGATACTATAAGTTCATTACTAATCAATACCTTACTTCAAAAAGCTCATGCAAATTTTTTAATGTTAAATTTCCAAAAAAAATTTCAAATACATTATGATGTTTGCCAAGACATGATGACATTAATGCATTTAAGCTTGGCATGAATTGTCTAACCCATCTAAATCTACCAAAGCACTAATCAATTTACTTATCTTGGTATACTTTTCAATGAATCATTGGATTTAGAACTAATTATTACTAAGATGAACAATGGAATAAACTATACAATTTAACTCTTTCTTTAGATTTTTAACCATTAGAAATGTACCTTTCTACTATAAAACCAGTAATCTAGTTCTTTTCTATGCGCCTTTACTAAAATCAAATAAAAATAACACTGAAAAAACTCAAGCTGATTTTAATCGAAGTTTGTTTTGGAATTTAAGGTTTAAAAAAAATAAAAAAGACACTGAAAAAAAATTATAGGTGATTTTAATCGAGGTTTATTTTGGAATTTAAGGTTTAAAAAACAAGACTTCTAATGCAACTATCTATAATATGTCAAAGGCACGATTTATACCTCCTAAAGCTAGTTTTTGTATTAGGATGATGATTCATTGCTTTGAAAAGTGGAAAGAGACTTCTTGTATTATTTCTCATTTAGTTAAAAACATATCAACACTTTCACATTATTCATGGATGAAAAAAAGCATTTAAATTAACAATATGTAAACACCATAATAAACTTCCTAGTAAAATGCAAAAGTTTTACTGAAAAAAAAAGTTCATTATTCAAGATTTTTATATTATGAATAATTAATAAATATTATTAAATAAGGTTTATTCCTAGTCTAATAAAAAAAAAAAAAAAAAAAAAAAAAATTTGTGAATTTTACACTATAATCAATTTGTATATTATTAGATCTACTATTGTTCAAGAGCATCGACGTCGAAACGATAAGGCAAAGAGAGAAATTCTGATATAGATTCGAATGATAATTTTTATCCAAATGAAATTATCATCGATGAATGGGAAGAGTTTGAAGCCATTTCTTCTGTAGAAAATCATAACGTAGTGCTTTAATATTAATACAAAAAAAAAAAAAAAAAAAAAAAAAAAAAAAAAAAAAAAAAAAAAAAAAAACTTTTATTTTATTTTCATGTATTTTTTTAATAAATGTTTTTTTGTTAATAATTAAGAATCATGAATTTAGGGTTTATAATTATGTCAACTTTATTAAAATACTTTAAAATAAAGAGTTACTGGTTACTTAATTATTCTAAATTATATGCTTTCATATTAATACATTATGGTTTATACATCAATTACATTACATATTATTACATTAATCTCATATTTTCATACTATAATCATATTCACATATTCTAGCAATAAAATTATTGATATCACTATTAATATTATTTATTATATTTAAATATATTTTATATAAATCATCAATATTACAAAAATAATATTTTAATTTTTAAATTTTTTCTTTTTTTTTTTTTTTTTTTTTTTTTTTTTTTTTAAATTTTTATTATAATAATAAAAATAATAATAATAAAATTTTATTACATAAAATGTCAATTATTTTTTTTTTTATTTATTTATTTATTAATTTATTTTTATTTTAATATATATATATATTAAAAAAATATTTTATTTTATTTTATTTATTTATTTTCTTATATAAAATTCATTTCTTTGCTTTTTTATATTCTTCTAGTTGTTCTTTATATTGTGTTGTAATTCTTTGTAATTCTCTATTACGGCCTAATATAAGTAATATTTCCTCTAGTAATTCATGTTTTGCCATTCCCTGTATATATAATTTATTTATTTTTTTGTTTTTTTGTTTTTTTGTTTTTTGTTTTGTTTTTGTTTTGTTTTGTTTAATTTTAATATTATCAATAATAAAGCATAATAATAATAATAATAATATATGTAAAATTTAATGTATGAATATATAATTATGAATAATTAATAATGATTAAACTTTTTTCTTTTTTTTTTAAAAAAAAAAAAAAAATAAAAAAAAAAAAATAAAAAAAAAAAAAAAAATAAAAAAAAATAAAAAAATAAAAAAAAAAAAAAACTTACAATAAGTTTAGATTCCCATTTCATTAATTCAGTATTATGTATACCAGGTCTAATAATTTTTTTTAATAAAATTATTTAAAAATAAATAAATAAATAAATAAATAAATAAATAATAATATATATATATATTTTCTTACATTTGTATTGGTCCTAATAATTCATCACAAAGTTCTTTAATTTTCCCTATGGCTAATTCATCACTTAATCTTCGAGCATAAATACTAAGAACACGTCTATATTCTTTTGCTGAATTAGTTACTTTTAGTGAAGCTAATTCATCTTCCAATTGAGTTAAAGATACACGAATTTTATTATTATAACTATTTTCTTGAGATTTTTTTGTGGAAAGACTAATAAATGTTTTCATTTTTATATGATAGGCATAAGTTTTTCCATTGGTGGTGGTAATAATTGGTGTTCCATCTGAACGTAAAGTAATATTCAGAATAGAAATATCATTTTTATTGTTTGATTTACCTAATGAATTATATTTTAAAAGTAACCCTATGGATACTGAAGATATCACGGATTCTTGTTTTATGACATTCCTTAGTATTATTAATTGTAGATTTTTAATTATTATTTTTATTTTTATTAAGTATATATATTTATATATTAATACAAAATTTTAAATTAAATATACATAAAATCATTTAATATAGTTTAATAATAAAATAGAAAATAATTAAAAAATTTTAAATACCATATGTCTAGTAATCCACTAGCACTTAATGTTAATAAAAAAGGGCCAGAGGTATCTAAATGGGTAACAGGTGTTGGTAAAACGATTACAGGTAATAACCTTTATATAATAAAGCAAATAATAACGAAAATAATATTATATCAAAAATATAATATATTAATTAATTTATAAATTTATTCTTTTATATATATATATATATATATATTATTTTTATTTTTTATACTTGTTATATTAATATTTATTATTATTTTTTTTTTTTTATAATTCTATATTAATTTTATTAATTGTTTATTGTATATTAATAAAATATTACATATATATATTACCTTCTACCAGATGGGGAATACAATATTAAGCTACCATCACGGCAAGCAACAACAATAAATTCTTCACTACTAGCAATATGAAGAACATGTGAAGTCATTACATCTCTCCAAAGAATTTCATCATCTTCATGACATGTTATTATTATAGGATCTATTTGATTTGATTTGATTTGATTTGATTTTTTTTTTTTTTTTTTTTTTTTTTTTATAAAAAAAATGTGAAAAAAAAAAAGTATATAAATGATAATATTATTATTATTAATTATAAATAATAATGATAATAATGATAATAATAATTATACATATGTAATATATGTATATATATATATATATATTATTATTTATTTATTTATATATATATATATATATATATTTATTTATTTATTTATTTATTTATTTATTTATTTATTTATTTATTTATTTATTTATTTATTTATTTATTTATTTATTTATTTATTTATTTATTTATTTATTTATTTATTTATTTATTTATTTATTTTATTGTCTTACTTTTAGAATTATCACATTCAATGGTTTTCGTTGATAATAAATTTTCATCATGAGGTATTTTATAATAAATTAATTTTGGAATTTTAGGAATAGCAAGAATGGTTGGTATCGAAGGAAGAGGTAAAAGAGTAGGAAGAATAAATTGTTGTTTTTCTGATTCTCCTTCATCATTTTTGAAAAACATTTTTTTAACATTCGCTGCTGAGCCATCATTACTAAGATGTTTTCTTTTAAGAATAGGAAATCCATTGGATGGAGTAGAGGAAGTCGTTTGACTTATTTGTGGTTCCGATTGATGGAAATTATATCGATCAGAGGTAAATTGACTTTGTGGTAGAGCAGATGGAGTTACCGAAGGAAGATTTGATATATGCATTGGTTGAATTCTTTTTTTACCATCTTTGGTTTGGGTAACTTTTTGAATTATTGGTCTACTGAAAATATCATCCATATTAACTTTTGAATTTATATTTAATGTACTAATTTTTGCTAAATTAGATGTTGTCGTCGTTGAAGAATTTATTTTGTTATTATTTTCATCTTTAATTCCAAATTTATTATTATTATTATTATTATTATTATTATTATTATTATTATTATTATTATTATTATTATTATTATTATTATTATTATTATTATTATTATTATTATTATTATTATTATTAGTATCAGTATTAGTATTAGTATTAGTATTAGTATTATTATTATTATTATTATTATTATTATTATCATTATCATTATTATCATTATTATTATTTGATATTGTTTCTATTACTAAATCTTGTTCTTTATTTTTACTTTTATTATTTATATTATTATTATTTTCAATAGAGTTTAAATTATTAGAATTAGATGAATTTGGTATAATATCTTTATTTTCGTTTGTTGTTTCATCCTTATGATCTTTATTTTGATTATTTAAATCGAGGTTTATATTCATATTCATTTTATCGTCTTTCTTTTTATTTTCAAAATTATTATTTGTTGATAATGAAAATGTTGGTGTGATACTATCTATTATAATATTTGGCGATTTCAACTTTAAATCATCATTACTAGGTAGTGTAGATTCACCCATAATCTTTGCTAATCTATTTGAAGCTTGAGATTTATCTATTTTAGAAATTTCTTCCTCTATATTAAGTTGAACTGTATCTTCTATTGCAGTAACTTTTTGTTTACTATAACCATATTTATCTAATATTTCCTCCTAATTTAATGTTATATAGTTATTATATATATATATTATTAATAATGTTAGTTGTATTAGTAATTAATAAATAATTATATAAATAAATTTAATATATATATTACCACTTCTTTTGATTTTAAAGCTTTTCCAAATTCTTGTTCTGTAAATTGAAGAATAGCAATAGATCCATCATATGATGAAGCAATTAAAGAAAGTCCATCATTACTCCTTTTTTTATTCATTTAATCAATTAATTAATAATATTAGTTATAATAAATATATAAATAAAAAAAATAAATAAAATAAAATAAAATAATATATACAATAATGAATATTATAAAATAATAATAATAATATATATATACATAAATATTTGCATTTACCATGTCATGTCAAGTACACTATGATCAAAAATATCATTAGCTACAATAATTGCGCGATTAGTTTCGGTTCTCCAAATGGATATACCTCTATCTTGGCTTCCTACTGCGCAAATTGATACAGATACAGTTTCTTCACTATCACCATTTATGATAGTTTTTTGAAAAATTACTGGATTAAATAGCTTTTATTCATTTATATTAAATTTTTAAATATTTGAAAGTATAATTCATTAATCATATATAATAACTAAATTATGTATATTCATATTATATATATATATATTTAGCTTACTGAAACTTCAACAGGTGCAATATGTCCAATAAATGAATGTGAAGTATTCCAATCTTCTCTATGAATTACTGCTGCTATATAATGATTTTCATTCATAGCATTTGCTGTAACAATATAACTTCCATCAGGGGACCAACTTTAAAAAAAAAAATATATATATATATATATAGTATTATATTAATAATATAAATATAAATAAATTTAACATAAACATTAAATTTTATTCTATCTATCATTTAAATATTACCTTAAACGACGGAAAAACGTTGTACTAGGTGTATTCTTAAATGGTTCAACAATAGATGTATCCATTTTCCAATCAGAAGTTCTCCAAATTTTTACAGTTCTATCATCCGACTATAAAATATAGAATATATACTTAATAAGTATTTAATTTGCTTAATAAATATTTTTAGTATATAATATCCTTAATATATATCTATATTTACTTGTGAAGCTAAATACTTTCCGACAGGATCCCAAGTTACACCTTTAACAAAGCCTTCATGATCTGATAGACATTGAAGTCTCTCTTTAGATTGTTATTAATTATTTTTTTAAAACAAAAAAAATAATTAAAATGATTTATTATATTAATATTATAAAATAAAATTGGTAAATAAAATAAAATAAAATAAATAGTTGAAATATAATATAAAGTACAGATTGAATAAAATAAAATAAAATAAAATAAAAACATTTATATATTTGTAAAAATCAAAAAAAAATTTTAATATTATTAAATTTATAAAATTAATATATTTATTATATATATGTACCAAAAGTTGATCCATCCCAAATAAATATTTTACTGTCTAATCCACAAGATGCTAAATATAAATTATCTTGGGACCATGCTAAATCAACAACATCTAATTAAATAATTATAATATAAAATAAATTAGTTTAAAAAAATAATAATAATTAATTATAAAATAAATTAGTTTAAAAAAATAATAATAATTAATAACAATAATAATTTATTAATTAATTGTTTAATCTACCGGATTCATGACCAGTTAAACGTTTAACTACAGAATAGTTCTCAACATTTACTGTATCACTACCAAATGAAAAATTTGAATGAAGCGCACTTACAAAATTTTAAATTGTTTTTAAATATACATAAATTTAATATAAATATATATTAAAAATTAATAAATACATATATACATATAAATATATTTTATTGTAAAAATTTTTATATATATTAAATTAAAGTAAAAAAATTTTTTATTAAATCTATAAAATTTTAAATCATATAAAAATGTCATAATATCATATTTTGATTTTTTATAATGAAATAAAAAATTTACCTATTATATTTCCATATTATAATGATTTTATCATCAGAACCTGAAGCTAAATATTCTCCATCAATATTTGACCAACGGACACATAATACAGTTCCTTATTTTATTATTATTTAATATGCGATTATTCATTTAAATTGATTTATTTAGTATTTATTTTATATTATTTATTATTTTTTTCTAAATTGAATCCAATTTATAATTTTTCTTTTAAATATGCGATTTTTCATTTAAATTGATTTATTTAGTATTTATTTTATTTAATTTATTATTTTTTTCTAAATTGAATCCAATTTATAATTTTTCTTTTAATAAATAATTTGTTTAATTTATACCTTGATGATTAATTAATGTCGATAATAATTTTGGTATATCATCATTCATTTCATCTTCAGGATTGAATAACGGTCTTGTATCCCAAATTTTAATTTTAGCATCTTTTAATTGAAAAAGTTTCATTCAATAGTATAATATATTGTATAATTTTTAGTAGTTTATATATATATATTAGATTTCAATTTAAAATATTAAAAAGGTATTAAAGTATTACTATTAAATCAAAAATTATATATATTAATAATATAAAAATTTTGAGTTTTGATTGTAATTTTATTTTAAATCATAAAACATTTTATAATGTTTTTATTTCTTTTTTTAATATATATATTTAAATATCTTCATATTTTAATTAAATTTGGTTAATTTTTTTTTCTTTAATTAATATAACTATTTTTTTAAATTATTATTACCTAAAGATCCTGTTGCCAATTTCTTTCCATTAGGATGTAAATGTAAAGTAAATATTGTTGCATTTTTCTTTTTATCATCTGTATGTGATACCCAATCTGGTCTTAGAATAATCATTTTTACTTATTGTACAATATTATTTATAAATATTGTGATAATGAAAATAATTGAAATTGAATTTAAATAGTATATTTAAATTTTTTAATTGAAAAGGTGAAATCAATAATAAAATATTGTGATTTATAATAATATATATATTTGCTAAAATAATAGTATTAATAATAATAATATATAAAAAGGAAAGAATGAAAATATGAAAAGCATTAAATTGATATGAATTAAAGAATCTACAAGTTTTTTAATTTTTAAATATTATATATTAAAAATATTTAATATTAACAATTTTTATGGTTTATTAAAATCATGAATTTCTAAAATTATAAATGATTTACAGTGGTGTTTCAATTTAAAATATTAAAACAAATATAGTTTTAATAATATATTTATCTTCTTTATATATAAAATTAATTATAATATTTAGTCATTTATATATTCTTTATATTATTTATTTTATATTTTCATTCTTTGTCATACTTTGAAGATTTAATGTTTTCTGTATAATAAAATAAATAAAAAAAATACTATATTTTATCAATATATTTAATATAAAAATTTTTTATTTGATAATAATTATAAAAAATTAAAAAAAAAAAAAAAAAAAAAAAAAAAAAAAAAAAAAAAAAAAAAGAAATTAAAATAAGAATAAAAATATATTTAGGAAAAAAATTTTTTTTAATCCCAACTAATGTAGTATAATCAAAAGATAGTTTTAGTAAAATATATATATATATTTATAATATTGTTTTTCATTAAATAATTATAATACTACTTTATGAATTTGTTTGTTCAATTATCAATATATACTAAATATAATAAAATAAAAAAAAACAAAAGATGAAAAAATAATAATAAATATGTTATATATATATTATAATTAAATATATAGCCAATAATTTTAATTTTTATTCAATATTTTAAAAATTTTATATTTTTTTTGTTTTTTAATTTTTTGTTTTTGCATGTTTTTATAATTGTTTAATTTATTCCTTTTCTAAATATAAACTAAAAACTTTTGTAATTCGTTTCTATCATTCAATATATAATAACTTGTATAACTACATTTTCATCATATTTAATCTCAATAAAAAGTTTTAATATTAATTAATATATATATAAATATCATACACAAAATAATTTTTAAAAAATTGTATTCAAATAAATTTTTATAATTTTTTAATATAATTATTTATTAATTTCTTTTCTTTGTTTTTATTTATTATATAGTATTGATTAATTTTAAAAATGAATGCACTTACATTACTACGATTAAAAATAAAAATTAATAATATTTAAAGTTAACTTTTGTTTATATATATATATAAATATTTAAAATATTTTTTATAATAAAATCAAAAATTCTTCCTCTTTTTTTTAATTTTTTTTTTATTTAAATTTAATATAAATTTTAAAATTAATTATATAATTAAATAATGTATTCTTTCTTTATATTGTTTATGCGTTCACTATAAATAATAAATAATTTATTAATTATATAAATATAATAAATATAAATATATTTTAGAAATTTTGTAAAAATAAACAAAATATTTATAAAAGATAAATGTATATATAACTTACTATAAGTGGTAGTATCAATAGTTTCTGGTAATTCAGTAATATTTACTTCAAAACGTTCTTGTACCTGACTTAATATTTGTGAGTCTTCATCTGATGAAACAAATGTTATAGCTAAACCTTTGGTACCAAAACGACCAGCACGACCAACCTATTAATAAAATTATATTTATTAATTCAATTTACAATTTTGAAAGAATGTAATATTTAATATTCAGTATATATTAAACATACTCTATGTAAATAAGTATCAGCACTATCTGGCATATCATAATTTATAACAATATTAACACCCTCAATATCAATACCACGACCGAAAATATCTGTAGCAACCATTAAACGTTTATCGAAATTCTTAAAAAGTTTATATCTTTCAATTCTACAATTATTAAATAAATTTTAAAAGTAATTAATATTTTTTAATCATTTTTTACTTTATTTTATTAAAATATTAAATATGTTAAATATTAACATATTTACCTTTTTTCTTGGGCCATTTGTGAATGAATGCAAATTGATGGAAAACTACAATCATTTAATAATCTGTTTAATTCTTTAGCTCTTTGGACAGATTTAACAAAAATACATATTTGATTGAAATCAAGTGCATCTAATAAATCATTTAGCTTTCTATTCTTTTCATTTTCTTGTAATTTAATATAGTGTTGTTGAAGACCGTGTAAAGTAAGCTTTGTTTCATTATCAACAAAGATTTCTAATGGCTAATTATATTAAATAAAATTAATAAAAATTCATTATTAAAATATTAAATAATTTATTTCTATATTTTATTAACTTACATTGTGCATAAATTTCTTACAAATTGGTCTAATTTCTTTACTTAAAGTAGCTGTAAACATCATAACTTGCTTTTGATGCTTTGTATTCTTGAAAATTTCTTGAACATCTCTTCTCATATCTTTTTTTTTTATATATACATGAATAGGAGATAAAATTAATTTTCTTTTTTACATTTTTAACAGACTTAACGTTTACACTTTTAACAAATGATTTACTAAAGTAGTTATTTACCTAATTGTTCAAGCATTTTATCGCATTCATCCAAAACAAAGTGCTTAACGTTACGAAGATTTAGAGCTTTATCTCTAATTAAGCCTAAAACTCTACCAGGAGTACCAACAACAATTTGAGGTTTTTCATTCTTAATTTCATTAATATTATCCTTAATTGGAACACCACCAAATAACATTGTGGTTTTAACATCTGGCATATATTTAGAGAAACGAGCATATTCATTTTTAATTTGGAATGCTAATTCTCTAGTATGACAAAGGACAATAACAGAAATTTCACCATTTGAAGGTTCTAATTGATGAAGGGTAGCCAAAACAAAAACGGCAGTCTTACCCATACCACTCTTCGCTTGACAAAGAACATCAGTACCAAGAATAGCTTGAGGAATGCATTCTTGTTGAACTTTATATTGTTAATAGAACGCAAAATATATAGTTATATTTAATTTTTTTTTGCAATTAATGATATTTTATGTATTAGTATTATCTTAAAATAGCTTTTTGTTGATATTCTATTTTTATCATATATATTCATTTGATCAAAAGAATATTTAATAAAATAGATATCCAGAGCAAAATTATATAATAATTAATGACATAAAATATTTTCATAAATAAAATATTGTTTACCTTCTGATGGATGTTCAAAACCACAATCAACAATAGCTCTTGAAAGTTCTGGTTTTAACATAAAATCTTTAAAACCGGTAGCATGAATACCAACATATGAACCTTTCTTTATTTCTTTAGCTTCTGATGGAGCATCAGCTACTTCATTAACAACTTCATTGTTTGTTGGGTTTTCATCTTGGACGGTTTCTTCATCTTCATCATAATCAATAAGATCATCAGCGTGATCAGCCATGTTTTCTATTTAATTTATTCTGAATAAATTTATATGACACAAACATTTGTTAATGATTTATCATATATTAATTTTATAAATTATAAAAGTATATATAAAAAGAATAATATGAATTTTTATATAAAAATATAACATGAAATTTGAAAATCCTAATTGATAATTATTGATCCATTTTATAATCCTGAAAAAATAAATATATATATATATACTTTGCTTTTTTTATTATTATCATCATTATTATTAAATTGTTATATTCTTATTTCTTTATATTTCTTTTTATATTTATTTTACAATTTACGCGTTTCCTTTTTTAATTATTTGTGATATTTACTTTTAAATTTAAAATATGAAGGTAATAGGTTGTCTTTACACTAAAATTGTATATATATATAAAATAAATTTAAAAATCCCTTTAAAATTAATATCTTCTTTTTTTTTACAAAAATAAAAATTTATACATATATATTAATAAGTAAACAAATAAAATTTAAAAAAAAAAAAAAAAAAATTAAAAGAAAAGCAAAGAAAAAAATTTTTGAGTAAAGTATAAAAATATTTTTATACTAGATTTAATAAATTATGAATATTCAATTAATGATTTATATTTATATATTAATTTATTATAATTCATTATATTTTTAATAATATGAATATGATATTAATAATTCACTGAATATATTATTTACTATATTTATAGAATGATTAATATAATTTTATTCTTATTAATTAAATTTTATTCTGAAATTTGAAATAACAAATATATTTTAATTATATATATAATATATGTAAAAAAATAATTAATAAACTTATAAAAAATATAAGATCTAAATTAAAAAATCTTTAAAACTATCATCTTATTACTTTGAAAAATATTAATAACACAAGTATAAATAATATAAAAAAAATAATAATTTATTACATTAATACGTTATTAAATGTATACAATGAAATTTTCAACAGGTTTATTTATTTAATTTTTATATACATTATACATTATGTAATATAAATACTTCTGAAATGAATATTTTCCAATTCCTTATTATATATTAAAAAAAAAAAAAATGAAAAAAATTCAAAAGATGATACTTATCTATTGTTATGGGCATATAAATATAATTTTGATACAGAAACTATTAGACTATTAATCGATTATGCTGATAAAAAAAAACAATTATATTAACTGTAAATGACAGAAGTACATCTGGTGGATATTTTCCTTTGTTATGGGCTTGTGATTATGAATTAAATAATAACAATATACAAGAATTTCATGATAAAAAAAAAAAAAAAAAAAAAAAAAAAAAAAATATTTGAAAACCAAATATCAAAAATGATAAAAAATATACCAATGAATATCAAATTCATTTGTATTTAACCGATAAAGATTATAATGGAAATTATCCATTATTGTGGGCTTGTAATAGCAATAATGTAAATATACTAAAATTATTAATGGATTATTCTTTTAAACATAAAATTAAATTAAATTTAAAAAATAAGGATTATAATGGAAATTATCGGCTACTGTGGGCTTGTTATAAAAATAATTTAGAAATGGTAGAATTATTAATGTAATATGCAAATCAAAATAAAATGGAAATAAATTTAAGTGATATAAATAATTTAGAAGAAAATTCATTATATATGTGAAGTGCAATGAGAATAATTTAAACATTGTAAAATTATTATTAGAATATACTAATAGAATAACATTGAATTAACATTTAATAAATGGATTAAATGTGGAGAAAATTCACTTTTAGAAGTCTATCATAAAAGTAATAGTAAGATTTTTGAGTTATTAATTAATTATGTCAGTCAAAAAAAAATTATATTGATAAAAATTATTTTAGTGAAAATACAATTTTAGCAGTGTGTATGCAGGATAATTCAAAAATTTTAAAATTTATAATAGAATACGCTAAGAATAACATGGGTTTCATAAATCACTTGGAAACTAGTAATATTTTTTTTAATATCATTATACTTTATTGTTTTTATTGATATAGTATAATCTATTAAATTTAATGGCATGATTGCATAATAATCTTACAATTTCTTCATCATTATATTTACATGCAATATAATGAAGATTTTCGTCAAATTTTTGTATATTATTTAAATTTATTTCCATGTATAATACATTTTTCTAATTGCTTTACTTTTATGAAATGATATTTTAAAGTATTATTATATAAAAAAAAGTGAATATTTTAAAAGGTAACTTTTATTACTAAAGAAAAATATTATAAAAATTATTAATTATTAACTCTATACCACTAACTACCATGAAAAAAAACATATCTAGGACAACTACACCAGAATTTTGAAATCAATTTAAATGAAGTATACACCATTCCTATTCAAATATACGTTTCATACATATTAATTTCATATATACACTATAATTCTTAATATACCAAAATATAGTTACAAACTTTATTTATAAATGATTTGCTTAAAAATCTATTATAAATTCAAAAAATTATAAAAAATATTATAAACGATCAAATAAAATTTTGGCTTGTCCTACTTTTTTTTTCAAAAATGAATCATTAAACTTTTGAAAAACCTTGGAAAAATATATTCTAATATAAAACCTCTATATATTTTCATTATTTAAAGCTGAAAATTTTAAATCTTCAATATTTTTTAAATTATTTTATATTTATTGTCTATTCAAATATCTATACATTTAAGTGTTTTCATAGATATTCAATTTATTAACACAAATATTAACAATATATTATATAATAATTTATTTTTTTTTTCATAGCTCATAGTTCAACAGTAATCAGAAATATTGTTATACTTGTAATAAATTGTGTCCATAAATGTTACCTAATTAAAGCAAATAGTAATAATAATACATAATATTAAAATGTATTATTATAGATAAATAGATAAATATTTTGATAGATATATTGATTACCAAACATTTCATTTTTTTGTACTACTTTTTTAAATTTATATATATATTTTATTATGTATTTTTTAAATTATTTATTAATTTATTATTTACTTTGTTATTTATTTACTTTGATTTTACAATCTTGAAGGTGAAAAAAGGTTTAAGATTAAATACTTGTAATACTAATAAGGATGATCATTTTACAATCTTGAAGGTGAAAAAAGGTTTAAGATTAAATACTTGTAATACTAATAAGGATGATCAAGTATGGGAAGTACGTACCACTTATCCAACTAAATAAGTAAAATATGTATAAATTAGAAAACTATTAGATAAATATAATATAACTAATATTGTTATGTTATTTATTTATTTATTTATAACATTAATACTAAAATTTCTTGCTAAAAAAAAAAAAAAATGATATAAAATTAATTTTTGAATTTTTTGTTTTTTTGTATACTACTTTTTTTTTAAATTAGGATTTATTTTCATGTATTTCCTTGTATATTTGTTAAAATTTATTTGAACGTTTATTAAATATTTTTCAAATATTTATATTAATATTTAATAAATAGAAAAACCTTACCAGTAGTGCAACATATAATAAATATAACACCAAAATTACATAATGCTTAAATTTATTATTTGTATTTTATTTTTTTATTTTAATATTTTAATATTTTAATATTTTAATATTATCATTATATTACTGATTTTAATAATTATAATTTTAATTATTGAATATAACTTTTTTTAATAATGGCAATAATTTATATGTATATATATATTAAATAAAGTTTGTATTTAAATAAAAAATCGATTCTAAATATAAAAATAATCTTAATTTTATATGTTAATAAATGTATAAATAATTAATATAGTTATAAAGATATTTTTAGAAAAAAATATATCTTTATAACTAGTAATTTAATGGTTTTATTATATATATTTTTATTATATATATTAAAATTATTAATAGTTAGATTTTATAAAATGAAAAAATATATAATAAATAGACTTCAAATTTTAATATATATTATTATTAGATATAATAATAATTAACGGATATTTTTAAATTTAAATAAAAAAAAGAAAAAATAATAAAAAAATTAAAAATAAAAATATACTAAAAGATATAAAAGATATTTTTTTAGAAATTCTTAAAAAAAAAAAAAAAAAAAAAAAAAAAATTTTGAAAAAAATATATTTATATATTTTTTTAGTCAAATAATGAATGATAATAATAACAATAATAATAATAATATAGTCATAAATATCAACGACACCAATGATACCATTAAGGATAATTATAAAATTAAAAGGAAAACAAATAAAAGGAAAAGAATATTTGAAATTATTGAAATTTCGCAAGGAGGAGATATATTAAGTATTCTTTATGATATATTTATGATAGTTGTAATTATACTAAGTATAATACCTCTAGCATTTAAAGAAGACTATTCATTATTTATATATATTGATAGTATATCCACAATTATTTTTATTATTGATTATATTTTAAGAGAAATTACTGCTGATTATAAATTAAAAGATAAAACTACTATAGCCTTTTTAAAATATCCATTCACACCATGGGCATTAATTGATTTATTTTCTATTTTACCATCATTGACTCTTTTTATAGAAGATTTAAAATCAGTTAGAGTATTTATTATGATAAGAACAGTTAAAATTGTTAGAGTATTCAAAGCATTTAGATATTCAGGAAGTGTATCTATTATTTCAAAGGTAATAAAAACATCAAAACGCCCACTTTCGGCTGTAGGAGGTCTAGCTATTGGTTACATATTAGCATCTGCAATTATTATATTTAATGTTGAAGAAGAATCATTTGATACTATTTTTGATGCAATTTATTGGGCTACCGTTTCACTTACTACTGTTGGTTACGGTGATATTTATCCAGTAACAACCGAAGGAAGAATTATAGCAATGATTTCTTCAATATGTGGAATTGCACTTGTAGCATTACCAGCTGGTATTATAACAGCCGGATATAATGATTCATTAATTGAAATTGATGAAAAGGAAAAATTAGAAAAATCGAAAATTTTATTTTCTAATGAAATAATAAATTCACACAATCTAACTCATGAAACAACGAATTCAATCAATAAATAGAAATATATCAATAGAAGTAATTAAATCTGATAATAATATGAATATCAACAATTCAATTCAATAAAAAAAAAATATTATTATTATTTTATATATATTAAGAATATGTACTAAAAAAATTATATTTTTATGCGTAAAACATATTTTAATATATTATATTTATTAAGTAATTAAAGCAAATGCTTATATTTATAATACAATATTTTCTTAATTTATAATATGAAATTTCATAAATCTAGTATCTCAAAAAATATTTATCTCATAATTGAATACTTATTAATACAATTTATATTTATAAAATTATAAATATTAAATGATAATAAAAATATATAAATAATATTATTATTCAATTTTAATATTTTATCTATTTCATATCATTATATATACATGTATGAACATCATTTTATATGAATGTATAATTAATAGAATTGTAATTTAAGTAATAAAAAATATAAAATGGATTTGAATACATTAATTATTTTAATTTAAAGCTTTAATTGTTGTACGTGAATAAAATTTAAATAATTTAAATTTTCAAAAAAAAAATAAAAATAAAAAATTAAAATAATAATAATAATAATAATAATAATAATAATAATAATATAATTATGTAATAACAATATTATTTTTTAAAAAAAAAAAAAAAAAAAAAAAAAAAAAAAAAAAAAATTTTGAATAATTTTTTATTATAGTAAAAGTATATTCATAATTAGAAAATTTTCTTCATATTTTGATTTATTGAAATAATATATTAAATTATCCCATCATAAATAAAAGCTTTTGAAAAAAAAAATTTTTTCATATCATTTGATATTTTACACATTATATTAACTATTTAATTATTTCTAATTTGATATATTTTACTTCGATAAAAAAACTTTTATATGTTAAAATTAAAGGTTTTATGTATTTATTATAATATAATAAAAAAAATAATTATACCATTATTAAGTATAATTAAAATTTTAAATAAATTTTATCATTTTTATTTTTTATTAGTATTATGATTATTTTATTATTGTTGTTGTTTTTTTTTATTGTAGTTATTATTTTTTTTTGTTACTATTACTATTATCACTATTATTGTATAAGTTTTCATTATTTTATTTTTTAATGAATATATATTATTCTGATTAAAAGTAATATTTTTTTATTATAAAACATTAAAATAATAATTAATTAAATAATATATTAAAAATTTAGTATATTAAAATTTTGTTTCAATGCAAAATTGTTTTAATATAAAATAAAATTATTTTATTAATAGAGCTTAATTCATAACAAATAATATTAACAATATTTAAAAATTATATTTTTTTAGAATATTTTAAATTAAAATAGATATTATAAATTTAATTTTTTCCGTTAAGTCGTTAAATATAAATTGTTATTAATATACTTTTATTGAATGTGGTGCAATTCTTATAATACAAATTTTCAATACGCCATTTATAAATTATAATTATAAATCTAAATAATAATCATAAAATCTAACTATTATATGATTTATTTAATTATTCACTTAATAATTAAAATTGAAGTAATAAAATAATACAATAAAATAATATTATGTAATATAATATTGCTAAAGCCACATATTCATATATATCACGTGAAATTGGCGTAATGCAACTTATTTTGGAAAAATTCTCCGTTATAATTATCATTTGTACTATATATCTACATACAAATTTATATACTTATATATAATGCACCACTATTTTATAGACTAGTTTACATATTTATGTTATATTCATGTGCATTATATTATACATTAAATAATATTAATAAATATTAATATATATTAATCTATTTGTGTAATATTAAACTTATTTTCTAATATAAATGTTTATTTATAATATAAACAAAATAATGAGTTATACTAATTTATTTACCGCATAACTTGAAATTTATTAATTATTATTGACATTATATTTATTATAAATATATATTATATAAAAGAATAGACAAATTTATATTAATTTATTTATATTAATAAAATTGAAAAAGTAATTAAATATCAATTAAATATTAATATAAAAAGTAAAACACAATTATTTATTATAAAGAGAAAAATATTATGAATTAATATAATTTATAATATTTAGTTTTATTAATTTATATTCTTTTATGTATAAATATTTTTTTTTCTTTTTATTGTTGTTATTAATTTATTAATATTATATATATTCAAAAATATTTTTTAAAATATAAATATTATATTCATAATAATATATATATTAAAAAATTATAGAAATTGTAATAATAAATAAAATTATTTCTTTAATATTATGGGGGATAAAATAAAGAGGTATTAAGACTTTAAAAATAAATTAATTTTGGAATTTTATTTTAAATTATTTCCTCTATATAAATAGAACTTTTTTTTTTTTTTTTAAATTCAAAAATTTAATTATATTTATATATATTTGAATCAATATTTCATTAGATAGTTAATTAAAAATTTAAAAAAAGAAACAAATAATATATATAATTATATATATATATATTGTAGAATTAACATTTTTATAAAATTTCTACTGAAATTTTAAATTGTATATAGTCTTTAATTTTATAAAAAAAAAAAAATTAAAAAAATATTTTATTATTGATTTAAATAAAAATATGCTGAATATACACTTTTTGATTTTATTATCTACTTTATGTATTACTTTTTCGTCAGCTTATCAATGGAAAAATGCAGAAATTGTTGGTGGTGGTTTTATTCCAGGTATTATTTTCAGTGAAGCTGAAAAAGATTTAATTTATGCTAGAACTGATATTGGAGGTTTATATCGTATGAATAAATCCACTAAGAGATGGGAAAATTTATTAAAATGGGTCGGCGTTGTAAGTAGTTAAATATATTAAATGATTTTTTTAAAAATTCAGAAAAAGCATTTTTAATAATATTACCAATAATAATAATTATATATATAGGATAATTGGAATTATGGTGGTGTTGATACTATGTGCGCTGATCCAATAGATTCTAATAGAGTATATGCTGCAGTTGGTATGTATACTAATGATTGGGATCAAAATAACGGTGCTATTATTTCATCAAATGATCGTGGTGATACATGGTCTATAACTGAATTACCATTTAAAGTTGGTGGTAATGATCCAGGTCGTGGAATGGGTGAAAGAATTGCTGTTGATCCAAATGATAATAAAATTCTTTTCTTTGGCGCCCGTGCTGGTAAAGGATTATGGAAGAGCATTGATTATGCTAAAACTTGGTCCCAAGTTAAAAGTTTTACAAATGTAGGTAAATATTCACCAAGTCCTGAATATTTCCCAGCTGCAATTGGTATTTCTTTTGTTACTTTCGATAAATATAGTGGTAATAAGGGATCACCAACTCCAAATATTTATGTTGGTGTTGCTGATAATTCTACTTCTACTGTTTATGTTTCTAAAGATGCAGGTGTTTCATGGACTCCAATTCCAGATCAACCAGCTCATTACTTCCCACATAAAGGTAAAATTACTAAAGATGGTATGCTTTATATTACTTATTCTGATGGTTGTGGCCCTTATGATGGTCAAGCTGGTGCTATTTATCGTTACAATACCAAGACTGGAGAATGGAAAGATATTAGTCCTCACCAAGAACCATACTTTGGTTATGGTGGTTTAGCTATTGATGCACAAAATCAAAAGAATATTGTTGTTGCTACTTTAAATTCATGGTGGCCAGATGCTATCTTATTCCGTTCTACTGATGGCGGTGATACTTGGTCCCACATTTGGGAATGGGATGGTTATCCAAATCGTAAATTAAAATATGAAATTGACGCTTCCATTTCTCCATGGATTGAAGATGATACTAAACAAATTCCAGAACCAACTACTAAATTAGGATGGATGATTGAATCTTTAGAAATTGATCCATTTAATTCTGATCGTATTATGTGGGGTACCGGTGCAACTATTTGGGGTTCCGAAGACCTTACCAATTGGGACAATGGACAAACCTTCCATATTTCAGTTATGGCATCTGGTATTGAGGAAACCGCTATTCTTGATTTAGTTTCACCAGCTACTGGGGAAGCTCATTTAATGAGTGTTATGTATGATATTGGTGGTTTTATGCATACAGATTTAGATACTTGTCCAAAAACACAATTTAGAACACCAAATTTTTCTTCAGGTAATTCAATTGATTATGCTGAAAATGTTCCAAATTTCTGGGTTCGTGTTGGTACCGAACCATATATAGCTTATTCTTGGGGTTCAGGTTCATCTTGGTATGCTGGTCATGCTCCAAATGGTGTTACTGAAGGTGGTTTAGTTGCTGTTGGTGCTGAAGGTGATGTTTTATGGGCTCCAAAACCATATGAACTAGGAGTATTCTATGGTAAGGAATCCTTCCAATCATCTAAAGGTATTCCAGGTGGTGCTAGAATTTGTTCTGATCGTGTTAACGGCAAGATTTTCTATGGTTATCTTGGTGATACTTTCTACCGTAGCACTGATACTGGTGCTACCTTCACTAAAATGTACACTGGTCTACCAGAAATTGAAACTGGGTTTGCCAAGAACATTAAGGCTGTTGCCGATCATGAAGGTGATGTTTGGCTTGCCGCTAATAAAGGTGGTCTTTTCCATACTGAAGATGGTGGTAAGACCTTCACTCAAATTAATGGTATAACGATTGCTAATACTATTGGTTTTGGTAAAGCTGCTGATGGTTCAGACTATCCAGCTCTTTATATTACTGGTAAAATTGGAGATGTTAATGGTATTTTCCGTTCAGATGATAAGGGTCAAAACTGGGTTCGTATAAATGATGATAAAAATCAATATGGCACTATAAATTTCTGTATCACTGGTGACCCACGTATCTATGGACGTGTCTACGTTTGTACTAATGGTTTTGGAATTGTTTATGGTGATATTGATGATAATGCGGGCACTCCAATTCAAGGGGTTAATACAGAAAGTAATGAAAAAGGAAATAAAAATAATAAAAATAATGATGAAAATAATAATAATACCGATAACTCTACATGTTGGTCTGAAATTTTAGGTTATTCATGCTGTCATACTACTTGTACTTCAGTTGAAGATGATGCTGACGGTAGTTGGGGTATAGAAGGCAATGAATGGTGTGGTATTCCAAAGAACTGTGAATCTTATATGGTTAGTGATGCTGCAAAGAAATGTACTGGCGCTTTAGGTTATCCATGTTGTACTTACCAATGCTCAATTTTATATACTGATGAAGATGGTGATTGGAGTGTTGAAAACGACGACTGGTGTTTAATCGATAAATCTATATGTTAAATAAAAGATTTACATATAAATATATAAACAATATTGATACTTAGAAAAAATTTTGTTTTTTCTTCTAAGTAGGAAAAAAAAAAAAAAAAAAAAGCTATTTAAAATTTTTACCTTTGTTTTGAACTTACATCTATTCAATATAGATTATAAATTGATTTTAAAATGATATTAAATTGATTTGTATATACAATTTATGTATTTTATATTATCTGTGATTATAAAATTTTAATAATATTAAATTATGATATTAATAATATTTTAACAATTCATATAATATTTTCTATTATTATTGATTGATAATAATTTAAAATAATTATATAAATATTATTCTAAAAGTAAATAAAAATAAAATTATGAAAAAAAAATTTTTTATTGCTTTATTTTTCATAGAATTTTGTGGTAAATTAGTGAAAAGGATAAATTATATATATATATATATATATATATATATATATATATAATATTATAAAATAATATTAATTATAAAAAAAAAAAAAAAAAAAAAAAAAGTTAAATTTATAATCTTAAAATAAATTTTATATAATTTTATATATTATTTAATTTATTATGTTCTGATATAAAAATTAAAAATTAAAAAAGTTATTAAAGTGATGATAAAATGAAATATATACAAAAATATAAATATATTAGTGATATTAAAACAATTTTTTTAGTAATTTATTGTTCTTAGTAATTTCATATTTGTTACCTTATAATAATATATCATTCACATATACAGTTAAAATACAAGTTATTCTTATATATAAATACAGGGTTCATTTTTTGTCTAAGAAAACCAATATAAACGACTTTTTTACCTAATGAATTGTACCATAAACATTCTGTCTGTTTCAATTCATATAATGCTTTATTTAACTTCCAAAAATCCTTTTCATAATTTTTATCGCCTTGTGGCATCTCTATATATACCTTTTTATCCAGTTCTGCATTTAGATATGAAGTTTTATATCTATCTGATATATCAATATCAATAATATAAGACAATATTTTTTTATTACTTTTAGTTGATTATAAATATTAATTTGAGTATTACATAATTTTATCTAAATTAAACTATATTTTTAATACAGTCTAATTATCTATATGACGTTCATATTTAAAATATATTAATAATGAATTAAATTAATAAACGACACCATCTTATTAACGATATTATTATTACATGTAATTATATAGTGTAAATCTAAAATAATGTAAAATCATTATTAAAAATGGATTACCGATTGATAACTAATTATTAAAATAAAAATAAAAAGGAATAAAGAATAAAGAATAAAAAAGGAATAAAATATAAAATAATAAAAATAATTAATTTTAATGTTACTTAGGAATAATAATATATCAAAATTCATATATTATATAGATTTTTTAGTCAAATTATAAATTTAATTATTAAATGAATAATTAAATAAATTATTAATTTTAAATGAATAAAAACAAATTAAACTAAATAAAATTTTAAATATTAATGTAAATAAATGCTTAATATTTAATTGAATAAACAAATTATTAATTATATTTAATTGTATAAATGTAATATAATTAAATAAAAGTTATATTAATAATAAGTTTCAGTTCTCTATTTATTAAATTATAAACTAAAGCATTATTCTGTATTTTATCATGTATTCTGTACTTTATTGAGTATGTATTTTACATTATTAATATATTATTTCGTATTTTTTTGTAAAATTCTAGGGTTAGAAATTAGAACCAAATAGATATAATTATTTTTTTATGATCTAGATAATTTTTATTATTTTATTTTTTTATTTTCGATCAATGAATTAGATTAAATAATCAGCTGATAATAAATCTTGATTTATCAAAGAGAACTCAAGAGCCTTATTTATTCTTTTTGTGAAGTTAAATATAAATGAATTTTTAATCTTAACAAATTTCTTATCTAGGAAATGTTTAGATAAAAAATCTAGATAAGTTTTCTACCGATATTCAATCCATATCAATCATTGTATTAAAAAAAAAAAAAAAAAAAAAAAAAAAAAAAAAAAAAAAAAAAAAAAACTGATCACTTCCATAAGGAAATTGGAAAAACCTTAATGAATATAATAATAATAATGATAGTAATAAATTTTATAAAAACTTTTAATAATTTTATTATATAAAATAAATTTCATAATTAAAACTTCCTTTAACGAATTTAATGTTTTTGTTTACTATGATTTGTTATAATAGACTCACAAATTTGAAAGAACAAGTAAATAAAATTTAAATTATTGGAATGTAAATGTAAGCAATTACATTAATAATGATATAGGTTAAGATTATAATTAAAGATAATTACTCACTGTTATCTGTAACGAAATTTTAGATGAGTAATTCAATTACAAAACTTTAATAATAAAAATGACAAACATGAATGGTTAAAAGAAGTTAAAGATGAATTAGACAATATGATGAAATTAAATATATATATCATAGTGAATAAACTCAAAAGAGTAGTAATGATTATAACGAGCTTATGTACAAATTGAATTCAGTTTAAACAATTAAAAAGAGAAAGGCAAGATTAGAGGCAAGAGGGTTCACACAAAAATATAGTGTGGATTACAATGAAATATATTCACCTACTCTAAAACAAGAATTATAAGAATAGTTACAGCAATAGCAACAACGTTAAATTTTAATATTTATCAGATAGATATATAAGCTATATATCTAAATGCAAAACTGGATGAAAAGGTATATATGGAAAAATTATAAAAAGGGTTTCTGGGAGTTAAATAAAGAGTTATATGGATTGAAACAGTCAGGACGTTTGTGGAGCAATTCATTAAATAAAAAACTCATTAATATTGGCTTTCATAGATTAAAAAATGAACTGTATTTATATAAGAATAAATAATAAGGAATAACTTGTATCTTAACCATATATATAGATAATAAAGTATTAGCAAATAATGTATGTGAAATTATTACAACGAATTACAAAGAACAACAAATTAATGAAAAAAAAAAAAAGATTTCAATTTAAAAAGGAAAAAGATGGTTATCTATTGCACCAGCATAATTATCTGGAGAACATATTGGTCAAATTCAATATTGATAAATACAAAATAGCTTCAAATATGAGACTAGAGAATAAAGAAGAATAAAAAGAGAAAAAATTCAATACTCAATATCAACAAGCGATAAGAAGCTTGCTATATCTCGCTATATGTACTCAGCCAGATATATTATTCCCAGTAAAAAAAACCTCCCAGAAAGCAAAAAGTCCAACTTATGAACAAAGGTATAATGTTTTGAAGATTTTCAGATATCTCAAAGGTAAGCCAAATTATAGACAAAAATTCAAAAAGAACATAAACTTAGATGTTTATGTTGACACAAATTATGAGGGAGATGAAGAGACACGAAAATTATCCACCGGTTTTATTATCAAAATGGGTACAGGGCCTACATCATAGTACTCAAAACCCCAACATTGTATATAAGTCTCTACAGCCAAAAGCGAATATTACAGTATGAACGAATGTTCAAAACAATGCCTATGATGCAAAAATGATTTTAATGAATTAAATCTTTACTTTGACTAGCAATAAATGTAGATAACAAAGCCTCAATTTATAATAATAAGAATGAAACAATAAACTTCAAGTCCAGAACACAATTTAGAAGATAGATTTACAAAGTACTTGAATACAAATTTATTTATTATTTATTTTTAATTTATTTACGATTAACTTTTTAATTAATCTTAACTAAATAAAAATAAAATATTATTAAATAAAAAAGTTAAAAAATATAATATCCTTTTTTAATTCTTTCAAATTTATCTTTTTCCTTTTGTAAAGAAATCAATGATAGACATTATCTTGAAATATGAGGCAATTCACAATAACTACGAATGCTACAAAATTATGAAATTTTATATAATTCTAAAAAAAAAAAAAAAAAAAAAAAATTATATTATATAACCTTTTTTTTTTTTTTTTTTTAATAAAATTTTCATTGAATTTGAATGGAGGATTAATTTTAATTAATTAACCATTTGTATTTTATTCTTATTCTAATTTATTTTTCACATTTTCCAAATACATATTTTACTTTGAAAAAAAAAATATAATATTATTGTTTTATTTAATTTTTTTTTAATACTCTATATAAATGTTTATATTAATATTATATAAATTATTATATGAATTAATAAAAATATTTGTTAAAACAATATTAATAATTAAAATTTTAATTAAAAAAAATTTTTAATAAATTAAAGATTTTCTTTTTTAAATATACTTTTTAAATAAGAAAAATTAGGAGAAAAAATATATATATATATATTTTTTTTATCTTTTTTTCTTTCTTTATTCATAATTCTTTTTTTTTATTTATTATTATTATCATTATTATTATTATTATTATTAATTAAAATTAAAAATTATATCATATTTCATATTTTATTTTATATTTTCATATATTAGAGTAATTAAGAATATTTGATTATATATCATTGTACATGGTTAAATAAGATATAATTAATTATATATAAAAAAAAAAGTTATAATAATTCATAAATATTATATCCCCAAATTTTTTTATTTAAAAAATCTGTTATAAAAATAATATAATTTAAAATAAAATAAACCTCTTGTTTGTATTTATTATAAATTTTCAAAACAACTTAAAATAATCATTACTATTTTAAACAATCAGGAAATATAAAATAATATTAATAATAAAAAATAATAAATAAGCAATAAAATAATACAATATATAAATATTTTATTTTTATTATAAATATAATCAAATTAATATATAAAAGAAAAAATATTCAATTTTGTTAATTAATTTAAAATCAATAAAATTAAAGAAAATGCCAATTGCAATTAATACAACTAGAAGTGTAATTGATGAAGAAACTTTAGCAAAAGAAAAAGAAGTTATTGTATGTGTATTATTTTAATCAGAATAATATATAATTAATAAAATTGAAGCAATCATTAATTATTATTAAATAAATTATGTTAATTATATTTAATATAATTTTATATAAATTATAATAAAATTAATAATAATAAAAATAATTAAAATTTTTATTATTAAAAAATTTTGAATATTATTTGGTAATAATGATGAAAAGGCAAATGAAATAAATTGGTATCTAACTACTCAAGGACCAGTAGTTATTGAAGAATTAATCACAAAATTAAAAGTAATAAATCTAAAAATATTATAAAAAAATAAATAATCAAAAAATATAAAATTTAAATATTGATAAATTTTACATCCTAATTAATAATATAATAAAAAGGAAGCATTAACTTATATTCATTTTAAAAATGATGCAAATGCTACTGATGGCTTGACTCTTGCTGTTTCAAGTACAAAGTAAATTAATATATATATTTAACTTTTATATTATATTTTTTTATAAAGTAATAATAATTTAAATAAAAATTTAATCAAATTTTACAGTAGTGATACATTAAAAGGTTTTATTACAGTTAAAGATATTTATGTGACAAAAGGAGTATGTATACAATTTTATTAAAAATAATTAAAAAATGGTTTTAAAACATATTGATATTACTATTATTCATATATATTGATATATTGTAATAATTAACCCTCAAAAAATTAATCTTTTTATATACAATAATAATATAATAAAATAATAATAAATAATAAATCAGGAACTTTCAATAAAATTCCCACATTATAATAGAGGAAATGTTTTCAAAACCACTTTTTCACCAAAAGAACCTCATTGTTTATATCAAGTTAGCTTAAAATTAATTTATATTATATAAATTAAAGATCCAAAATTTTATATATAAATATATTAATATAATTTAAAATTTATATATATTATAATATTTCAATAAAGCTTCAAGATGTTAATAATCACATTCATAAAATTATTGAAATATTAGAACATTATAAATTAACTACATATACTCTTGAACAATTAAACGACGTAAATTATCTATAATCAATATATATATGCATATAATTTTTTCTAATATAATTTTTATATATTTATTGATTTTATCATTTTATTAATTTTAATTCAATTATTTTAATAATCCAAAAGCTAATTAAACAAACTACTGTGTTTTTGAAAAAGATTAAATTCATTATGTCTCAAAAAGAAGAAAATTACGTTTTCCCATATCGTTGCAATCCAAAGGTAGTTTATTATTATAATTAAAATTTTTACATTCTTATATATATACTAAAAAAAAAAAAAAAAAAAGATTTTCTTATTTGAATTATTTATTCATATTCATATAATTACTTTTAAAATATATATAATATATATTAATTTTATATTTTCAATAATAATATTAATAATAATTTAATAATTATTATTATAATTAAAAAAAAAATGATTTTCTTGAATTATTTATTCATATTCATATAATTACTTTTAAAATATAAATTATATTTATTTTATATTTTCAATAATAATATTAATAATAATGATTATCATTATTATAATTATTAAATTATAAGAATTTTACTCCAGATCTTCCAGTCGATTTTGTGGTAGAATATTACATTAATATGTCGAACATTGTTGTTGCTATATTTAATGTTTCAGGACACTCTTCACAGCATCAATTATCATCCAAAATTATTGGAAGGGTTAAAACAATTAAATCAGGGTATTATATATAAATATATTGAAATATTAATATAATAACTATATATATATATATTAACTTCATTATTCTATTAAATATTTATCAAATATATAATAAAATAAAAAGAACACATTTATCAAGTCATAAAATGAATTCATCAAATGAAGTTATTGTTGAATGCCCAAGTCCAAACCTTTTAAAGTTTAATAAACTAATAAGTGATATTTCTGACATTGCTAATAATTGTCAATACAAATTAAAAATATTTCTGGAAAAACAATAAAATAATAATATAAAAATAATATATATATCCTAGTAATATTTACAAATTAAGAATAAAAGTAAAAATAAATTTTAAATACAAAAATTAGAAATATAATTAAAATGAAATTAAAACTAACATAATAATAATAAAAACATAAATTCAAATAAAACTATTTCAATATAATAAAAATAAAATAATGTATAAGACTAATATAAATAAAGAGTAATTGAATAATAAATAAATAAAAAATATATATTAATAATTCAAAAAAAAATTATTATTATTATTAATATACTACATTTATATATTTTTTTAAAATAATAATAATAATAATAATAAAAAGATATTTTTATAATATTTATAATTTACAAAAAAAAAAAAAAAATAGATGTATAATATATTTACACTATTAAACAATGATTAGTAAATATAGTTTTTAAAATATAAAAAAAAATTTAAAAATTATAATTAGAATAACTATAAAAAATAATTTGTAAATAAATAAATTTTTTTAAATAAAATATTTAGTTTATTTATTTAATTTAATGATTTATTTATTTATTTATTTTACTTATTTAATTTAGTTATTTATTTGCTTGTTTGTTTGTTTGTTTGTTTATTTATTTTTTATTGTTACTAATTATTTTTTATAATTATTTATTCAATCTTTATGTCTTTAATCTTCAATTGAAATATTAGTAAATTCCACCTTCAATCTCACCAGATAAATCCTTCACCAGCTGCCTTGAACCACATTAGTTAATGTATAATATATTTAGATTATTAAACAATGATTAGTAAATATAGTTTTCTAAAATATAAAAAAATATTTAAAAATTATAATTAAATAATAAATAATTATAAAAAATAATTTGTAAATAAATAAATAAATAAAATTTTTAATAAAATATTTAATTTATTTATTTAATTTACTGATTTATTTATTTATTTTAGTTTTTTATTTATTTTAGTTATTTATTTATTTTAGTTATTTATTTATTTTAGTTATTTATTTATTTTAGTTATTTATTTAGTTATTTATTTAGTTATTTATTTATTTAGTTATTTATTTAGTTATTTATTTATTTATTTGTTTGGTTATTTATTTTAGTTATTTATTTAGTTATTTATTTATTTGTTTGTTTATTTATTTATAGTTATTGATTATTCTTTATAATTACTTACTCCCTCTATTTTTATGTCTTTAATTAAAAATTTTAAAGTAATTAAATAAAAAGAATTTTTAAATTATAATTAATTTTTATATATATATCGCTATCGCTATTTCTTATTATAAAAAAAAATAACAATAAATATAATATTATAAAACGTGATACAATTTACTATAGTACATTGTGTTACACAAATCATAAACTTCTAAAAAAAAAAATTTTTTTTTTCTTATATTTTTAAAAACAAAATCCAAAGACTTCAAATATATAAATATTTTAGATGTATAATAATCATTAATGCTTGGAAAGAAAAAAAAATATAATGATAATGTTGGGAAAATTCAATTCAATATTTATTATTTTTATAATTTTTAAGATTTAAGATTTAATAAAAATGAAAACCTAATATAATTTGATATATATATATTATTTATTATTTATTATTTATTATTTATTATTTATTATTCATTATTTATTATTTATTATTTATTTATTTATTATTTATTATTTATTATTAATTATTAATTATTAATTATTTATTATTAATTATTTATTATTTATTATTTATTATTTATTATTTATTATTTATTATTTATTATTTATTATTTATTATTTATTATTTATTATTTATTATTTATTATTTATTATTTATTATTTATTATTTATTATTTATTATTTATTATTTATTATTTATTATTTATTATTATTTATTATGTATAATTTATTATGTATTATGTATTATTGATTATTGATTATAGATTATTGATTGTTTATTGTTTATTATTTATTATTTATTTATTTTATTTACAAATAATTGTTTATATTATTTGAAATGTAAACAATTTTACATTATATATTATAATATATTATTATATATAAATAATAGAAATATCTTATTGTTTAAGATTACACTCATAATTTATATGAATTTAAGTATATTTAATAATTTTTAAAATAAAATAATAAAATATATATATATTATTTTTTATTATTATTATAAAGTTAGAATGATGAAACTATCATTATTATATTGAATTATAGATAAAATATAGTATATAATATAATGTATTTTAATTTGTTTTAGATTTTAGCAAAACTTAATTTAGCCTTATTCAATACTTTTCTCTTACAAATAATTGATAAATATAGATATGTAACAGTGAAAAATTTTAGAAAAAAAAATATAAATTCTATTTTTATAATATTCCAAAAATAGAATATTAATATAAAAGTAATAATGATATTTTTTATTTTTTATTTTTTATTTAATTAATATATCTTCTAAATATGTAAATTAAATAGACAAAAAAATGAAAAGTACATTTTTTATGAAATAATATTTTATTATATAAATAATAAAACAGAAATATCATAATAAAAACATTGTATATATTATAATTGTTATATACGATTACAATATTAAATAAAACCATCATTTTTCTGATAGAAAATTTTAGCATTTAGAAAACTGTTCTATTTTAATTTTAAATTATATATTTAATTTTCATTAAAATAGTAATACTAGGTATTACACATGAAAATTACTGATTCATATAATTATTTTTAAATTTACAAAAATTTTATTATTATTATTACTATTATTATTATTATTACTATTATTATGAAAATATAATTATGAAATAGATATTACTGCTCTATATAACTGAATATAAGAAATTTAAATAATAATTAATTGTATGCTTAAAAAAGATGTATTGGGCAAAAATAATATAAATAATAGTACATAAATATTTTAAATAGTGATAATTAATATGCCGCTAGCACAATAACAAATATTATATATAAATGTAATATTTTATATAATATAAATAATATGAAATCATAGTATATAATATTTTTCAAAAATTCCAATTATAATTATAATTTAACATTAATTGAATTATTATTTAAAAATTATTAATAGCAAAAAAGTAATATATTACTTTTTTTAATAATAATTATGTTATTTATATAAAATAATCCGAGAAATCTTTTAAATTAAATATATGTTATTTATTAGTTTATATATTAATATATTTATTTATTTATTTAAGTATCTATTATATCTATTCATTTATTTATTTATTTATTTATTTATTTATTTATTTATTCATTCATTAATCCATTCCTTCAAAAAAAAATTTTGGTTTTACTAATCTTTTTATATAATCTTTTTATATAATCATTTTATATATTTTCTTATCGTTTTAATATTTTTTTTTTACACTTTTCCTTTTTTTAGAAGATTTTAATATTCAAAGAAAGAAATATTTATTTTTCTTTTTATAAATAGAAATTAATTATTTTATTTAACTTATAATAAAAGAAAATACGAATATTTTCTTTTTATATATTATTATCTTTATGTTAATTTAAATTTTTATAATTTTTATTATTATCATTACTATATTCATAATAAAGTAATTTTCGATAATAGTTTTTTTTTAAAAAAAAAAAATTGTTTTGTTTTATATTTGGCATAATAAAAATTACAATAAAAATAAATTAAAATTAATGGTAATTATATATTTTTAATTCTATTTTAATAATTTTTTAATAAATTAAAAAATATGAATATTTTTTATGTATAATAAATCTTTTATTTTTTTCAAATAATAATAATAATAATAATAAATATAATTTTAAATTAAATTTTTAAGAGTACACAATATTAGTTAATTCTTTAATAAATTAAAATGAATATTCTTTATACGAATAATATTGAACTAATCCTAAATCTTTATACAAATTTATAATATATTTTTAGTTATAAATTTGCTTTTGGTTTCGTATTATTGATAGATTTATTAGCATATATTAGAGAAATAAATAAAAATAAAGAAAAGAAATAGAAAAACAAGGGAAAAAAATAAGAAAATTGCATATGATATACATTTTTTAAAATAAAAGAAATGAAAATTATTAATTTTCCGTAAATCCAGATATATATTATAATAAAATCAAAAGGTATTAATATTTTACAATACAAAATAATTTTAATTTATGAATAAATTTTATATTAATTAAAATAATATATATTATATAAAATATATTTTTATTTTTATTTATAAAATCTATGCATAATAAAATTTATATTAAATAATTATTTAAATTAAATAATAAAGAAAAATATTTTTTATTTTTTCTTTTTACTTTGTCTTTTTGTTTTTGTTTTTTGTTTTTTTGTTTTTTTGTTTTTTTTATTATTATTATTATTATCATTATTATTATTATTTATTTTTTCAGTAATACATTATTTATTAATCTTATATTAATACATTATTAGATATATTTTTAAATATATATAAAATTTTTTATTTTGTTTTTGTTAAATTATTTTCTTTATTATAATAGAATATATATTACAATGCAATAGAAAATAAAAATAAAAATAAAATAAAGCTATCTATAAATATAAAAATTTTAAAAAAGCAAAAATCTTTAATTAGAAAATAAACAACAAAAATAAGAATAAAAATAAAAAATAAAAAATAAATAAATATTTTTAAACAAAAAAATATATATATTTAAGAAGTAAATTATTTATTTTATTTTTAAAATACATAAAATAGATATTTTTTTATTTTCATATATAATATTTATTATCTTTTTTTTTTTTTTTAGAAAAAAAAAAAACACTTTGTTTAATAAAATATAATAGATTATCTATATTTTTTTCTATTAAATATTAAAAAATGATATTTATAATCCAATAACATTTTAAATAAAGATAACATACAATACAGAAAAAAATAAAATAAAAATTAATAAGAATAATAATAAATTAATAAATAAATAAATGAAAATAAATATAAAAAATAAAAAAAAGGAAATTTAAAATGTAATTATATATTATATCAAAATATAATCAAAGTATATATAACTAATTTAAATTTTAAAATATTGATTTTTGTAAAAATTTATAATATTTATAATTAGATTTATTTTTATTTATTAATAATAATACAAGTACAAATAATATATTCGTCAATAACAACAAACAATATTTTAAATAAATAACTAAAAAAATAAAATAAAAAAGGAAATCAAATAAAAGGAAAAGAACAAGAAAGATAACAATATAAACACATGGATCCTTTAGGAGTTGGTGATACTCATTATTCAAAAAAAAAAGCAAATAATCCCATGTTCAGTCATACGGCCAGTCAAGGTGGTTCAAATACACCACCACGTAATAAATATTATGATAGTAACGGAGTACCTAATGCACCAAATAAATATACTATGGCTATGAGTAATCCCAGTCAAAATGGTAAATTATTATAATAAAACCAATTTATTATGAAATTATAATTTTATATAAATTATAAATAATTTTTATAATTTATTATGAAATTTAAAATTTCTTTTGACATAAATGCTAATAATAACTAATAATAATAATATATCATAATGAATTATGAAAATTATATTATTAAGCCAATATTCAAAATGGATATGATTATAGTAATGGAGATTTAAATCAAAATTATCCTTCATATGGTAATATGCCACCTGGAGGTAATAATAATCCAAATACATATAAAACTGGTGGAATTTTAGGGAAAACTTTTCTTAAACCTCGTCATACTGGTTCACCACCGGCTCAACCTCAACCATCTACATTTTTTCCTAAAAAATCAAATACTACTCCAAAATTATTAAATAATAGCAATCCAAATATTCCAGCATCGTCGTCCCTTTATAATTTAGGTATGAATTCATCCTCATCGTCACTCCAAAATCAACATCTTTATGCTTCTTCTCCAAATCTAGCCTCAAATACTATTGGAACAAATAATTCAAATAATCCTCAATCAAAATTAACACATGATTATGGTTTATTTTCAAAGGTATACAAAAAAAAAAAAAAAAAAAAAAAATAGAGAATTATTATCAGTTTAAAATTTTAAATTCTATAATATTTAATAATAATTTTAATTTATAAGAATTGCAACGATATTAATTAATTATTTGAAAATTATGTATATATATATATATATTCATTTATATATATAACATTCAACAGAAACAACAGAAAGTAAGTAATACAGTATAATTATTTTTCAATATTATTATAATATATTATATACAATTATGATTTATAATATATTATATATTATTACGTATTATTATTATATATTTTATATATTGATTAATAAAAATTTGTGTTAATAGAAAGGAGGAGGAAGACCAAAACTACCGCAGGAACAAATAACAGGAACCACAGAAAGTATATATTCTATTAAATTTATTTTTATTATTATTATTATAATTATTATTATTATTATTATTATTATTATTATTATTATTATTATAATTATATAATTTTTTATTAAAAATTTTATTGTAATAAATATTTATATTGAATAGTTATAGATTTCAGTGATATTTTAAATGATCCTGATCATGTACCAGTAGAATGTGTGTCATTACCAGTTTTACAAAGCGCAAGTTCAAGTCAAAATCTAACAAAAGAAATATATAATCCTAATATAAATCAAACGGAATTAGTTTCTTCATGGAGACCTCCACCATCATGGGATGTAAAATTAGATGATATATCTTCTTCACCAAACGATAATATTCAAGAGTCACTTTCTTTACCAGGTCATAATGATGGAAATAAATTTAGTTATAGTAGTAATACGAATCCTGAAATGAATATAGCTCATAGCAATTCAATTAACAAAGATACAGAATCATTAACTCCAGAAGATATTTATTATGATAATCATAACTTTAATAATAACAAAATTGAAGAAGACCAACAAAATTATATACGTGTATTCAAAACAGATTTAACATTCACAACCGTAAAATGTAATTTAAATGATAACGCTGATTATGTATGTAAAAAAGTTGCTGCAAAATTCTTTATAAATGATTATAATAAATATAATTTAGTTGTTATCAGAAATAAATTAGAAAGAATTATAAAGCCAAATGAATGTCCACTACTAATGCAAAGACGTTGGCTTGAACGCTTAGGTTATACAGCATTAGATAAATTAAATTTACAAGGTCGTGAAGATAATAGTTATTGCTATCGTTTTATTTTTAAGGAAATTCAAATTGGAAGAGAAATTTCACCAAATTATTGGAAAAACCCTGAAGTTAAAGATAATCCTCATATCAAGTTAGCTGGATTTGGATTGACTATTCTTCCTGTTTATTTATATCAAAATGCTTCAGAAATTATTTCATTGGATCTTTCAAGAAACTTGAATATTCAAGAATTACATTTAGATTTAACCCCATCTTTAACTTCATTAAAATTACTTTCTCTCTCTCATAATCGAATTCATAATTTCCCAAGAAATATTCATTGTATTACAACGTTAACACATATTAATTTAAGTTTTAATCGTATTCGTACATTAGAACATACTGGTATTGAACAATTGAGAAATCTTCTCGTATTAGAACTTCAGTGTAATTTAATTGAAGAAATACCAGAATCTTTAGCAAAAGGTTGCCAACGTTTACAATATATTAATTTATCAAACAATAGAATTAAAACAATTCCAGTATCACTATTTCATAATTTACGTAGAGTATTACATCATTTAGATATTTCGTTTAATCGTTTAGTTGGAAAACTTCCACCAAAAATTGGTGAATTAGAAGTATTAGAAATTTTAAGATTAAATGGTAATCGTATGGATGGTGATCTTCCAAAGCGTCTTTCAGAATGTCTTCAATTACGTGAATTAGATTTAAGAGGCAATCGTTTTGGTTCAATTTTAAGTTATGACCAAGATGGTACAGAAATCTTAACAGAAACTGAAAATTATGCACAATCTATGGAAGTATTAAGTGAATGTAAAAAATTGGAAATTCTATTATTAGATGGTAATCCTATTCGTTGGATAGGTAAAATGTCTGCTATTGAAGATATTCAAGTTGAAATGAATTCTAATGTTGATCCATCAAAATTCATTGATTTCCCAGTTCTTAAAATATTTAGTATGTCCTATCGTTTAAGTACTGGTAATCAAAAACCAATGATCTTCCGTATTACAAATATTACAGGAACACTTACAGAGCTAAATCTTTCTTTCTGTGGCTTAGAAATTCTTCCAAATAATTTCTTTACTAAACTTACTGGTATTGAACGATTAATTCTTGATGGTAATCGTCTTCGTGAATTACCTTACTTTTCTTCTTCAGTTCGTGTTCATCAAAAGGAAATTCGTCAAATTGGTCCATTCAGAATGCGTCATCTATCAGTATACTATAATCATTTAATGGCTTTACCGGATGATATAGGTGAATTAGTAGAATTAGAATATTTAGATGTACGTTCAAATCATTTAAAGACTCTTCCTGATAGTATTTGGCAATGTGGTAAATTACGTTCAATAAATGCCACATCTAATCAATTAGAACAATTCCCAATTCCAATAAATGATGAAAACGATTCTACATCTGTTAATACTGGAATGACTGAAACAACATTAGTACCTCGAAGACAAAGAAGAATGACTTCTAATATTTCTATACAAGCATTCCCACCTCTTTCTTTCTCTCTTTTAGCTCTTTTCGTTGCAGATAACCATTTAACTGAAGATCTCTGTTTAGCCCTTTTCTTCATGCCAAATCTTATTGTTCTAAATGCTAGTTATAATGATATTGCTGACATTACATCATGGTTAGACTGTGCTCCACCTACACCATTAGTTGACCAAGCCTATTCATATAAAAATGTTGGTGTTCAGATACCTGCTTCTTGGTATTCTCATCTTCAGGAGCTATACCTTTCTGGTAATAATATTGCTACTTTACCTGGTGAAATTGAAAAACTACGTAACCTTTCATGGCTCTTCCTTGATAACAATAAACTTTCAACTATTCCTGGTGAAGTTGCTAAGTTAAATAAACTTTGTGCGTTTGATGTTGGTGGTCAAGGTGGTGGTCGTGGTGAAGGGAGCGGTCTCCGTTACAATATTAACAATTGGCCATACGATTGGAATTGGAGCTGGAATTTAGAATTAAAATATTTAAATCTTTCTGGTAATAAAAGATTGGAAATTACGCCAAATACACATAATCAAAAGGTTATACCATTTGATAAAGATAGTAGGAAACTAATGGGTTCTTCAAATAAGGTTGATTTACCATCAAGACATCAAGCTTCAGGCTACAATCCATTTGGTGGATATGATAAAAATGATATGAATAATCAATCAATGAATATTTCGCCATCTCAAAGAAAAAGTTTAAGTAATTTCACTACATTAACTAATTTAAGAATGTTAGGTTTAATGGATGTTACGTGTTTAATGGTTCAAATTCCAGATGAAAATGATCAACGTAGAATTAGAACTACAAGTAGTGAAATTCCTCAAACCGGTATTCCAGGTGGTATTATTAAATATGGTATTAGTGACACTTTATGTAGATTTGCAAGTGAAAACACTCGTCGTGAGTCTATTTATATAAGTCGTGAACAAATTAACAACGTTCGTGATTCTACTTATTTCGCTAATACTGCCGCTATTAGTGTTATTCCTAAAGAAAAATACTTCCTTGGTGTTTGGGATGTAGTTATACCACAGTTTCGTAATATGGATAACGAATCTTTATTTGGTATTTTTGATGGTAGAGGCACAGAAGATGGTACAAAATTAGCTGAATATCTTTTCCGTTTATTTGCTGGAGATTTCCAAGCTGAATTGAAAAAAGTAGAGGAAACTCTTATTAAAGAAAGAGAAAAGAATAATCAAATGAGAGGTCATAATCCAAGAGTTAAAGAGCCAATTGTATTAGATTCTAATAGTATTAAAAGTGCAATAAGAAGAACTTTCTTAGGATTAAATAAAGAATTAGGTGAAAAGTTTAGAACCTCAGTTCCTAATCGAAATCATAATGATCGTATTAACGGTTATACTGAAGAAGAAGATAATGAACAATTTGGTTGTTCTGCTGTCATTGTTTATATGGTTGGAGACCGAAAGAGAGAAAGTTGTACTCTTTATGTTGCTAATGTTGGTGATGGTACTTGTATTTTAAGTAAAGCAGGAGGTAATGCTCAAGTTATTAGTAGATCTTTCAAAGTAGGTAATGTTATGGATTGGGCTTCTTCTCGTGTCTATGATCAAAATCAAAAAGTCAATAGTAGTGCCTTATCTACTTATTCAATGGAAAGTCATCGTACCATCCAGCATTCCTTAAATTCAAGTCAAGGATCACTCACTGGTAATGTATACACTTCATCTACTTCTGATTCACCAAAATTTATTTCAGGCCTTGGTGATGAAATGGAACGTATACAAAATGCAGGTGGATGGATTACGAATGATGGTTTAGTTAATGGTAAAGCCGATGTCACTCGTGCTTTTGGTTATTTCGACTGTTTGGGTAGTTTGAATGCTAATCCTTGGATTGTAAAAATGGAATTAGACTTTGGTGATAATGGACCTTCTGGTATTCCTATGAATAGTAATAATGGACCCTCAATTCATCTAACACCTGAATCAGACAAACATGACGATGAAGCTGCTGATATAAAGCTTAAGCTTGGTCATAACAGTAGCGATGAATTCCTTGTATTAGTAAACGGTGCTGTATTGGACGCTATTCGTTGTGGTGCTGACTCTAATAATGATTCCCCTGGATTTAGTTTATGTACATTAGATGACACTGCACAAATTATTGTTGATATTGCAAGAAGTGCCCTAAGTAATGAAGGTCAAAAACGTAATAAAGGTAATTATCAATATCAAGGTTTGGGTAAGAATGTCAGATCCACCACAGGATGGGGAGCTGCTGCTACCAAAATCAGAGATGTTGCTTTAAGTCATGGTGCTTACGGTGCAAGAAATTCTATTAACCCTAACCAAAAGGTTAAATCTAGTGGAGGTATGATGGTTATGATTTTAGGTTTGAAAGATTTAGTTGAAACGGCTTCTAGATGGATGGGAACTCGTCGTGGTTCTACAGAAACTGGTTCAGATAGTCTTGAATTATTGAATTTAAAGAGACTAGGTAGTGATGGAAAGCTGGGTATAAAAAATAAAGTTGGTGAGGCTATGTCCATCCCACCTTCCATTGAACCACCTACTGGTCAATTAGCACTTGTTTTTACTGATATTAAGAATTCTACTGCTTTATGGGAAACTAACCCTATTGATATGCGAAATTCTATTAAATTACATAGTATGCGAATGCGTTCTCTTCTTAAGCAATATGGTGGTTATGAAGTTAAAACTGAAGGAGATAGTTTCATGGTTAGTTTTGCCGATTTAATGTCAGCAATTAATTGGTGTATAGATGTTCAAAATGAACTAATAAAAATCGATTGGCCAAAGAATATTTTAGAAAGTGATGGTGGTGAAGAAATTTGGTGGGATACAATTAATTCCGAACCATACTATGATGATTATGATGATGAAGATTTAGATGATGAAATTGATGAAGATGATGAACTCGACGAAGATGAAAACGATAGTTTAATAGAACAAGATATACCTTTAGATACCAAAATTGAAATGAAAAAGAAAAATGGTATTGTCTTATTATTTAGAGGTCTATGTGTTCGTATGGGTATTCACTATGGTACACCATTATGTGAAATGGATCCAACTACCGGTCGTATGGATTATTTCGGCCCAATGGTAAATCGTGCTGCTAGAATTTGTTCAGCTGCTCAAGGTGGACAAATCTTTATAAGTTCAGAAGTTATTCGTGAAGTTACTAAAAGTAAAGGTGGTGATCCATCTCTATTAAGAATGTCTGATACTTTAGATGAAAAAATTGCAGATTCTATGAATATAAATGCATGGATTATTGGTGAAAAAAAATTAAAAGGTTTAGAAACCCCAGAAGTACTTCATGTCATATATCCTAAGCAATACCATTTACGTCATGAATACTTTACATGGGTTCAAAATAATGAAAAACAAGATGATAAACCTATTAACCCTGTTCTTCCTATTTCTATTCCAGGAAATCTTAGTACACCAGAAAATAAAGAACTTGCTCGAATTGATAGAAATTATGTTCAAACCCTTGGAAATTTATGCTTACGTTTAGAATTTTTAGCTGTTAATGCTCAAAATATTTACTTTAATAAACAAAACTTTGATGAAAGAATACCCGTATACCCATATCTAATTAATTCATCAAGTATATCTATTCCATTAGATGCTACAGAAGAAGAATTAACAGCTGCCCTTGAAGGAATAGCTATACGTATAGAGAATTCTGTTAGTATTCTTTATCTTATTCAAAATAGTCCACTTAATCGTATATTTAAAACACTTAGTTCTTTCATTGATATTAATCCAAATCAAATTTTATCAGCATTACAAGAATATGTTCTTGCTATGAAAGAAAGAGATGAACGTCTAGAACGTATAAGAAATGAAAGGCGTGATCGTGAAAGACGTTTGAAAAATAGAGCATCAAAAGCTAATACTTCAATTTAAAAAATAAAAATAAAAAAAAAAAAAAAAAAAAAAAAAATTATTAATAAAAATAAGAATTTAAAAATAATAATAAAGGGAAAAGAAAAAAAAATAATAAAATAAAATAAAACCATTAGCTTATTATTTGTATATAATAAAATAATAAACTTATTAATATTATATTTTAATATGATGATATTTGATATCATATTAATATAATTTAATTTAAAATAGATATATAAATGCAAATAGTAATAAAATGAAAAAAGAATAAAAAATATATATATAATAATTAAATAAAATGAAATAAAATAAAAAAATAAAATATGAATTAAAAAAAAAAAAAAAAAAAAAAAAATAGAAAAAAAAATAATTAAATAAATAGCAATAGTAATACTAGTTTAAACTATAATAATAGCCATTAAAAATAGCAAAAATTGTAAATAAAATATGATAAAAATAATAATAATAATAATAATAATAATAAAGAATAAAAATAAAAATAGAAAAGAGTAAAAAATAGAAAAAGAGTTATAATTTTAGTAATAATAATATAGTAAGAAATTAATACCATAAAAATAATAAAAGTTTAATAAAAAATAAAAAAAAAAAAAGTTAACAATTACTATTATGTAGATAGAAACTTTTAAAAAATAATATTAATACAATTAAAATTAAAAATTACAATAAAAAAAATATATATATATATAAATATAATAACATAAAAAAAATAAAAATTAAATAAATAAATAAAAATAAAAATAAAATAAAATAAAATAATATTAAATTTAAATTTGAATTAAAAATTAAAATATTAAAAATAAAAAATAAAAAAAAAAATTAGTAATCAATAATAATTTATGAATATTATAAAAAAAATAAAATAGAATTAAAATCATAAAAAATATAAAAAAATAATTGCTTTTATTGGGTGTGGGGCATTTCGCCAGGTTGCGTTTCGCCAATTTTTTTGAAAGCATGTGGCGTATTAAATAAATGTGGCATTTCGCCAAATTGAGAATTATTAAATAAATAAATAAATAAATAAATAAATAAAATTAAATATTTTTAATATTGATGTATTTATATTTTTGAAGTAAATATTTAAATATTAAAAAATTCTTTTTCATATATAAATAGCTTTACAAATATCTGTTTAAATAAATAATAAATTGATAAATAATAAATAAAAAAATAATAATAATAATAAAATAAACAATATAGTAATATAATTAATAAAAAAAAATAATAATATAAACACTATTGCTATAATTATAAAAGGATTGTCATTAATAATAATAATGACGATTAAATTATAAATAATATTATTATTATTTGCAAATATATATATAAATGAATTAATAAAAATAATATTTACCTACTTAAGAAAAATGTAAAAAGTTTTTCTTATAGTATTTTACAAATTAATAATAAATAATAAATAAATAATATAAACTGTAGCAATAATTACAGAAACATCAATAATAATATTTTTATAATAACGATGAAAATTATAATAGTTATTAAATATAAAAATAAATATAAAATTATAATAATTATTAAAGTATTTTTAATCTTTGTAAGATTAGGTTAGCTTAAGAACATTAAAATATATTTTTATGATAAAATATTATTATTTTAAAAATATATTTTTATAATTAAAATATTGTTATAATATTATTTTCAAAATATTAAAATATATCTTTATAATTAAATATATTTTTATAATTAAATATTTTAAATAATTATTTTATTATTATTTTACAAAATATTAAAATATATCTTTATAATTAAATATTATAAATTATTATTTTATTACTATTTTACGAAATATTAAAATATATAATAATAATTTTTTTAATAGTAAAAAATATTTTAAAAAGAGAATAAATGAATAAATACAATAATTATTAAAGTATTTTTAATCTTTATTAGATTAGGTTAGCTTAAGAACATTAAAATATATTTTTATGATAAAATTTTATTATTTTAAAAATATATTTTTATAATTAAAATATTGTTATAATATTATTTTTTTACAAAATATTAAAATATATCTTTATAATTAAATTTATTTTTATAATTAAATATTATTAATAATTATTTTATTTTAAAAAGTATCTATAATTAATTATAAAATATAATAAAAACAAGTTTAAAAAAAATTATTTTGAATTTTTATTTATTTAAAAAAATTATTTTGAATTTTTATTTATTTATTCATTTATTTATATCAATAAGCCACTTGTCGAAATGCAACTTGGGGAAATGCAACATTTTAATAATACGCCACTTGGCGAAATGCAACTCTCCCGCTTTTATTATATTTATTATGTTCATGGTTTTTTTTATTATTATTATTTATTTATTTATTTATTTATTTATTTATTTATTTATTTATTTATTTATTTATTTATTTATTTATTTATTTATTTATTTATTTATTTATTTATTTATTATGTTAAACTATTTAAATAAATAATAAATAAAGATAAAATTAATATTTTTTTTTTTTTGTTCTATGAAATCCTACATTATGAGCAATATTTCGTTATCAAAATATTAAAAAACATAATACTTTGTTATGATTTTAGCTATAACATATTTAGTTGCACATTACATACTTCTATGTCCTAATTAAATAGAATATAAAAATTTAGGTGATAAAGTTTTAATTTATTTTTCTTTGAACATTCATAAGAAATCTTTGAAAATTTCCTCTTTCCCAATTTCACATATTAGTGATTTTTACATTATGATCAATTTGTATATTATTGAACCTATCATTATCAAGAATGTTGATTTCGAAACAAAGGAGAAATTTCAACACATTTTCGAATGATAAAATGTTATGATTAATGAATGGGAAAAGTTAGAAGTTCTTTCATCCTCAAAACTCGTAATTTAATTTTTTAATATTAGTATAAAGTTTTCAAATAATGTCTATTTTCATTTTTTTTCATATAATTTTTTTAATTAAATATTAATAAAAAAATTTTATTCTTAGTTTAAAAAAGTTTAAAGAATATAAGAATAAACGTTTTTTTTATTCTATAGATATGCATTCTATTTATTATTCACTGAATTAATATTAATGCATTGAACAATTTGAGTAAGAATAAAAAATATTTTAGAATAAAAATATTTTTCTTATTTCATTTTATTTGAATAATTATTTAGTATTAAATAAACATAATATTTTTATATTTTCTGTAAAAATTATATAAATAAATCATAAATTAAGATGGAAGTAAAAAAGTATATTAACATTTTTTATTTAAATATTATTATATAACCTAATCACACATACATAGGTTAGTGATATATTTAATATAAAATTTTGGGGTGTGGGGCATTTCGCCAAATTGCATTTCGCTAGATTGCGTTTCGCCAATTTTTTTGAATGCATGTGGCGTATTAAAAAATGTGGCATTTCACCAAATTGAGAATTATTAAATAAATAAATAAATAAAATTAAATATTTTTAATATTGATGTATTTATATTTTTGAAGTAAATATTTAAATATTAAAAAATTTTTTTTCATATATAAATAGTTTTACAAATATCTGTTTAAATAAATAATAAATTGATAAATAATAAATAAAAAAAAATAATAATAATAAAATAAACAATATAGTAATATAATTAATAAAATTAAAATAATAATATAAACACTATTGCTATAATTATAAAAGGATTGTCATTAATAATAATAATGACGATTAAATTATAAAAATATTATTACTATTTTACAAAATATTAAAATATATCTTTATAATTAAATATATTTTTATAATTAAATATTATAAATTATTATTTTATTACTATTTTACGAAATATTAAAATATATAATAATAATTTTTTTAATAGTAAAAATTATTTTAAAAAGAGAATAAATGAATAAATACAATAATTATTAAAGTATTTTTAATCTTTATTAGATTAGGTTGGCTTAAGAACATTAAAATATATTTTTATAATAAAATTTTATTATTTTAAAAATATATTTTTATAATTAAAATATTGTTATAATATTATTTTTTTACAAAATATTAAAATATCTCTTTATAATTAAATTTATTTTTATAATTAAATATTATTAATAATTATTTTATTTTAAAAAATATCTATAATTAATTATAAAATATAATAAAAACAAGTTTAAAAAAATTATTTTGAATTTTTATTTATTAAAAAAAATTATTTTGAAATTTTATTTATTTATTTATTCATTTACTTATATCAATAAGCCATTTGTCGAAATGCAACTTGGGGAAATGCAACATTTTAATAATACGCCACTTGGCAAAATGCAATTTGGGGAAATGCAACTCTCCCAAAATTTTGAATCTAGTGTATTTCTCAATTGTTCATTTCTCAATGTGGCGTATTTTTTATATATGGCTTGTTTTTTTAATAATTAAATAAATAATAAATATTCTTTTTTTTATATATATAATTTATTAATATTCAATTATAAAAATATTTTTTTATAAAAAAAATAATATTTTATAATTATTTAAAAGAATATATTATTATTACTTTTGAAATAGTTATTTAATAATATTTAATTGAAAAATATATTATTTCTTTTGAAAAAATAATTATTTATATATTAATTTATGATTGTATAGAATATCTTAAAAATGTATGGCTTTATTTTAAAATATAAGCCACATTAAAAAATGTACGATTGCAAAAAAATTTTTATTATGTTACATTAATATATTTATATAGACTTATTTTAAATTAAGTAGTAATAGCCACACTATATTGTTCAAATGATTTTTTTTAAATGTATCAAATAAATCCAACATCAAGCCACATTAATATAAAAATCAATTTTAGTACTGATAATTCTTTATTATAAGTTAAAATTAATAATTTTATTTCCTGTTATTTTTTTTTATTTTTTTTTATATAATAAATTTTTTACAAAACAATTAAATATTTTAGATTTTAATTTTATTTTATTTTTTTTTTTTATTATATATTTATTTATTTATTTTTAAAAAAAAGGTTAGTAGTTATTTGAATTAAATATTTTGATTATTATTATTTTTAAATATTTGTATTATTAACATATAAATATTGTTTTATTTTATTTTATTTTATCTATTATTTTTTTTTTTTTTTTTTTTTTGTATTATTTATATTAAATGTTTTGAATGTTTATTTTTATTATTACATCTAGTTAAATTTAATAAATAAATTAATAAATTAATTAATAATGAGTGAAATCAAAGAAGGACAATTTCCAATAAAATTAGAAACTGAGAAACATTTAAAATATTTGAAAGAACTTAATAATCATCAAGATGAATTGGAATATTGGCTAACAGAAGCATTAAGGTTAAATGGAATATATTGGGGGGTCACAGCAGCTTATTTATTAAAACATCCTGAAATTTATGATTCAAAAGATATTACAAAATTTATTTTATCATGTCAAAATGAAGATGGTATATATATATATATATATTTATATAAATGCTTGCTTATATATATAAAATATCTTATTATAATTTAGCATTCAAAAAAAAAAAAAAAAATATATATATATATATATATATATATATTTTTTTTTTTTATAAATATATACATTTAATATAAATATTTTTTTAATACAATTTATTAAAAACTATCTTTAATAAAATTGATTTTTTATAAAATATTATATATCATAAATTTAATTTATAATAATGTGTAAAATTTTTAAAATTAAAATTTAACAAAGGTGGTTTTGGCGGATGTACTGACCATGATTCTCATTTATTATATACCTTAAGTGCTATTCAAGTTTTAGCTATATGTGATACCCTTTCAGAAGTTGATAAAGATAAAGTTGTTGAATGTAAATATTAATTTATATATTTCAGTGGTAAATTGTTATATTAAAATAAAGGGATGAAATATATATATTTTGTTTATTTGTTATTATATTTTTATCAAAAGCCATTTAATAATAAATTTCATATAATGAATTTTTATATATTTAATGAAATTCAAAATAAATATCGATATATTTTTTGTTAAATAATTATATTTATTTTAATTATTTTAAGTACCAATTAACACATATTTTTAGATTTAGAATTCAGTAATAAATATTAAATTGAATAATTTTGAATTAAATTTTATTTGAATATTTATAATTATATGTTTTTGTAAAAAAAATAATAAATGATAATTGAAAGCAATAAATTAATATCAATTATCCAAATAATACAACAAATGCTAAATATATATTATTATGATTTATATATAAAATTTTGAGTATATTTTAATTTAAATATTTTTAATATTTAAATTATTTTTTTCTAATTTTAAAATTATATATATTTATTATAACAACTATGAAAATAAATAATATTAAATAATATTTAATTATTATTCATAAAATAAACTTTAAAAAATTTTTTATCAATACAGATGTTGCCAAACTTCAAAATCCAGATGGTTCATTTTCAGGTGATGAATGGGGTGAAGTTGATACTCGTTTTTCTTATTGTGCATTATCCTGCTTAAAAATTTTACATCGTTTAGATGCTGTTAATGTTCCAAAAGCTGTCGAATATATAAAAAAATGTATGAATTTTGATGGAGGTTTTGGTAGTGTAGCATCTGCAGAATCTCATTCCGGACAAAGTAAATACTTATTTTATAAAAATTAAATTACATACAATTCTATTCTATACAATTTAATTCAATTTTATTATATTTTGTATTAAATTATTTTAATATATATTTTATATTATTTTATTATATTTTATTTTATTTTATTTTATTTTAATTTGTTATTATTATTATAATTATTATTATTATTTTTTTTTTTTTAAAAAACTATATCATTAATTATTATTATTCAATATATAAGTTTTCTGTTGTGTTGGTGCTTTGGCAATTGTTGACCGATTAGACGTAATTGATGCAGATAAATTAGGTTGGTGGTTAGCTGAAAGACAATTACCAAATGGTGGTCTTAATGGAAGACCAGAAAAACTTGAAGATGTACTAACAAATTTTTAAACTTAAATAAAACAAATAATATATATATATATATATTTTTTATTTAATTATTAAAATTTTTCATTTATTTTATAATTTAATGATGATTTAGGTATGCTATTCTTGGTGGGTTTTATCTTCATTGTCTATTATTGATAGAATTCATTGGATTAATAAAGAAAAATTAATTAACTTTATATTATCATGTCAGGTATTATATATAAAGTTAAAAATATAAATTTATATTTTTTTTTTTTTTTTATATATTTTTTTTATATTATTTTTTTTATATTATTTTATATATATATATTTTTTATATAATTTTTTTTTATATTATTTATTTTTATTATTTAAATATAAAAATATAAATTTATATTATTTTTTTATATATTTTTTTATATAATTATATATATATATATTTATTTATTTTTATATTTATTTTTATTATTTAAGTTATTATTATTATTATTCTTATTATTAATAATAAATTTCTTTATTATATATATTTATTATTAGGATACTGAAACTGGTGGCTTTTCAGACCGTCAAGGTGATATGGTTGATGTTTTCCATACATTATTTGGTGTAACTGGTAAATAAAAGTTATATATATATATTTAATAATTAGTTAGAACGTAAATATTAATATAAAAATATATATATATAAGGTTTATCTTTATTAGGTTATCCAAATCTTGATAAAGTTGATCCTGTTTATTGTATGCCTGTTTCTACTATTGAACGCTTAAATATTAAAACTAGAACTTATAATCAAATATAATTTTTATATATATATATAACTCTAATAAATTGTTTTATGTATTGTACATTAACCTTTACATTTATATAATACTATAAAAATCTTTTTTTATTTTTATTTTTTATTTTTTATCTATTTTGGTAACAAATATTATTCTATCTAATAAAATTAATTAATAATTAAAACAAATTTAAATGTATAATACAGGCTTTTAATACTATAATTTTTAGTACATTATTATTATTATTTAAAATTAATATTATTATTACTATTTTATCTGAATTTTTTTTTATTTTATATTTAATAAATTAAATTATGTTATTTTATTTGTTATACATAACACAAACAAGATAAATAAAATAAAAGATTTTTTAAATATTATAATGTAATCCTTAATTCTGAAATTAAAATAATTTCTTTTTTTTCCTTTTTTTTATATTATTTTTGGGAGTGTTGCATTTCGGAACATAGTTTTTTATGAAATGTGACATACTTAAATAACCCGTTTATATAAGAGTGGTTTAAATTATAATAAATAAATGAGTGTTTAATATATATATAAAACAATGCGTAATGATATTTATTTATCTATTTTTTTTTTTAAAAAAAAGAAAAAAATAAAAAAAAAAAAAAAACATTATTTACAATAATTTTAAAAAAATTAAAAATGTGATGCGTTAAATTAATATTTAAAATTTTATTTATAAACCAAGCTCCGAAATACAATTCATTATTATTTTTTTTTTTTTTTTTTGTACAATTTAAAAAATAATTTTTAATTAAAAAAATTAATAATAAAGATATAAATATTGCTGAGAATCGAATTTATATCTATATCTGGCACGACGTACCCATCAGAAACCAATGCTATCCACAGAGTACTTAAAGTTGAACTTTAAGTACTCCAGTTTTCTCAAATTCATTTTTCTTATAAGTCTTAGCTTTGACTGATTTTCTTGCCATATCTCTATCTCAGTAAAAGTTTACGATTGTTTTTTTTTTTTGATGGAAGTTTATCTAATTTGGTCTGCTAAAATTTTGCTTTCTTTATCCTATGCATAACGTCTACAATGTGATATATCTTTTAGTAAATTAGAAATAATACATTTCGAGTTTTTCCATTTTTTAAAATACCTTACCTAAGCAATCGCACATTTCACCGAAAAAGGAGGAATGCTAAGTTCTTTAGAAACACAATAAAGGAATGTAAAAGTATTTGCATTGGAAAATCCTTCAATCCTGTTCCTGTATTGATTAGAATCTGTGTAGTTCTCATTCTTTCTTTGTTTGATCCAAGTAGAGGTGTATAATATGAAACCTACCCACTATAGCTAAAAATAACATTCGATTAAGGGATAGAAATATGAGGCTTCTTAAATTCATATCTGTGATAACAGTGTTTACATTATTATTTGATATTGAACAATATTTAAAAATTATAAAAAAAAATTTTTCATAAAGAACTTCAATATCCTTAAAGTATTTCATTCGAAATTCACGGATAAGATTGAATTTAGAAAACATATGTTCCAATCGAGGATTATTATTTTTTCTTTAATAACAAGGATACCATTCTTGACAGGTCATCTTCAATAATTTTGGCAGCTTTGGCAACACAAGCATCGAATTTATTTGAAATTTGGAGGGAAAGTTTTATAGAAATTATTATATTTTATATATTATTTATTTATTTATTTATTTATTTATATTGACTTTTTTTTTTTTTTTTTTTTTTTTTTTTTTAGACTTAGAGAATAACTTTATTTAATTTATAATAATAATAAAATTACATGATTTAAATGAAAAAAATAAAATACATGAAATGAAATATTATATATTATATAATTATAAAAGTGCGTTAGAAGTAATAGTTTCTAACTTTTCCCATTCATCGATGATAACACCACTTCCGTTATTGCAAGTAATAATTTCAGTATTAGTGTTATCAAACGAATCTGTATCAGTTCTTTCACCTGGAGGTGAAAATCCATGCCTTATTATTTCGACGTCGACGCTCTTAGCAACTGTGGATTCAACGGAATACCATTTCATCATCAATCTAAAAGATCGAAAAATTAATGGTATTACGTTTGTTAGAAACTCAGCAATCCCCACAAAATACGGAACAGTCAAAGAAATTGAACTTTGTTTAAAAATATTGTCAACTAATTGTCTTTGTTCCCCATCATTAACTTTAATTTTTTCATATATTGAACGCCCGCCAAGAAGAGCACTCAATATAAAGTAATAAATATTATTATCATAATCCTTTTCTGAATCTAAAGAAACATCCAAGGATTTTTTGTTCAATTATCATAGCAAACTTCAAAAAGAGATCATTTAGAAAAGGTAAAGATTTATTTCTGTAATATTCCAATTCTTTACAGGCAAAGATCCAGTGAGAAAAGCTACCTACACAAACACCACAACAAGGGCAACATTTAGGGCAATCTTCCGAGACTATTTTTCTTTCAATGGAAATACTAATGTCAAATTTAAAACCACGCCTAATTCGAGAAATCCAAAAGAATCTCAATTGATACTTAGGATATTGAAATGTTAAGTCTTTGATTTTTGGAATAAATCCAAAATCATTCTCCTTGTAAATAATTGCTATTTTAGCTTTTGAGAGTTTGAAGACATCTCTTTCCCAATAAAACTTTTTTATTTCTCTTGATTTTTTACCATTTAATTTTTTATCCAAAGTCCTTGATTTTTTAGTCCATGAATAATGTGACATAGTAGGAATATTATTTGTGAGATGATTAATAATACATGATAAATTTTTCCATTTTCTAAAGCAGTGTAATTGAGATAAAACACAAATAGCTGAAAGAGGAGGTATTCTCAATTCACGAGTAATATCACAAAGACTAACATAAGAATTATGAGATTTAAATTCATAACTCCAATAAAGTCCTCTGTTATTAATTTTTTGAGCTTTAGAGCATCTGCTCTTATTTGAACCAAAAAGAGGAGCATAATATAAAACAAGACTAAGAATAAACGAAATTAAAACATATTTCTTCAGTGGGAAAGGAATAGATTTATTAATAAGAAATCGAAAGTACGAATTTAACTTGATATTTGTATTACTGTTTAATTTGGATTGTAAAGGTTTCAATGATGAAGATTCATCAAAAGGAATACCATGATAAGTATAGTTGTTAGTTTTAGGTAATTTGTTACTACCAATAAAGAAAGATGGATCTTCGTAATTAATTGGTTTAACAAAGTTAATTGGTTTTTCAACAAGAGTAGCACACTTATTAATTCTAAAATTCATTTCATTTTTAATAGCCTATTCATGAACCTTATTCAAAATTTTCTTAAAAGCTTGTTTAGATGGATCAACTAAAACAATATCATCGGCAAAAAAATCCACTACAACAATATTGAGATTCTAAATATACACCATACTTCACAATTATCCAGTACATCATTAATGAACAAATTGAACAAAATAGGAGAAAGAGGGCATCCTTGTCTAACACCACAATTAATCGAAAATTCTTCTGAGAGATTACCATTAAAAAAAGCACGAGCTTTAGAGGATAGATAAAGGTTCCTTAAAAACAGATGACATTTATCTCTAATTCCTAAGTTATATAATTTAGTCAAAATATTAAAGATAGGTACAGAATCATAGGCTTTTTTAAGATCGAGAAAAGCAAGATAAGTAAAATTTCCTTGAAATTTTCTTCTTTGACATATTTCTCTAATTGAAATATATAAACTTATGCATTCTTCCTTATTTCTAAATCCAAATTGTTCAGGTTTAACAAAATTATGGTCTAAGACATATTTAGCAAATCTATTAGTAACAATTTTTGTAATGATTTTTAAGCCAACACTAATAAGAGAAATACCACGATAATTATTGCAATCTGAAAGATCTCCTTTTTTTGGAATTGATATTATAGTAGCTGAATTCCACTCTTCAGGGAAATCACCATCCCAGATTTTGTTAAATAATGAAAGTAAACATTTAGCACAATCAGAGTAGTGACCATATGAAGAATCATCTTGATTATGGGATAAATAAGATTCACTAAAAAAGGCTTTAAAAAATTCAATCGAAATACCATCAGGACCAGGAGCTTTATTAGTTTTCATATCAAGCACAGTGTTTTGAATTTCTTCCATAGTGATAGGATCATTAATATCCAAAGTAAGATTATTATTAGGATTAGTACCAAATAAATTAACCCAGTATTCATTATCCAGACTGTGTTGAGTAAGATCAGAAGCTAGTTCATTATAATGCTCAGCGAATCGATTCAATTGATCAGAATGAGAAAATAAATAGTTACCCTGTTTGTCCCTTAAATTGCTTGACGAAGTAGAATTAGAGTACATAGGGTGAGATTTTTTTTTTTTTTTTTTTTTTATAGCCGCAATTATTGCGAACTTTAATCTTTATTTATTTATTAATATATAAAATACATGAATACTTTTTAATTTTAATAATAAATAAAAAAAACACAGAATTAAAAAATAAATAAATATTATTTGTCCAATTTAAACATAATAATAAATGAAATAGCAACGTGAAATAAACAAAAATAAGTGTATAAATAAATTCAGAAAAAAGTTCATATGCAACGAACCTCACCTCCTTATGGATTAGGGTTTGAATTGACTCTCTGAAAGAAATTCTGGTCTTTTCTTTCAGAGGCATTGGCCCTGATAGCCGGTCTTACTGCATTTTCAGCGTTGACGCTCCTGGTTAGTTTGCGCTTATACTTTCGGAATAGTAACCCTTGCCGAGTACTAGCCCGAGTCATAATTTCTGTAAATTGATCGCACCAAGAACGGCGTTTTTGAATAATCACCAGAAATGATTTGGTTCTTGGATACAATTAAATTTCATTAGGGTATTTTTTTTTTTTTTTTTTTTTTTTTTTTTTTTTTTTTTTTTTTTTTAGACAGGGAAGAGAATACACTTCCAAAACTTTATTAATTTTATTTCATTAGGTTATTTGAAAAGAAAACGATTATTCTGGTTAAAAGCCGGGAATCTATTTTGGAATTTAAGCAAAAACAAAATAGGATGAGATAGCTTCTTTAATTTTAACCAAACACTCCTAGCATTTTTGTTACGTTCACCGGGAGGTGAAAATCCATGACTTATCATTTCGTAAGGTTATAGAGACAAAATTAGAATTTTAATGGTATGAAGATATAAATTTAATTTAAATAAATCATAGAAATAATACATTTTACCAAACTATTGTAGCATCCACTATCATCTAATAAAAAAAATTAACAATATATTTTCAAATCTAATAATATAAATCTTCATACTTTTTTTTAATAACATTAAATATACTACTCAGATATTAAAATTCATTTTTTTTTTTTTTTTTTTAACTTCAAACAATAATAATAAAAAAATCATATGTATATATTTTTAAACACAAACAAATTACAAACTCATACTTTTCCATAAAATTTTCATTTTATATATATTTTTATTAATATTATTGTTACATAATATTTTAATTTACAAGACTTTCAAAAAATTTCTCCATTTTAATAAATATTAACTTACTAAAATAAAAATTCAGAAATCAAGCTGATTAGTAACCGAATTTAGCAATAGTTTCGTTAACAGACTTTAAGGAAGCATTGGCATTTTGAACAGCCTTAGCCTTAAGGTTAAGGACAGCCTTCTTCTTTTCGTAGTAAGCTTGGGCCTTGACCTTACGCTTAGCTTCAAGCTTTTCAACGACATCTTGGTACTTCCAACCGAATTCACTGCTGACTCTCTTAAGAGCAGTGTACTTACGTCCTGGCTTAAGACGAAGAACACGGAGAGCTTCTGGGACAACATTTCTCTTAAGCTTATCGTATGGAGCTGGAATACCATCGAAGACCTTAAGACGTTCCATGGCGGCAGTACCACGGGCAGTCTTGTGTGGAACCATACCACGAACAACATGGTAGAACATTCTTGATGGAGCACGGAAGTGGAATGGACCACGAGCTGGGTTGAAGACACAAGACTTGTGGAAGTAACGTTGGAATCTTAACTTGTTTCTGAAGTATGGACCACTAATGGCAAGTTCTTCACAACGAACAACAACGATGCTTTGACCCTTGAGGAGTTCCTTAGCAACAATAGAAGCTAAACGACCCATAAGGTGACCCTTGGCATCAATGACAACTTGCTATATATAAAAATTTAAATTATATAAGTTAATAACTGTGTTCATTTAAATAATAATTTATATTATATATTTAAATACATTAACAATATAATTTTTTTTTTTAGTTTTTAGTTTGTACTAAAACCCTCTTGATTTTTTCTACGACACTAAAAAAATCAAGGAAAAATTATAATTTTTTCTAAATAAAATAATATTAAATAATTCAAATATTACAATAATTTATGGAATTGATTCTAAATTCATAACATTTACAATACATCCATTAAAATAATATATTAAATAATTGATAATAAGCAAAAATAAAATATTTCAATATGAATTCACAAATTTATAAATAAACACATCCATTTCAATTTATTAAAATTATAATCATATTCCATTATCGTTCATATTTTAATTATATATATTATTTATTTAGAAAAAAATTTTTTATTAAATCTTTAGATTTATTATATATTATTTTAACTATGTTTCACCTTTTCGAAAGTCATTTTGTACTACTAATCAATTTAATTTAAAGTGAACAATAAATTGATATTTGGTAAGAGAGAGAAAAATTAAACAATAACCAAATAACATTTGATAAAATGAGTTTTCTCTAATGTATTCTAACCAATTAGATCTAAATAAAATATTATTTTGACCAATGAATTTTAAAATATTAACCTAAATAATTACATTAAATTTATTATTACATGATAAAAAATTTTAATATTTTAATATTTATATTAAACGAAAAAAATATTTTCTATTTATTTAAGCAATCTAATTATTTAAATAGAAATTTTTTTATGGACTGGTAATAAGCTTTATTAGAAAATATTTATTTATTAGAAAAAATCGTATTTAAATTATAATATTATATTAAAAACATATAAGTTCTAATTGACAATATAAGTCTTTTGTATTTTATATTGAATATTATGAATTTTATTATAATATAAACTAAAATAAAATTTTGATTTAAAAACATTAAATTTATGATTATAATTTAGTTCAATTTAGCTAATAAATAAATATATTAAAAATAATATACATAATATAAATATTTCCAATTCATAATTCAGTATATCCAAATCAAAACAGTAATTAGATTATTTGAGTTATTTTTTTAATAATATTAAAGTATTCGTATTTTTAATTTATTTAGATAAGAAATATATAATTTTATTCAAATTTCATTCCAATTAAAAAAATAAAAAAAAAAAAATAAATAAATAAAACTCTATAAATATTCATTCTAAATAGTAAAAATATATAATTTTTAGTAATAATATCCACTATAATATGTAATTCCAAGAACTTACAACATGTCATTTCTGTTTTACTATCGTATATTCCCCCAAAAATGTTGTCCTGCATCTTTTTATTATTTATATTCTAATATTCTATATTTTAATTAATTATTTTATTTTTTAAATTTTCATTAATAATTTTGCTTCGCATTTTCACCATTTTATGAAAAAAAAATATATTATAAACTTTACACTGAAAAGTTTTCAAAAATTCAATTATTTTTTAAAGTCACAATACTTTATTAAGGATTTTAACAATTTCGTCTATAAAATAAGAATAATTTAATTAAAAATTTATTCGTTATCTTGAGTTCTAACACGAGCTTGAGCGTTAGTAACCTTAACGTTTAATTGCTTGGCACGTTCAACAATTTCAATTCTCTTCTTAGAAGAAACGTTGTGAGCAATTTCAGCAGCGTAAGTACGGTTGTGCATAAGTAAAAGTTCTAAATCCTTAACGTTGGAAACAACGAACTTCTTGAAACCATTTGGCATAAGATCACGAGTCTTCTTGTTAGATCCGTAACCAATCTTTGGCATTCTAATGGTACCACGGAAACGTCTACGGACAACACCATCAATACCTTTTGGTTTTCTCCATGAGGCCTATTGTTTTTATTTAATAATATATATTTATTACAATTATATTTCAATTATACATATATAAGTTATTTCTTTTTTTATTTAATAGTTACATCAACTCTCTTGAAACGATCAGATTGATGACGGAAGAATTTAGTGGTGTGCTTCTTAACAATCTTGGTTTTGTTGATTGGAGTAACCATTGTGACTACTATTTTTAATACAAAATATTTATTAGTATTAAAATTATACTAATTTTAAAATTATATTTATTAAATTTCATATAATAAGAAAAACAACGATGGATGGGTTATTTAAATACCCACTAAAAAACTTCACTAATAAATTTACATATTATCCTTATATAAATCTACTATTACACACAACAAATATTAACTAATTTTTTTTTTTCAAAAGTATTAAATTTTATTAAAACATTAACATTTAATATTCCAAAATCACAACTCATAATACATATAAATTCATTAATTTACCTACACTATTTAATTAAATTAATAGCAAAGAGGGAGTAAACAAATTTCCAAAAATTGCATTGATCACATATAGTAATCATAAATATTGAAGCCACACCAATCAAAATCCAGTAAAAAGAAATCAACATATATTAATATTTATTTCATAATATATTAAATTTAAATTGATATATAAACTATTGAAATTGTATTCTTGTGACTGTCGTGATTATATTCATTATTTAAATATATTTATGTGAAAACCATAAATTTTATTTTTTTTTTTTTTTTTTTTTTTTTTTTTTTTTTTTAGACTAGGAATAAACTTTATTTAATAATATTTTTTTTAAAAAATACATGAAATTTAAATACATGAAATTATTTTTTATATTAATATTAAAAAACTACGTTATGAGATTCGAGGACGAAACCATAAATTTTAATTCTTAACTAATTTCGTTAAATATTTTTGTCTAAAAAATATGAATTATATCGTTTTATTATAATGATAGATTCTGATATTTTAATTTAAATATTAATAAAAATACTATTATATGTTTTATGTTTTTATGTAATATTTCACATAAATTCATTATATTGATGAATAATAATTTTTATTAAAAATTTGAAGAAAATTGTAAATAAAATTAATTGAAATTTATAAATAAACATATATGAATTACATCAAATACAGTTCAATGGGTTTAAAAAATTTTTATATTCTACTAAATCATTAATGAAAAAGCTTATATTAATTCTATTCAGTTTGATGTACAAAGTTCAAAGTTACTTTATTGATTTAATATAAATAAATAAATAAATTAGTATTAATATAAAATTATATAATAAAAATTAGTATTTATATTTATTAATGAAAAAGCTTATATTATTTCTATTCAGTTTGGATAATTCAAAATTATTTTAAATGAATAAATATATTAGTATTAAAATACAAAACTGAAACTATATATATAAAAGTAATATTAATTCTATTCAGTTTGGATAATTCAAAATTACTTTAAATGAATAAATATATTAGTATTAAAATACAAAACTAAAACTATATATATAGAAGTAATTAATAAAAATTGGGTATTAATAATATATTATCTTAATTATATTTATATTATTATAATTATAAAAATAATAATAACTTTTTGATATTATGTTATATAAAATTTTAGCCTATAACATTTTATTATTAGATCTTTTGTTTAATTTTAAATATAATTTCAATATATACTTTAATTTAAATAATACATATTAACTTTTTTTTTTTTTTTTTTTTTTTTTTGAATTTCATAATTTGAAATTGTATTAATTATTATTTATAAATATTTTAAATTTTTTTTTTTTTATTTTTTTTAAAATAATTATTATAATTATTTTATTAAAATTAATTTTATGTTTCATTTTTCTTTATTCTTTATTAGTTATGTACTTTTAATAATGATAGAAGTTTTTTTATTTATTTAATTTTTTTTTTTTTTTTAAAAACTCTTTACTTAATTGTTGTAATTGTAATATACTAATTGAATTGATATAAAAATAATGTTTATATTCTTTGCTTAAAAAAAATAATTATTAACTACTTCAAAATGATAATTTTTAATTGTAAAATTAGGTTATTTATGCTTATAATCCTAATAAATAATACAAAAAAGTATATTTTCACTTTATCAAATTTACTATATTTTTATTTTAAATTTGATAATAATGTAAAAATATGCTTCTTTGTATTATTTATTTATATTTATTTAACACTATCTTTTTAGAATAATATAGAATAATATATAATACTTATATACATTTGTAATACATATTAATATATTATTTTTAAAGTAATAATTTTTTTATCAACAAAAATTTTTAATATAAAAACTTTTAAACTTTTTTTTCCTATCTTAAAACTATAAGCCAGTAAAAATGATAGGATAATTAATCTATTAAATTGAATTAAGAAGATTATCAAAATTTTTAATGATTTATTGGTAATCCAATATATTAAATGAAATTTAATAAATAATTGGAGGTAGATAAAAAAGTTTTTTTTTTTTTTTTTTTTTTTTTTTTTAATTCATTATGTTAAGTATCATTAAAATTAAGATAAAAATTATTAAAATGCAATTTCTAAATTACCATTGAATTATTTTAACAATATTATTGTTTTATTCAAAAATTTTTTATGTTTATTTAAGAATATGTAAAATAACATATATACTAATGAAGAATTAAATCTTCATTGTTATGTTTTTATCTGTATCATTTTTATCAACAGTTGAATTATTTGAATATGAAAATTATAATTACATATATGGGAATACCTTAAAAACTTTAAATTGTAGTGTCACAAAATTTCTTTAAATATTTAATTAAATTAATGTATAAAAAAAAAAAAAAAAAAAAAAAAAAATTAAAAATAAAAATATTTAAAATTTACTTTTATTTTTAAATGTGTTTAGGAAAAAGAATATTTAATAAATTTATATTTACTAAATCAATCTTATATAATTACATAATATTATTTTTTACTATAAAAATTATATTTAAAAATTAATACTTTAAAATTAATTGTTTATTCATTATTATTAAAATATTTAACGTAAGAAAATTATATATTATTAAAGGAAGAAAAAATTATTAAATTATATAATTAAAACTGAATATTACAGAGTTATATATATATATATAAAGAAAATAATAATATTATTGTTTTATTAATTAAAACTAATAATTTTTTGTATTTAAAATTTTAAGTATTCTTAAAGTTTTTATATATTAATATATTTATAGAATATTTCGAGAAATAAAAAATTTCTTTTTATTTTTTAATAAGTAGAACATTTAAATATAAATTAGTATGAATTACGCTATGACAATAGGAATAAAAAATATAATAAGCATCACAAGAAAAGAAATTATATGAATATTAGATGTTGTATGAGTAGTTGTATGAGTAGTTGTAGAAGTAGTATATGTATTTAAATTATATAAGTTTAAAAGCGAAACATAGCAAGAATAAGAAGTATTCAAATAAGAGAATCAAATGGAATGCTTAGAAAAAATGATATTAATGAATTTAACCTCGTTTCTTGTTATCAAAAACAAGAGATGAAGTTAAATTCATTATTCATTAAATACTTTAGCTTCTTAATGACAATAAATTTATTAAAAGAGATAATATCAAATAAATGAAATATATAAATAATAATAGTAATAAAAAAAAAAAGAAAAATAAATTTTTTATACTCAGAAAAACAACTCATTTTTAAAGTAATTATAAATGTTATGGGAGTTAAAATAAAGATTATATAGTTTTATAATGAAAATTAGTTAAAAAAAATATGTAATCTCTATAAGAAGTCGTAATTATATATATTAAGTTATTATTGGTTTATATATTAGCTTTTTAATTGCCAAAAGATTAATACAGATTTTTATTTTTTCATTAAAAGTAATTAATTTAATTCTTTTATTATTCGTCTATTAGTATAAATTTTATTAATTATTTTTATTTTATATTCATTTTATTTTATTTTATTTTTCATTGAATACCACTTTTTGTTTTTAAAATTATTTTTTTTCTTTCTACATATTTTTTTTTTTGATATTAAAAAAAAACAATTTAAATATATTAAATTATATTACAATATATTTTATGTAATTATATTGATTTATCTATGAATTACCATTTGCTTATTATTTTAATTAAACTATTAAAACCTATATATTAGAATGTAGTAATAATATATAAATGATAAATCAATTTTATTTAAAGATAATTATTTTATTATTTAATTATTATCTCTAAAATAATAATTTTTTTTTATCATTATTTAAAAATAAATAGTTATATTTAAAAAACTAATATATTATTATATATATAACAATATAATTGAATAATTTATTCATCTTAAATATAACACTTTTAAATGATAAATTTTTATCTTTTTTTTTTTTTTTTTTTTATTTTATTTTAATAATTAAAAATAATAAATAATAGAAAATTAAAATTACAATTTTCAATTCATATAATTATTAGTAAATTTTATTAAATATTTTAATGTTTTTATGTTTTTATTTAATTTATTATTTTAAAAATTCTAATATAAATTCTATTAATCATATTTTTTCCTTTTTATTTATTTATTTTTTAATATATAATAAATATAATATATTTATTTATATCTTTTTTTTTTTTTTTTTTTTTTTTTTTTTTTTTTTTTTAATTTAAATTTTATTCTTAAAATTAACATCGAATAAATAAATCGAACATTATATAATGTTTATTTAAAACATTTGTAATGAATAAATATATACAATATCTTTTATCATAAACTTTCAATTACTAAAAAAAAAAAGGAAAAATTAAATAAATTTATAAAATATAAAATAAAAGTTTACAAAATTCAAAGTAACAAATAAAATTAAAATAAGAAGTAAATATTAATATTAATAATATAATATATGTATTAATTTTATTATAATTTAATATACGAAAACAATAAAATGGATATATATAAAATAATGATTGAATAAAAACATTTTTCTTCATAATTTTAAATGCCAACGAAACCAATATTAGATAGTTTTTTTTTTTTAATTTTATTTTTTTATTATATAATAAACCTACATTTATTATATTATCAATATTCAAATATTAATTGCTAAAGTTAATTGGTATAATAATAATAATAATAATACTAAAATAAAGAGAAAAAAAAGGAAACAAAAGTAAAATTAATATTCTTAATTATAAATCTTTTTATTATATAGTAATATGATAATATTATTATTGTAAATTTATTTTTATTCCTAATTTAAGTGAATATTAACATTAAAAGTTGATATATTTCGATATATTATTCTAATGTTTTCACAATTATATTATAATTTTATTAATTATAATTTTAATATAGTATTAGAAATAATTTATAGGAACAACATATCTCAATTATTATGTTAATATTATAATATTATATTGGAATAATGTTTTTTAAGAAAGATTTGAAAAATTATATTAGCAATAAATTAACTGTTAATAAAATTATTATTAAATAATAATTATTCTTTATTACTTCATATATACTTTATTATAAAAGTCAGTTTACTTGTAATAATATTTGTCTATAATGAGTATGCTCACTCCAACGAAAGATGTTGATAATTCTGATGCACAAAGTGTTAGAAGTGCTTGGGATGAATTTACTCAACAACCAAAACCTGAAGAGACTGAAAAGGATGAATCTGCTGCTTGGACTCAGTTTAATCGAAATATTTTAGGTATAAAAATATTTCGATATATATATGTATATTAATATTTATTGATATATAATTAATACTAATGATTAATCATTTTGTCGATAATAATAACTCAATTTATTAATTAAATAATTTAGGAAAATATGAAAAAAATAATAAATATAGAACTTATAAAACTGATGATTATGAAAGTTATATTAATTTTGTAAATTATGATGCATTAGAAATTAGTGCTTGGAAGCAATATGTAATTCAGATAATATTTATTAATTGATACTTGTTTCAATTATAAAAAAATAGTTTTATTAATAAATTAATAATAATTTGTTGCTATTTATACTTAATAATTATTAATAGGGTGTTGAAAGAACTAAGGCACAAATTGAAAGAAGAACGCCATTTAATAATAGTAAATCTTATTCTACTGTGGTAAATCGTGAGAATCAATCATTAAGTAAAATAACTTTAAATAATATTAATAATGTGAATACTGAAGAAGATTCTGGTAATTCTGGATCTACTTTACCTAATAATGATAATCCTATTATTGTAGTTGAAGCCCCATCTGAAAATAAAGAAGATGAAAATAACGCTTGGAATCAATTTGTAATTAATTATTAATTACTTTTAATTAATTAATTAATTAATTAATTAATTAATTAATTATTTTAATAATATAATTAATTTTTTTTTTTTAATATATTTTTATTTTATTTTATTTATTATTTTATTTTATTTCAAAAATTAAATAGAAAAAGAAAGAAAAAGAAATAAATATAGAAATTGTTAATGAAAAGAATAAATTATATTCAAACGAATCATTAGGATTAAGTAGTACTTCACTAAATTTACCTTACACAGATCGGGTCTCACACAATGACAGACCAGAAAGTGTTTATTCTGTTCCATTTTTTAAACTTGATGATACCAAAGATAAATCTGATACCAATTCTATCAAGTCACTTTCTGAAATTAATCAGAAATCAACAAAAGATAAGGATTCTTTAGGAGTTCCAAAATATTCTTTTCAAATTATTAAAAATGAAACAAGTGCATGGCAAAATCAAAGAAAAGATGGTTATGCTCAAAGTCGTATTTCATCTAATAAAGATGAGACATCAACTGATTTAAATAATAAAAATAAGGATAAAGATGATACCAAAAGTGAAAGTACTTTTAGGACTGATAATGATAATAATATTAATAGTCAAAGTGCCTGGAAGGCTTATTCTAAAAAAACATTAGATGAAATTTTTAATGAATATGATTTTAATAATGTCATAGGTAAAGGTTATTGCGGTACTATTTTTAAGGGTATGAATAAAATTACAAAGCAGGCAATTGCAATTAAAGCAGAAAGTGTTAATAGTAAAGATAAACATTTGCAACTGGAATACGCAATCTATCAAAGATTATATGGTGTTGGTAAATATATATTTATATAAATATTTTTATTTTTACTTCATTTTAATTAAAAAAAAAATAATTTCATTTAATAAAGATTTAATTAATAATAAATAAATAAATAAATAAATAAATAAATAAATAAATATTATATTATATATACAATTATGAAGAGGGAATGCCCAAAGTCTTATATTATGGACAAAGAAATACTGAAAATATTATGATTATGGAATTGCTAGGACCATCTATTGAAAGTTTGTTTAATATATGTGAACGAAATTTTTCAATTAAAACTGTTTGTATGATTGGTAAACAATTAGTAAGTATTATAAAGTTTAATTATAAATATTTATTAATATAAGAATATTAACTTTTAAATATAATTAAGCTTACAAGATTAGAAAATGTTCATAAAAGAGGTATTATATATAGAGATATAAAACCAGAAAATTTTTTAATTGGTCTTATTGACTATTCGAAACCAATTACAAATCATTTGGATGAAGAGGTTGATACTTATCTTAGTAATGAAAAAAAATTACCACCAGTTTCAACTGTTTATTTAGCAGATTTTGGTCTTTCTGAATTTTATCGTGATGAATTAACTGGTTTATATGTTCCAGATGCTCTTAAAGCGCCATGTGGTACTCCAAGATATATGAGCTTAAATACTCATAAATGTCGTCGTAAGTATCATATATCATATATATTGTAATAATATTTTATTTTATTTAAATTTACCAATTTTTTTCTATTTTCATAATTTATATTATATTATATTATATAATATTATATTATTATAATATAATAATTATTTATATATTTTTATTTTTATTTTTTTATTTTTATGAATTATTTAATAAATAATTATATATTAAATATAAATAATATGATTTCTTTGTTTATTAAAATAAATTATTTTGGAAAAACAAGAACAAACCCCAAGAGATGATATTGAAGCTTTAGGATATTGTTTAATTTATTTCCTACTTGGAGGACGTCTTCCGTGGATGGGTATTATTGCTAATACACCAGATAAGATGATTCAATTAATTGGTAATGTAAAGAAAAAATTACCTTTATCAAAGCTTTGCGAAGGACAACCAAGTAAAGATTATTATATATATATTTATTTATGAAATTTTAAATTTTCTTTTTTATTATATTATTAATATATATATATTTCATTTCTTTGTATATATTAAATTTATAAAAAACTTATTATAATTTATTAATTATTAATATTATCATTTTATTTTAATTAGAGCAATTTATTTCGTTTATTGAACATGTTAGAAAATTAGGTTATTATGACTTACCAGATTATGATTATTTAAGAGGCCTTATGGATGAAGGTATTATAATTTCAAAATTATTATTATTATTATATTATTGCTATTATTAAAATTAGCAATTCTTCATTATTAATAGTAAATTTATGATAAATAATTTAATTTTAACTAATATTTAATAATATTTAATAATATTACTTATTATATAATAGTATTAAAGGAAGAAGGTGAAGTAGATGATGGAAATTTCGACTGGATATCATATCTTAGTTCAATGAGAGAAATCCAAATTAAAAAGCGTAGAAAGCAATTAGAAAAAGAAAGAAAAGAAATGGAAAAAGAACAAAAAAAGCTAGCTAAGAAGAATAAGAAAGAAAAGAAAGAACAAAATAAAGAAGCAAGACTTAGTATGAGTGCATTACCAAATAAAAACTGCGTGAGTAGTGATAACGTTGAAAATTCATCAAATAAAAATCTAACAAAGTCTAAATCAGAAGGATTTATTAGTAAAAATAATGATGAAAAACAAAGTAGTAGCGAATCAGTTAACTCTGTTACTTCAAAAAAAAGAATTTCTAAAGGATTTAAAAGTAGAATTAAGAGTTTATTAGATTTTAAATCAAGGAAAAATTAAAAATGAAAAATCAATTCTAAACAACAACAATAATAATAAAATATTAAATTTTATATATCTTTTTTTTTTTTTTTCTTTTCAATTTTCATTTTTATTTTTGTAATTATCAAAATTATATAGTTTTCTATCATTTAATTTTAAAATTTTTATTAAAAAAAATTATTTTTAATAAAAAAATTAATAATATTTTTTTTTATTATTTATATTTATATAAAAAATTTTTTTATATAAATAATCAAATAATAATTTTAATATCATATATTAAGAAAACAATTAATACAATAGTAATTATCATTGGTTTTAATAATAATAAAATTTAATTTATATTTGTAATATAGAAGATTCATTATTTAACAAAATCATTTTATTATTTTTTTATTTTTAAATTACATATAGATATCATAAATGTATATATATATATATGTATATATATATTTACTAAAATTTTATTATAAAATAATATTTAAGAAAAATAATAAGAAAATAAAATAAATAATATATATATATTAAATAATAATAATAATAATAATAATAATAATAATAATAATAATAATAATAATAATTATAATAGATAGTGTGGTGTCCACTAAACTCTATCTAAAAAAAAAAAAAAAAAAAAAAAAAAAAAAAAAAAAAAATAATTATATTAATAATAATAATTATAATAATAATAATAATTAAAAAATAAATAAATAAATTAATAAATAAATTAATAAAAGAAAAATAAGACAATAAAATGATATTCAAAAAGAAAAAGAAAATTATATATATAATATATATATAAAAATAAATAAATAAATAAATAAATAAATAAATAAATAAATAAATAAATAAATAAATAAATAAATAAATAAATATATTAATAAAAGAAAAAAATATGGAATGGGTCTTTTCCTAAAAAATGGAACTCAGCTTCTATTGTATCAATCCCTAAGAAAGGTGACCTATCAGATTGTAGTAATTATCGAGGTATTTCTCTCATTAATGTTGGACTGAAAATCATTTCAAAAATTATAACAGATAGAATATCTACTTACGCACTCTCACACAATTTCATTAGACCTGAACAATTTGGTTTTCGCAACCGTGAAGAATGCATTAGTTTATTCATTTCAGTTAGAGAAATTTGCCAAAGAAGAAAATTTCAAGGAAAATTCACATATTTAGCCTTTTTAGATCTTAAAAAAGCTTATGATTCAGTTCCTATTTTTAACATTCTTACTAAATTATATCGTTATGGAGTACGTGGTAAATGTTTTGATTTTCTATGTAATTTATATACTTCATCTAAAGCTCGTGCTCGATTTGCTTCAATGTTATTAAATGAATTTCCTATTAAAAGAGGTGTTCGTCAAGGTTGTCCATTATCTCCGATCTTATTCAATTTATTCATCAATGATATATTAAATGACTGTGAAAAGTATGGTGTTAATATTGGAAGAAAAAAGTGTTGTGGTGGACTCTTTGCTGATGATGTTGTTCTCATTGCTCCAAGTGAAAAAAATTTAGAAAAATTACTAAAAAAGGTACATAGATGGGCTAATTTAAATGAAATGACTTTTGGTATTGAAAAATGTGCAACTATGGTTATAAAACCAATGAACTTCCAATCTCCCCCAAACTATAGTGACCCAACCTACTATTTAGGAATGAATGCTATTCCTAAAGTTTCTAGTTATATTTATCTTGGTATTCCTTTTTCTGATGATCTCTTACTAGAACACATTATATCTCACATGCATTTTAAAGTTAGAAAATCCCTTCTTTCATTTACATATTTCTTCTTAAATAAACTTATCCCTATTGCATACAAGAAAAAAGTTCTTCAATCCTTTGTTATTAGTAAAGTAATTTATTATTCTCCTTTACTTGGTTCAAACAAATCTAGAACGGCCAGAATTCAAACATTAATTAATACTGGTCTATTTTGGTGTAAAATGGTAAAACAAGTTCAGAAGACAATGACTATATTAGACATAATTCTACTATGAGTACTTATGCTTTATCTCGAGATCTATACATTCCTCCTATTGCTGGTGTCTGCGCAGCCTTACAGATTAAATCTTTTGCAAAATGGAGTAAATCAAACTGTATTATAAAGGATCTAATTAAATCTATTCCCAAAATGCATCATTATTCCTGGACTAAAGAATCAAGAACACTGTATAAAAAAATCAAAAAATATAAATGTGAAAAATATGACGATATTTTAGAACGTTACTGGAAATCAGTTTCCAGATTTCAAGGTATTAAAGGTCAAAACTACGATAGTAACAAGTTCTCAAACAATAAAGCTATAATAATGCTTAGCTTAAAATATCCCCAATTCAACTTAGGATTTTCGTGGATTATACGTTTACGCTGTGGTTATAAATACAATACTACTATTGCTATTATAATGGGTAGAGTTTCAGAAGATTGTCCCAAGACTTGCCTCTGTTGTAGCGAAGATAAACAATCTTTTGAACATTGGATTTTTAAATGCGATGCTCTTGCATCTTTTAGATGGAATTCTTTAAATTTCATCGATGATCTCTATGTTTTATTCCTTAGGAAGATTAGAGCGTTTAATCCTCTTTCTTCCTATGACTCTATTTCTAATTTTGAAGATTATATCAATCATTATATATATTTGTTCCTTCTTGGTGGGACTTTAGTTTTAAATGAGCTACATTTCGATAGTGGGGAACAGAGACAATTAAATGAACTACTTTTCAAAGGTTCATCTGAGTCACCTGTTCCAAAAATTGTGGGCTTGGCGGAATTCTTAACAAGTGCAATACCTATCATAAGTAGTTCATTTGAGCTATTATTTGATAGGTATTCCAAAATACCAAACTTATCCAAGAGCGTCGACGTCGTACTGATAAGGCATAATGATAATACAGGATCGTCATCTATTTCTACGAAGGATGAATCTTGCCCTAGTAGTTCAATAAATGATGAATCCGGGGAGAGTTTAGTGGACACCACACTATCTATTTTAAAGATGTTACTTCTAGGTTTTATTTCTTTTTTATTTGTTAGGAAGGGAAAAATTCCCGCATAGTACAACTTGCCGAAATACATAGTATTTTCGAGCTTTTTTATTTTTTTATTTTTTAATTTTTTTATTTTTAATTTCAAATGTACTTTTCACCTACATGTATTTTTTAAAATAAAATTAATAAAGTTTTGGAAGTGTATTCTCTTTCCTGTCTAAAAAAAAAAAAAAAAAAAAAAAAAAAAAAAAAAAAAAAAAAAAAAATAATAAAAGAAAAATATGACAATTTGAAATGAAATATAATATATATTTATTATAATTTATTTATATAAATTCTAGTTCTATATATCATATAATATAATTTATTTATTTATTTATTTATTTAAAATTTATCAATTAAAATGAATTATTATAATTTTAATGACCTTTTAGAACTTCTTAAAAGGAATAGTTAATACTTGTTTTTTTTTTTCTCCAGACAGGTACTTGATCATCTTGCATTGATCATGACATCTATAAAGAGGCTTTGGCAACTCATATTAATATGACATCGGTTTGTACTTCATTTTATGGTATTTCTGATCATAAATCTATTTTACTTTCTTGCAACAAAGTTCTTTCCGATGGCTTAAGAAGGCCTGCTAAAGTTTCTAAATGAACTACACATATTTGTAAAACAAAAAATTCAGATATTTTATCACTTAATTATTTTTTAATCTTGGCAAATGACCTTGATTCTCATTACAATACGCTTACGGCTGATGAAATGGTAGATCTTATTAAATCTATTCCCAAAATGCATCATTATTCCTGGATTAAAGAATCTAAAACTTTGTACAAAAAAATCAAAAAATATAAATGTGTAAAATATGACAATATTTTAGAACGTTACTGGAAATCAGTTTCCAAATTTCAAGGTATTAAAGGTCAAAACTACGATAGTAACAAGTTCTCAGATAATAAAGCTATAATTATGCTTAGCTTAAAATATCCCCAATTCAACTTAGGGTTTTCGTGGATTATACGTTTACTCTGTGGTTATAAATACAATACTACTATTGCTATTATAATGGGTAGAGTTTCAGAAGATTATCCCAAGACTTGCCTCTGTTGTGGCGAAGATAATTAATCTTTTGAACATTGGATTTTTAAATGCGATGCTCTTGCATCTTTTAGATAGAATTCTTTAAATTTCATCGATGATCTCTATGTTTTGTTCGCTAGGAAGATTGGAGTGTTTAATCATCTTTCTTCCTATGACTCTATTTCTGATTTTGAAGATTATATCAATCATTATATATACTTGTTCCTTCTTGGTGGAACTTTAGCATTAAATGAGCTACATTTCGATAGTAAACAATTCAATGAACTACTTTTCAAAGGTTCATCTGAGTCACCTGTTCCAAAAATTATGGGCTTGGCGGAATTCTTAACTAGCGCAATACCTATCATAAGTAGTTCATTTGAGCTATTATTTGATAGGTATTCCAAAATACCAAATTTAACCAAGAGAGTCGACGTCGTACTGATAAG